>JAQHUG010000157.1:2192952-2243638 GCA_028555095.1 Dicrostonyx torquatus
TCACCTTGTGCAGCCGTGGGTCACCTAGCGCAGCCGTGGGTCACCTAGCACAGCTGTGGGTCACCTAGCCCAGCCGTGGGTCACCTAGCGCAGCAGTGACTTTTTCTAAGGTCTTTGTGTTGCTGGGAACAGAGACTTCTAATGCCACACAATGAGGGTGGGGAGTTGTCCACTCCCTTCAGTCAGGGTTCCCCCACCTAGTTATGTCATCATCCTGGGCCACCACCACAGAGGACCAGACACTGGATATCAAGACAGTAGAAATGCCTTTTTGTGTAGTCTTTCCTCGGGGTCCCTACCCCAAGGGGGGATAAGGGCAGGCTGCCCCTGTGGACCATCAAGGAGGGACCATCCTAACTCCTTAGCTTCTGGATACCTGGGGTCACTAAGCTGCGGCCACAACCCTCTAGTCCGTTCTGCATCTTCACGTCACTCTCTCTGTGTCTGTGTCTCCATTCTGTCACCAATAGGACCCCAGTTCTTCTAGGAACCTCTTAAGTAGTTATCTCTCCAGATACTCTATTCCCAAAGACACCATACTCCTGGATTAGGACTTAGATGTATGTTTTGGAGGGACAGCGACCACTTTCTATACCCTTAGGTGGTGGTCAAGAGCTCCTGAGACTGAGGGAGATGAGCTAAGAACCAGTACTGCAGACCCAACTGATGGAATTGGTGGAGAAAGGGGCTGGGCTCTGGGGCACAGCAGTGCTACACTAGCAACACCACTCAGCAGCATTCAGTCCTGGGCTGGGGACTGGGGTGGGATAGTGTGCTATCTTATTTACTGATACGAGCAATAAAGACAGGAGCAAGACCTAGGCTGCCCAGACAGTGGGCGAGGAGCTGGGAAGGAGGGTTAGTATAATTGATGGGGAGATGCCTCCAGGAGGAGAGGTAGCCTGAGGGATCTTGTGCTTTGCCTTAATGGGCACAGGCATTGGGCCTCAGCATTCCACACTGTCTTGGCCCTGAGGGAGACCTGAGTTTACCTCTCCAGGTCCACACTCCTGTGTTAAGAGGCCAGCCTGGCCATGTTGGATAGCATGTGCTCCTGGGCTCCTCCTAAGTTCTGAGACATTCGGTCTGATCCTCTGCCCCAGAGGAACAACCTGGGAGGGAACAGCAGCCATTGCATCAGCATATTTCCTTGGGAACGGAGAAACAGTCTTCCAAAAGCTCTCATCCAAACAAGGAAAATCAAACTGCACTGTCTGCTCCTTGGGGACCCGGGACTCTACCCCTGAGACCAGGTCTTCACTGGTTTTCTGTGGAGGAAGCTGCCTCAATGGCCGCTCACAGCCACACAGCTCCCTGCCCTGACCATGCAACAGAGGAAACAGAAGCAGATGGTTGAGGCGGTTGGCACTTCTGATGTGTGCCCATTTGCATATCCCTCTTTCTCTTTCCTCTCTCTCTCTCTGTGTGTGTGTACAGTAAAAGGGTCATGAGTAGTGAGGATGGGTGAGAGGAAGCAGGAAGCAAGGATCTTGTGTTACCATACAGAGCTCATCAGTAACGACCTCAGCTGGCCCTTAGGCTCCAGTTGCCTAGCACCAGAGTGAGGTTGTGGCCACCTGTTAACAGTCCTTGGGAGATAGATTGTTTGATTAAGAGGCAGATAGACAAGGCACAGGAGGCTCTCCTTGGAATATACCTGTGTGCTGGGATAGGGCCTCCAGAACCTTAGGCAGCCTACAAATTTACCAATTATTGTTTATACAATGGGCATCTTGGCAGCACCTGTTTCTTGTGACCCCAGAACCAAATGAGGGCACAGGAGCCTGGACTAGCCATTCACCTTTAATGGAAGAGTCCCATGCGGCTGTGGCTGTGGCTGCTTCTGCTGTGGCTGCTGTGGCTGCTGTGGCTGCTTGCTACTTGTTCCCTGGGCTGACCCCAAACTTTGAACAGCCTTTGTCTGAGGAATTGTGGACGTCGGAGTAGAGCTGTGGTGGTAACATGTCAGGGTAGACATGAAAAGAGGGGTCTTGGGTATGACTGCCCCAGAACCCTTACTCTGCTACATTTAGGCCACAAGGATTGGCCCAGCTTGATCTGAGTAAGGTGATCTTGGCATAATCGTGGAAGATAAATGGGGAGCTTGGCAGTGGGAACCCAGGCTGCGTCTCCCTTACCACCCCTGGCCTTGAGATTTTTTGGTCCTGCTCTTCCCCAACTCTGGCACATCTCACTCCTTACAGGACTCTGTGCTGTCTCCACAAAGGTATCTTTCTAGACTTAGCCCCCAGCTGGCCTCCTTTCAGCCAGAGTTCCCTCCCAAGGGTAATGAGCTGATCCCTCACCCCAAAAGCTCCACCAGGCCCCATGGCCCAGAAGTTCCTTGTAGGGTGTAAGGTAATACTGCCCCACATATGCCCAAGCCCTCGTCCAAGGTGTCTTGGTGTGGGGTCTTTGCATGTGTGTGGATGAGGGTCTTACTGGAGATCAGCCTGGACTTGGGGGAGAATGGAGAACCAACGAGTCCTCAAAAGAAGAAGCACAGATTCTCGGAAGATGCACTAGACGCTTGGAGATGTCCAGGATGCCCAGAAGGTGTAACAACAGGCGGGTCCCTTTCCTGGAGACCTTGAGGGGATTGTGACTCAGCTGATACCTTGATTTTGGATTTGGGGCCTCCAGACCCATGAGCAAATAAACCTTTAAATCGTTGTCTGTGGCCCTTTGTCAAAGCTGCCCCACAGAGGAACACACCCCCTCTAGAGGAAGCTGGTGTCAAGGCCAAGGATGGCCCTGCCCCCATCAACTAGGTTTTCCATCAGAAAGAGACTGAGGGTCTGGGTGTAGTGTGCTTAAAAGGCTTCACTTCCTGAGGAATGGTCCCCAAAGACAGGGATGGTGGGCTGTAGCATCAGACTTCAGAGGCGTGGGTAGGGTTGAGAGTATGATGTGATCTCTACAACACAGCCTGCAAGCATCTCTCTCTTCTCACCTGTCGCCTGCTGCTCACGGGGCCTGTGGCTGTGCTTCTGGCTTAGAACTTGTCATTTCAGAGTGTGACCAAAATGTCAGCGCACAGATCCAAATTTAGGCCTGGGAATGTTAAGGACGAGACATGCCTTCTCGCTTCTCCTCTGGAACTATTTCTTAGCCCTAATAGCTCTGGGGACTTGGGACCACTGCGGGGGTGGGGTGTCTCTGGACCCCTTTATGTCTCGGTGCTAGTAAACTGGCCAAGCAACTAGACAGCCATGGCAGAGGACTGGGTGTTCCTTGTGTGTCCTTGTGTCCCTTGTGTCAAGTGCTCTGTCTTTCTGCCCCTCCAGGGACTCTGCTAAAGAGTGGAAGAGTCAGGCCATGGTCCCTGGGATGTTTAGTGGGATGACCAATGATGTGTCCTTATGGTAGGAGGGAGTAATCTTTACCCTGATCCATCTGAGTAATGGGAAGGGGGCTTCTTTGGGAGGGACTGACCCAAGACTTCCAATGGTTCTGACAAGAAGAGGAGAGGGCTAGACTGGGCTAATAAGATGGAGGAAGAGCAGCTGCACAGTGGTCACTGGAACCCCTGCCAGGAAGCATGCTGAGCCCTCCATAGAGATAGTCCAGAGTGGCTAGGCAGGCTCTACGGTCAGTTCCTTCTTCCACCTGAAAACCCATGTACCCACCTGTGGGCCTTTGGAGCTGGGGAGTGGGTTCAGAGGCCTGTGACTCGAGAAACCAGAACCAAGGCCCACAAGCTGGTCACCCCTCACACAAACACTATGCCTGTCTTGGGGTGTGGTGGAGAAAGGCACTGGCAGTGCTGGGCCCCACCCACTTGTCAGAACTGCCTTCAGCTTTCACTGTAGCTCTCACCTGACTGACAGAACCAGTTTCCCCACAAAGCCCAGGGAGGGGCCAGCTAAGGTTGTAACCCGCAGCATAAGGTATGGGGCCCAGGGCTGTCACAGCTGCTTATCCACGAGGGTCCTGCACCTACCCATCACCTCTCACTTGCTTGGGTTCCAGCAGCAGCCCAGTCAGGCTGCCAGCCAATTCCTGGAGTGATTAGAAGAGGCTGAGGGCTGAGGCCGCAGCTGTGGGGGACCCTGGTCTCAGGTGAGTACAGGAGGTAGGGCTGGCAGAGCAGGGAGGCTCTGGCCCTGAATCAAACTGTAGGACTCAGTTGACTTCTTTTTCCTGTGTCTCAGTTTCCCTATATGAAAAATGGAAAGGAACTAACCACCAGGCATGAAGCCTGAGGGAGGGTTGTGGATGGGGTCCCCTGAGCATCAAGTAGAGAGGGGCCCTGGGTTCTTGGTGGGAGCAGAGCAGGGCAAGGAGGGAGGTGGGCCTCAGGTGTCTGCACCCAAAGCTCTTCTTCTTTGGGGCCATCTTGGTCTGGTGCTCCCCACAGATGCTGGCAGTGTGTGTGATTCAGTGTTTGTTTATGCCTCAGTTACCACATCTGAGAATGGAGAGAAGGCAGGAGAGAGTGCTAGAAGCCTCAGGACCCTTTCCCCCTTTCTTCTTCTTTTCCCTATTTTACATGTGTTGTATATGTGTGCATGTATGTTTTTCATATATGTGGGTATATGTGAATGTGTGTACATGTGTGCAGTTATTGTGTGGAAGCCTGAGGATGATGTCAGGAATCACTCTTGATCGCTCTTCCATCTGGTTGTTTTGTTTTGTCTTGGTTTGGTGTTTTTTTTTTTTTTTTTAGGAAAGGTCTCAATCAAACCTAGAGCTGGTGGGTTTGGCTAATCTTCCTTGAGCCAGCTTGCCCTGGGAATCCCCTGTCTCTGCCTTCTAAAGCTGGAATTACGGATGGGATACCAAACACCCATCAGGCTTTTACATGTGTTTCTGAGGACCAAAATTCTAGTTCTCATGCTTGCATGCTAAATACTTTAATTCCTGAGCCATCTCTAAATCTTCAGGGTCTTTATTGCTGCAAGCACCAGAATCCTTCTGGGCAATGGAGAAGTAGAGAAGAAGGGAAGGGGCCTGCTGCCTGCCTGGCATCTGCCATATTCAGCAAGCAGGGGCAGGAGTGCAGGGGTGGCTCCCGAAAGAGTTGTTGATGAGACTGAACTTGCCAAACCTAGGTATCAGTGGCAGCTTTGCCCTATGGGCATTTCGCATTTCACGGTGTAACCCTCCCCCTGACAACCCAAGCTATGTGAGCTCCCAGGTCCTGTGTCTCCTCTAGGCCCTTCTGAAAGCCTCTCATGGGGTGGACAACAGAGGGAGCTGTGTGACTCGCCCCACAAACTAGGGCAGAAGGACATGTGGGGTCTGAAGCATTGCATGAAGGAAGCCAGAGCTCTGACCAGCCCAGGTGAGCAGGCGCCTTTCAGGGACAGTCGCTCTCCAGCTTGGCAGGGGGCATGTGTGCAAGGGGTATAGCTCATGGGATCAGGGGGCTCAGTTTACCCCTCCAGCAAGTGAGGAAGCTATTGCTCATTACATCTTGGGGAGGGGCTCCTCACTCCCCAATCTGGAACCTTATTTCCTGAAGAGGAGGATGTCTAGGGGAAGCGGAGAGAACAGTTTGATCCAAAATTGGACCAGGCTAACATGAAGCGCCTGTGACCAGGTGAACACAAACGAGGGAGCTGCTGCATGGTGGAGCCCCAGAGAGGTGCCTTTGGGAGTTCCCCTTTGGAATAATGGGTTCTTGGCTTTAAGTTCTACTGCGGCCCAGATGGACAACTATGCAAATCTTTCCTCTGCCCTCTCAAGGCGGGATGCCTCTTGGCATCAGAGGACAAGGGAGGATGGGAGGTAATTTGGAACTATTCTGTAGTATACAATACAAGCCTCCCTGAGCTGATCTAGAGCTAGGACTGGGTCAAGACTAGAACTTAGTTACAATGTGGTATCACCGGCCCTGTCCCCCAAGTACCACTAGGGCCTGAGTGGGCACATCTGATGTGGGTGTTGTTCAGTGTTTGACTTTGGACTAGACTCCTCACAACACTTCCAGGGTCCCACACCTGTGACCCTTGACACTCAGCAGATAGAGCTGAAGAAGAAGCAAGTATGCGGTGTCTGTCTCCAGTGGTCACTTGATCTAGGGCCTCCTGGCAGTTTTCACATTCCAAGGTATGGACCTGCCACAGGACCCCTGCGGCCATGCTTGGCAGTGTGGAGAGACCCTCACCCCACCTTGCTCCCTAGTATTGGGCTAGTCCAGCTTTGCTACACCCCACAGGTGGTAGCTTCTAGATGTGTGGGGTAGCCGGGCACCCACAGATCACATGGTAGGACTGGTATGGGGACAGCAGGCAGCAGAAGTCCCTCTGGCAATTTCTTTGGTCTCAGACACCAGGCTCATACAGCTAGCCAGATCACCTACCATCATAGAGACACTGGCATGCTGGGTCCTTAGTATCCTTCTTTCTGATTGAGGGAAACCATGTTCAGAGTCCAAGCAGGCCCACCACATCCAGGAAGCATGAGCTTCCCCAGACAGGAGTCCCCAATGGGAGTGGGGTGAACAGTGGATGGAGGTGGGGCAAGCAGTGGAAGAGAAGGAGTTGAGGGTGTTTAGGCAGTGTACAGGCCTCAGAACCAGCCCTGGCAGTTGCTACCCTTTGGGCCTCGAGTCCCTGGTGCTACTAGGGAGGAAGCAAGAGAGACGGTGGCCACCTTGTCTCCACCAGTCTTCTTGTGGTCCATCCAGGTAGTACAACCTACATGGGGAAAGTGAGTGGCTAGACCAGGTTGGCAAACAATTCCTGTCAGCACTCACCCAGCTTTCCCAGCTTTCCTGCTGGGTGACCTAGTGGCAGCTGTCTGTTGCTCTATCAGTCCCCACCCAGGGTAGATGGTGACCTGTAGCACCATCCCACTGGGGATAGCATGCTGGGTACTAGAGTGGGAGAGCTAAACTAAGGGGCATCTCTGTAACACCAACCCCCTCCGAGAGCCTCTCAGGTATGCCCACTTGGTACAGGGCTGACCATGACTATGCAGTGGAATTTTGCCCAGAAGTCTGTCTGGCTGTCCCTGCGAAGCCTGGTCCTCCTCCCATCTGCTCTATATTGGAGACTCATAGTGAGTCTGGCCTGAAAGTGTGGCAGAGGCCTTGACCCTGGTAGGTTCCTCTCCCTAGTTACACTATCCCCTGTTCTTCCTCTCGTCCTCCATAGTCCCCCATGCCCGCTTGCATGACCATCATCCTATTGCAGTTTGGTCCAAAATCAAAGTCGTCTCAGTTGGATGGGACCAGCAGAGACTGGGCGGGACATGGTGGGGACAGGCCTTTTAAGTGGTAGCTGCAATCATTCTATAGAGACTATCAATTCATCAGTGAGCATGCAGCGAGCTGAGCTTGTAGGTTGTAGTTCTTCATCCCTGAGCTGGTTTGAAGGATTTGACCCCCCAATAGCCTTTAATGAGACTCCAAGTTCAGACAGAACCATCAGCACATACATAGAGATGGAGACCTCCACCAGTGATAGAGAGCCCCAGCATCTGGAGCCTCACCTCTCCCCAGGGTCCCTGGCCTGCCTACCTCTGGCAGCTCCCCAGGGACTGTAGATAAGGAAGCTACCCAAAGACCACAATGCCATCCATGAGAATCACTTGGCTGCTGTAGGTACCTCGAGGCCCCACTCAGAGAAAGACTCTACACATAGCTGGAAAATGAATGTGGCCAGCTGAGGCCACACTGCCATGGTCCTTCTCGTGGTTCCCAGGCCTCTGCAGGATGACAGAAAGGACTTAGGTCAGAATGCCCCCATCCACTTGAGTGTGCAGGTGGATGCAAAGGGAGTCTGGGAATGGGAGACTTCACTGATTCCTCCTCTGAGGTTCAGGCGAGTCTGGGCCCAGATCACAGTTCCACGCCTCCTCCTGTGTGGCCCTGACCTTTCTCCACAAAGAATCCATTGTTTGGGCTGAAGGTGGGCGTCTGTCAGCAGTAGAGGGAGAGGTGCTTTGGAGGCCAGCTCCCTGCTTGGAGGGCAGCTGGAGGGCAGTGGGCTGACTCTTTCTTCGTGGGGTGACCCAGCTGGGAAGGATGTCCCCACTGGGGATTAAGGGTCTCAGATGGAGGGGTGCTTTCTTTAAGTGGGTGACATAGGTGGTGGTGTCCCCACTGTATGAGGTGTCCCAGCTGGCAGGGATCCTTGCCCACTTTCTAGACCCTTGTCCATAGGGACATTGCACTGATGGAACAGGGAGGTAGCATCACCTGATGCCATGGCAGGCTGCTGTGTTCTAGATGGGAAGCTGAATCTGAGAAGCCTGTCTGGGTCCATGTGGAGGGCAGGGACAAGGTAAGAGTTTTAGCTGCCTCCTACCCCCGTTCTTGCTTTGCCACCTTCCTGACTCCTAGGTGGTTCATGAACCTCAGCTGGGCAGGAGAGCCAAAGCCCTGAGAAAATGGGTAAGGAGGACCGGTAGTCATGGTAAGGTAGCCACACAATGACTCTTAGGCATGAATGGGAGCCAAAAGTTAGCCGTCTGAGCCCCTGCTGCTTCCAGGCCCAGGTTCATGAATGTACTTAACTGTGGTCCCAGCAGCACAGTGGGAGCTATGGACACCAAGAGCCCCAGAACCCCATGCCCATTAGCCCTGGGTACCCATAGGGAGGGATCCAGAAAGGGTCTGAAACAGGAAGTTGAGGTCTCAGGAGGGTGTGTCTATCCCTGTTCTGGCTGGGCAGCAACTGCTTTGTCCAGAAAGCTCATAGCCTCAGGGATGGGTCTGCCCACCTACTAGCACCCTTCAGGAACCTTCCTTGGTGTCAGCAACTCCAACTTCTCTTGAGCCCAGTTCCCATCCATGAGCTAAGTCTCTGCAGAAGTACTGCATTAGCCGTGTGTGTACCTAAGAAGCACAGCAGGGCTTGAGGAGTCAAATCAGCTGAGGATGAAGCCCCTCAAGCAAGCACAATATGGCATAGCACAGATCCCATACGGACTGTAGAAAAACATGGGTCCCTGAAGAGCAGCCTGAGGAAGCGTTCTATGGAAAAGCTTCTAAGGAAGGAGAAGAGTCCCACAGAAGGTCCTCTACAGGCAGAGACACACCTCAGCTACCTGGGTGGAGAGAAGAAAGGCCATACACTGACTGGGGTGGATATGGTGGCTCCCCCTTTCTCCTCCTCCCCTACCTGCCCCTAGTCTAGCCACACTCAGAGTACAGCCTGTAAACCCACCCTCGCTACCCCCATTTCCATATGCTTTGCCAGCAAGCAGGCCCCGCCTGGTCCTCATGGTATCCACACTGTCACTGACACTCAGCTTTGACTCCCTGTGGATCAGAAGTCTACCCCCCCCCACTTCACCCATACTCCTATCACACCTCAGAGTCACGTGTCTGTGTTCTGAAGCCATGTTCAAAATGCCCCTTCCTGAAGGTTATATGTCCCTACCTTCTGTGGGCTCTAACTACAGACAGAGCAAAGAGGTTAGCTTGATGGCCAGGCCAGGTGGCCTTGTGAGAATTGCCAGGTAGGGCCACTCTGCCAGAATCAGCAGGAGGAAGATAGGTGGCACCCGTGCTTCACCTGCAGCCTTTGTAGCCTAAGGAGTGGGTCTGGCTGACACAGAACAGGAAGGCCATCTGTTGTAATCACAGGGTCTACCCCAAGCTGCATTGAAGCTTTCACTCCCAAAACAGGGGCGCCGGGTAGCAGGTTCCACTGCTGCCTGCCTGATTGGCCTTCCGGGACCACACTTTACTGCATAGTGAGAGGTTGTGGCCTTTACTCTGGAGGTAACTGGCTTAGGCTATTCCATGGGGAGTCCTGGTTCCCCAGCCTGCCCTTGACCTATTGGATTGCCTTGTGTTCCTGTCTTGAAAAAGCTTTTCTTCTGAGGCCTAGGCCAGAACTGGGTGTTGCTGATCATGGCCTCTGCCTCATGGCCTGGCCTTCTGTGTGATCCTACCTCAGTGGGTCAGGATCTCTAAGCTAGGTCCCTCCTGGGCAGAAATGGCACCACCCTAGACTTCCACCCCGTGAACCCAAGCAGGTCCCAGTGTGTTGCATGCTTGCCTTGGGTTTTCTTCTCAGGTCCCACAGGGCCCCCTGGTGCACTTGGATTTGAGGATCATGAGAGCAAGAGGATGACACAACTAAACATAGAAATGGCATCCTCTGCAGCAGGAAGGGGCTTTGGAAACTGTGGGTAAGGACCAGCTGGGTTCAGATGGCACTGAGTAACGGTGAGGTCCGAGGTGGCCTTGCTGACTTTGGTTAGAGAAAATAGTTGGCTTCTAGTGGCCTTGGGTAAGCAGAATTTGGGATCCAGAGAATCTGGCTGGACCTTGGTACCTAGCATCAAAGTCCAGGAGACTTCCCAGAAGGCTCATGGGCCAGAGGTGGGCAACATAGCTCTCCTGAGTCACTCAGAGGACCAGGACTTTGCTGCTGCCACCAGCATTCCATTTCCTTATCCATCCTTTTTTCTAGTCCCACTCTTCCCTTGGAGTTCCCGTGGGTGGGCATACATAGGGGCTGAACTTCCAGGGCCTAGAGCTTCTATTGGGAGGAGACCATTGGCCCAGCACTGACTGACAGCTCCCTGCTTGGCCCTCTGTATGTAGGATGGTCCTCGCCTCCTACCCCATTCCTTAGCCATTCCAAGCACTCTACAAATACTGCCCCTTATACCTAGCCACTAGCTAGAAACAGTGACTTTGATGGCTACTGTGGACAGCAGGCCTTGCCTTGGTCACCTCTCTGAAGCTCCTCCCTGAGCTGGAGACTGGGTGGGCCCAGTGTAGGAGGCACGCTGTTCAGGGATCGCAGCTTTACTCCAGCAGTGTCCACGGACATCGTCTATAGCCCCACATTCCTAGGTCCCTACCCAGGGCCTGCCTCACTTGTTGCTTCCCTGGGTGGTGGGATCACGTGGTAGGCAAGACAGAACCAGAGAGAGTGCACATTTGAGCACAGGATACATGTGTGTGCATGTGTATATGTGTGGACACCTCAGGTGCAGTTCCTCAGAGCAACAGGGACTCTCACTAGCTTAGGGCCATCCAGATCTGGCCGGATGGGTTGGCCAGCCAGCCCCAGGGATCCACGTGCCTATGCCTCTGCCTCCCCAGCACTGGGATTACAGGTTCTGAGGATTGAGCTCGGGGCCTCTTGCTTGTCTAGCACGTTTTATGAAATGAGCCATCTCTCTTGCCCAAGAGTTTTAACAAAGAGTAAAGAACTGCCAGGGAGGGTGTCTAGGAGCCTCCAGTGCTATGCAGAGAATGCGCACAGTGCAGCCAAAGAGTGGTCACCCAGAGGACACTCTTCCTGAGTGGAATGTGACAAAATCCAGCCTGCACAATATGGGTGGGGACATGGAGAGAGCAGAGCAGAGCCATACAGAGGTCGTTTGGCGGCTCGGGCTCAGCGTTTGTCAGGACTGTGAAGATCCTACTGCGGCCGCAGTCCAGTAGGTGAAAGGAGTGGAGAGCAAGGGCCAGCGGCACAAGGTGGGCAGAGCTTGGGACTACGAGACTGGCTGGCCTGTGAGATGCACCCACACACACACCTAGTGTGTGACAGTGTCCTTCAGACTGCAGGCCTCTAACGGGCAGGGCAGGGCACAAAGAAGGATAGGGGAGGAGCCTCAGGATAGCTCTGCAGAGCTGAAGCCTCCTGCTGAGTGAGATTGGAGGAAGCTGCTGGGCTACCACTGGCCTGTAGGTGTCAGCTATAGAGCCCATGGCTCTGGGTGTACACCTGAATTGTACTGGGACTGCGGGGGCAGGGTTTATGTTCATATTGGCAAGGTTAGTCACTGTCCCTCCCACCTCGTGTGTCTGAGTGTAAGGGGAATGAGAAGGAAGTGGGAACCAGGCTGGTCAACTGACTGATTGGAAAGATTTAGGAAGGGAAGATGAGAGAATGAGAGAATGGATGGATACATGAATGCCTGGCTAGATAATGGGTGGGTGGGTGGATGGATGGATGGATGGATGGATACATAGCTGGATGGATGGATGACGGATGGATGGGTGGATGGGTAGATGATGCATGGACACATTGATGAATGGATGACCGACACATGGATATATGGATAGGGAGTTGAGTAATGAATTGTTGGAAGGAGAAGAGGGAGGACAGACAGATGTGTAAGTGAGTGATTAGGTAGGTGGAGAGAGGTGAGGAAGACAAGATAGTGCACATGAGGTGTGCATCAGGTGCACTTTTCGATGAGTCCCTCTAGTTACTTACACACACCCTCCCCTGACACATTTACTGCAGGTGGCCTGATGGAATAGCTGAGAGTAAACTGTAAACCCTGCCCCAAGCCTGTGTTACTCAATCCCTAAAGAAAGTGAAGCTCCAGGTGTGGCAAAGCAACTCTGTCAACACCCTTTCTTATGCTGCCAGAGATAGCCCTCTTGCCCCCTGCAGGTCCCTAAGGGCCCAGCTTGCCCTGATTGCCCTGGGACTGGCACATGCCAGGGAATCTTAGCTGGATTAAGAAGTAGACAGGGGCCACAGACAGTCTTTGGACTGTGGACAGAAACCCCTGGAACTATTGACACCCCAGGTACCCTGTTTGTTCCTGAAGCCCCACCTGGTCCAACAGGAAAGGTATGTGTATTTGAGATCAGGCCATTAGAGAAAAGGGAGGTAAAGGTGGCTATTTGGGAAGCTACTGGCCAGCTGAAAAGGCTCAGGCCATGTCCCTGGAAAGCTGATCAATAGACTGGAAACTGGTCAGGCAACTCCGGAGCCAGGTCTTTGTGGTTTTCTCATGTGTGAGTAGCTGAGACTGGATGGGTTCTGTTCAGTCAACAGGGAGAGGCTTGGGAGGTGGCTGATCACCTGTGCTCAGCTGGCAGGCCTTGTTTCGGGTGAGGCTGTTGGGCCCTGGGTCCTGCTGAAGACATTGCAGTGGCTGAGAATGTGGGAGTGGCTGGCTGTCATTCCTCCCCTGTGGCCTCTCCTTTTCCCAGGGCTGTTTCTAGCAGGTAGGTGATGTCATAGGCTGGTATGAACCTGTCAGAGCACACCTGCACCTTCTCAGCTTCTTCAGGACTTTGAGTCCAGGGACCCCCTCAAGACCAGAGACACTCAGGCAGTGCCATGGATCTCATGTGTCCTAAAATGGAACAAGCAGGCACCATAAGGAGACAAAAACCCCAGTCTCCTTATAGTGCCTCCTACCAGCTTATCTCCTTAGACACTTTGGGGCCACCTGGTCTCTCCTCTCTTGACTTCTCTGTGGGCTCATCGGAACCCTCCTCCTGGCCTTAGGTGAGATCTGACCACCTGTCCCCCTCTTCTTCTTTTCAGAAGCCCCCCAGTACCCACACCATGAAGGAAGAGGCCTTTCTCCGGCGCCGCTTCTCACTGTGTCCACCAGCTTCTACTCCACAGAAGACTGACCCCCGGAAGCTCCCACGGAACCTGGTTCTGGGCTGCGAAAATGAGCTTGGTCCCATCACCCAAGGTTGGTGCAGGCCATGGGCAGCAGAGGTCCCCCTGACCCTGCAGTGTCCCACCCCTCCAGGACCTTCATGGCCAGTGAGGGTGGCTCCCACATGAAGGAGACTAAGGATTTTGTGAGCAAAGGGAGCACAGCATGCTGAAGGACCAAGTTTGCTGACAAGGGACTAACTTAGGGATGGCGGAGGGCAGTTGTATCAAACAGGGGCTGTGAGGACCGGCACCTGACCCAGCCCTAGCTGGGTGCCTACAGATCAGCTACTGGGACTCGATTTACCCATTTATAAAATGTAGACAACATTAGTACCTATGTCCCACTTCCAAGAGGTCCTGAACCCTGGGAGGGAACAGTTCAGTCTGTGCTACCTCCGTGCCACTTGTGAATAAAGTTCTGGGTCCTGGAATATGGACCCCACCACAAAGAATGCTCTCGTGGCTGCTGGACCTATGCCTGCCCACCCATAACCAAGTCCGAGCTGAGCCCTCTCTACGCTGTAGGTAACAGCTAGCCTTAGCACACCTAGCTCTCGCTTTCAGGAGTCCCTGACTAGTGGGAAGTGGGATCATGCTGCTCCTGAGGACTCTAGCCCTGCCCTCTTCCCTCTTCCACCTCCTAAGGCTGGGTGCAGAGTGAGGAGGAGACAGGTGGAAGGTCATGACAGGAGAGTCATGCCATCAGCAGTCTCAGCCACCAGAAGGGGAAACTGAGGCTCAGAGTGAGGAAGGCACTTTGGACAGTTACTGGCATACAAGGAAGGTTGATGCCTAGGATGGAACAGGGGGGAGGAACAGGGGGAGAAGAGGAGAGGAAGACTAGGTTCCCATAGGGGAGGAGGGAAGGAGAGGGGGTAGTGGCAACCTCAGTCAGTTTCTGGAGACTTGAAGTGTGGAAGAACTGACTGGGCAGGGCAGGACTGGGAAGCGCCAGGCCCTCTTCAAGGAATGCAAGAGGTCCCAGGAGCAGGGGTGTGGACAGGATATGTATGGCGGCAAAGAGCCAATGCTAGACTGTCTGCACTGACATGACATAACACCTCTGTGCTCTTGGGTGTTTGGAGCATAATCCCTCCCCATCCAGGATGCACCTTTCCACATGTGGCCTCTGAGAGTGGACAGCTGCCTCTCCATCACCAAGGCCTGAGTCAGGGACTGTATGGGCAGAGAGTGGGAGCTCCTGAGGCTCGGTCACATGGCGGGAGGGGGGGGCGGCGGGAAGTAGTCACCATGCCAGATCGGGATGTTAGATGACCTCAATTGGCTACTGCTCTCTGACTGGTAGCTAGAACTACTTTCTTAGGTCACTGTCCTAGCTTTTCTGGAGAGAATGTCCCCATTGCCCAGCCCTTCCCAGAGTTCCTGGGAGGTGATCTACAGAACACCAAGCTGTTCCTTCCCCTTATACCCATCACTGGCTTATGGCTTCAGGAAGAGTTTCACCCTGCCACTGACTCATGGCCTCTTATAAACCACAGGACCATCTTCTCCAGGCAGTGGGTGACTATAGCCAAATCATACCCATGGATAGCTTCAGGCCTCCCCACCATCATCTCTCTCCTTCAAGCTGCAGAGTACAGGGAAGCAAGGCAGGGTTCCAGGTGCCAAGCCTCCCTCCCACCTCTTCAGCTAATCGAAAGCAAGACTCTGGAACTACTGGAGTCTTGTATTTTGAACCAGTGTGCCTCTGAGCCTGGGTGCCATGCTTGCTTGGTGATCCAAGGGCTTCAGTCACACCCCACTGGCCCAGCTGCCCCCGTTTCCGCCATCTCCTCCCGTTTCCTTTCTGTGGTTGTGAGGGCCTGGCCAGAGCCTCTGGGACCCTTTGCTGAAGCTCACTTCACCTCTCAGGGCCACAACACTCTAGTGGCTTCCTGCCCCTCCCAGGCAGCCTTTCGGGGCACTCTCTGAGGAGTCCTGCCTACCCACTGTCTTCCAGGGAGGGACATGGAGTCCAATGGCTCATCACCACCCAGAGATGAAGAGCCCCTGACCCCAGGCTCTGCCACGAAGGTGCCACCGGTAAGAGCCTGCCTGTGGGAGGACTGGGACAGCAGGGTGTTGGCTGAGCCTGCGGTCCCCATACTTAAAAGGAAAAGCCTCAACTCTCAGGCTACACCCTTGCTGCATGGGGTTTAGTCTGTCCTCAGTTTATTAGAAGCTGAGCATAGCCCAGGGGACCTGAGAAGAGATGTGTGCCAAACAGAACTATCTGGGGAGTAGGAAGTACCCATGAAAGGAAGCCCCTCTTTCTAGGGGGACCTTCCAAGCTGTTAGCCTGTTCCATTCCTCCTTCCACACTCGTCTATGCCACTTCCTGGTGGCTTCCATTCTCTAGCTGCAGTAAATAGCTGCTGTGGGCACCCATGTACACATGTTTCTGGGCCACAGCCCTCTGTGAGCTTGCCAGGTGCTAAATTAACTGTACACTTCAAAAACATTCTTTGTTTAATTTTTGAAGAACTGCCGAACTCCTGTGTGCTTGGTGAGCCCCAGCATGTCCCCAGTCGCCCTCCTCAGGTCTCTCCAGCCAGCACTGAGGGTTTCTATTCTACTTCTGACTGTAGCCTTCCTGATTGGCGTCTCAGTATGGCTGGGTTTCCGTGTTGACTCAGATCTGCATGGCATCATTGTGTATCCTCCTGGGGGATGGCACTGAGTGTCTCACCTATCTTCCATTTGGGTTGCTTGTCTTTTTCTTATTGAGCTGTAAGCATTATATATATTCCAAATCCTTCGCCCTTCTCAGATGTGTGGTTTGTAAATACTTTCTTTCATTTGTTCCCAATTACAGCTTATCTTATTTTACTGCATATGTATATGTGTGTGTGTGTGCAATGTGAAGTTTGCATTGGTATATGTGGTATGTGTGCATGCATGTGGAGACCTGAAGTTGACATCAGGTGTCCCTCCTTCTCTATTGCTCTCTACTTTACTTACTGAGGCAGGGTCTCTCCCTGAACCCAGAGCTAACCAATTCTAGCTGCTCTTGCTAGCCAGCTTGCCTCGGAATCCCGTCTCTACCTCTCAATTGATGGGATTACAGGCGGTTACAACATCTATCCTACTTTTCAATGACTTGCTTCTAGGAATCCAAACTCTAGCCTGCATGCTTATGTAGTGTGTGCTTTATTCATTGAGCCACCTCACCAAAACCCTCAAGTTTCACTTTTTAAGTCATTTTTATAAACCTCAGAGTTCGAGGAAGATTTCAAAAATCCACAGTTCTGAGGGGCCTTCCCATTTCCTAGGTGTTCCTGTGTGGCCCGGCACACATGAGGACACAAGGGTGACCTGGGTGGGGCCTCTAGTGTGCAGGTGCTCCACCCCAGACCCCCATCTGGCCTCCCCTCTTTCTCTGTGGCCTAGAACAAGCATAGCTGGTTAAACCTGGTCTGGTGGAAGGCTATAAATGGTGGGGGCTTTAAATGCATTTATTTTTATTTTGTGTCTGGATGTTCTGCCTGCATGCACATGTGTGCAACACCTGGATGCCTGGTATCCTAGGAGGCTACCACATAGATGCTAGGAATCGAGCCTGGGTCCTCTCGAGGGCTCTTAACCACTGGGCCATTTCTCTCTGTAAATAGTGTTTTAATTAAAACCATTGGTTGATTTGTCCATCTCTTCATAGTTCTTGATAAATGCCAGCTGCTAGTCTGAGCAGGGACTGCGTTAGCTGCCCCACAGGGGCACTCTGACAAACAACTAACCACAGTCCCTGCAGGGCTGGGACTATCTAAGCCCTGGTCAAGTCAAGGGAGCTTGTCACCACCAGTGTGGTCAGAGCTGTCCACCTTCTATGCTGACCATTTAGGGGCTGAGGAAGAGATACATCTACCCAACCATGTGGAGGAGCAGGCCAGGCTGGGGAGCTTTCTGCAGAGTACCCACAGGGCCTGTCCCTTAGAGGCCCACTACTTGGCCCATGCTTTGTCTTTCACCCTCAGCTCAAAGACTGCTTCTGAGCAGAGCCCCTGGGCATTTCCTCTGATGATCCAGAATGTTCTTTGTGGCTAAGAGGGTGCAACTCTGAAGGGAGACTGCCAGGTTCAATCCCAGCATGGCTCCTTGGTTGCTGCATGACCAGGGCATGCTTCTGAGATTTGCTATGGTATGGTCCCCTTCTCTGCAGGTGACACCATGGCCTGAGCTGTTGTGATCAGTCGGTTTGTCTTTGAGAGAGGGTCTCACTGTGTAGCCCTGATTGGCTTGGAATTCTTTCTGTAGACCAGGTTGCCCTCCAGCTCACAGTGGTCATCCTTTCTTTGCTGGATTAAAGGCATGTAACACCACAGCCAGCTGAGCTGTTCTGTTTAATGTGCATATGCAGGCCAGTGAAATGGCTCTGTAGGTAAGGTGCTTGCCACCATGCCCGATGACCTGAGTTCAATCCCAGGAACCCACACTGTAGGAGGGAACCTACTCCTGCAAGTTGTCTTCCTGTCTACCTACCTACCTACACACACACACACACACAAATAATGTTCAAAAAATAATGAGTACAGATGTACCCACCAACACAAAAGCCCACACGTAATAATACTTCAGCCCTTCACCCTTATAGCCTCCATGAACCTGTGGACTCCAATCTGTCCCTCAGAGCCAAGCACAGGTTACAGTCCATCACTTCAGGGAGGACAAGGCACCAGAAACCTGGGGCTCTGGTCACCTGCACCACAGTCACCCATACCACAGTCAGTGGAGGGCAGACAGCAACTGAGCTGACTAATCCCCACGGCTGGAGCTCAGCTCATGATCTCCTTTCTATTCAGCCCAGGGCCAGCCCAGGAGATGGTGCCATCCACATTCAGGCTGGGTCTTCCTACCTCTGTCTACCCAGCAAAGAAAACTACAGCCAACCTGATCTCCAGAGCCCCTCGCTGAGACGCTTCCCAAGTAGTTTTAGATTTTGTCGATTTGACAATTAAAACCAACTCTCACACTATAATTTTCACATCATGAAATATTCTTTTGGTTTTTTTTCCCAGACACTTCAGCTTGTTCTGTGCAGGAGAGTGAGTTAGGACAGCCGATAGACATGTTTTGAATTTTTAATGGGTGTGTTTATTTTTTTAATTTATTTATTTTGGCTTTTCAAGACAGGGTTTCTCTGTTAATTAAGTATTTGCCAAGACAAAGTACAAGAACACATGTAGGTAGCCAACGGAAAGAAGCAGCAGATAACAAAATATCGCCAAATCAGGCATCTACAGCACCCAGCAGAAGTTACTGGAATAGCCTGCTAGAAAGGGTGAACAGAGGGACTTCAACACCGGGGCTCACAACATCTGGCAGAAACTGTCTGGGGAAGTTGAAGCTGTCCCCTGGAGTTCTCACTGTGCTTTCTGTCTGTCGCTGAGTTCTGGCTTCTTGTTCCCACTGTGAGCACTGTTACACTGTGGGAAGAACCACGGTAACCTCCTCCATTAGAAATGGTCACCTTCCGCTGTTCTCAAGGGCATGGTATTTGAATTCTTTAGGGCTGCTCTCTTCCCTCTCTGTCAGAGTTGGGGAGAAGCAACTGTCTGAGACCAGAGGCCTTTGAGGGACACTGTGACAAGCATCATGGGTCTGAGATGGGGGTGGGGTGCAGCCTTGTTCCCAGAGGCAGCTTCTCAGTGAGCTCCAATAGCATGTGACAGCTTCTGTATCATGTGTATCACGCCTGTAGAGCCTAGGGGCACGGCAATAGGTCGCATGTGGGATTCAGGGTACAGTTTGCTATCCCCAAACCTGTGACCTTTAGACAGAGTTATGGCTCTGTACCCCAGACCTCGGTTTCTTCATCTGTGAGGCTATGGCTCCTTGCATAGTTACTGCTCTAGGTCCAGGGAGTGAGCTGTGGTCCCAGGCTCAAATGCTTGGCTCCCGTCTATAGACATTGACCCTCCAGACATACCTCCCCCAGAGCCAGTGGCCATCCCTACCCCAAAGTCTCCCTGTTGGCCCGGCTGGAGATGAACACCTGATGGTGGCCAAGGAGTGGTTCTGGGCATCAGGGAAGATAGGGATGCTGACACAGCCTAGGAGTTAGTCACCACCATGGCCAAGCTGCCTCCAAAACCCTCTTTGCAAACCCCACCATGTTTCTTCTCTCATTGCTGAGACAAGATGCCCGATAGAGACTCCTTAAGGGAGGGAGGGTTTATTTGGGCTCAGAGTTCAAGGGCACAGTCTGTCAGGTGGGGTGGGAAGGCGTGGCTGCAAGTGCTGAGGCAGTCGGTGTCCTCACATCCAGTTAGAAGCAGAGATGAATGCTGGTGCCCGGCTCACTTTCTCATTTCTGTTTATTCTGGGATCTCTGTTTTCTCTGCTCTGGCCCTGGCAGCCCCAACCATACACTGACACCCCCAGCACCCCGTTCTCTCTCTTACAGGCTGAGTACAGACTATGCAATGGATCTGACAAGGAATGTACCTCCCCGACGACCAGGGTCTCCAAGAAGGACGCTCTCAAGGTGGGCCTGGCTCAGGGTGAGGATGGAGGAAACACCCACACCTTCTATATTAGTAGTTCTCAACCTTCCTAACGCTGTGACCCTTTAATGTTAAAGTTCCTCGTGTAGTAACCTCCAACCATAAAATAATTTCATTGCTATTTCATAGCAATAATTTTGCTACTGTTATGAATCATAATATCTGATATGCGACCTTTCTGGATGGGGTCACAATGCACAGGCTGAGAGCCACTGCTCTGCATCCTCCTTTCCCGGTGCCCTGCTGGCAGTGGGAGGAGCTGGGGCAGCCCATGCTCTCCATGACCCACTTCTGTTCTGGTTGCAGGCACAGAAGGAGAACTACCGGCAGGAGAAGAAGCGGGCCACAAAGCAGCTCTTCAGTGCCCTGACTGATCCCAGTGTGGTCATCATGGCTGACAGCCTGAAGGTAGGCAGGTGCCACTCACAGGGGCTCCTGTAAGCCAGGGCATCTGTGGCACTTGGGAGGCACGTGTGTTTGTCACTACAAAACCCTGAACTACGAAAACAAATGACCCGACGCTGAAGCCAGCTCCTCATAGGTCTATCTGGAGGCCAGAGTCCAAAGTCAAGGTGCTGTGAGGACCACACTCCCCCCAGAACTCTGGGCTACTCCTCCTAGCTCCTGCAGCCTCCAGGAGTCCATCACCCCAGTCCCTGCCTCTGGTCATCCCCACCAAGCTGTGTAGCTGGCTCGGGGAGTATCCTCCATGGGTGACCCTAACCGTGAAGTCCTCTGCAGATCCGAGGGACCCTGAAGAGCTGGACGAAGCTGTGGTGCGTGCTCAAGCCAGGCGTGCTGCTCATCTACAAGACGCCCAAGGTGGGCCAGTGGGTGGGCACGGTGCTGCTGCACTGCTGCGAGCTCATTGAGCGCCCCTCCAAGAAGGACGGCTTCTGTTTCAAACTCTTCCACCCGCTGGACCAGTCTGTGTGGGCTGTAAAGGTGAGCTGATCAACAGGGTGCCCAGGTGGGAGCTCTAGCAAGGGATCCCTGGAGGGGTGAGCATCCTGTGATGAGCAGTGGGAAGTGGAGATGGGGCAGATCCAGGCTATACATTAGGTCTCATCTAGTGCTGTCTGGAGGGGAGGAGCGGCCTGTCTCTGGCGGAAACCTCATCCCTCATCACCAGGACTGCTCAACTAGGACTGATCAGGACAGGCATGGGTCCCCGGGAGAAACCTAGTGACATTTGGGTTTCAGAGAAACAACAAAGTTTATGTTTTGT
Organism: Dicrostonyx torquatus; assembly: GCA_028555095.1. NCBI lineage: Eukaryota > Metazoa > Chordata > Mammalia > Rodentia > Cricetidae > Dicrostonyx > Dicrostonyx torquatus. Next base: position 2,214,021 of record JAQHUG010000157.1, read on the forward strand.
TTGGATTCGGGGGTGGGAGTGACACAAGGTGGCAAGCCTGGAACTCACTATAGAGACTTGTCTCAAATTCATAGAGAACTGCCTGCCTCTGCCTCCTGAGTGCTGGGATTGAAGGGGTGTACTACCTCACCCAGTTTGGTTTGGTTTTTTGAGACATGGTTTCTCTTACTCTATGACCCATACTGATGTAGAACTCACTCTGTGGTTCAGGCTAGCCTAGAACCTGTGACAATCCTCCTGCCTCATCCTCTTAAATGCTGAGATTACAGGCAGGTATAAACTACCATGCCTGGCTTCTGTTAGTTTTAAAAGTAGTATTCTCTCCACTTTTGGTGAAATCACAGCTGAATAAACACACTGTGGATTAAAAATACTGCACCTCAAAAATTTATGAATATGACTGAGCTAGCACGGCACAGCCTCCCTTCAGCATGCTGAGGACACTCCATCGCCCAAAAGTGGGCAGCACTTGGGGGATGGAGGCAGGAGAATCAGAGGTTCAAAGCCATCTTCAGCTGCATAGAAAGTTCTAGGCTAGCCTGGGCTGTAGCGTGAGGGTGACCTTGTCTCAAAACAAACCAACAACAACAAAAAAAAACTGTCTGAAAAACCAAAAAGGAGAAAAGATAAAACTGTTTTATATGAAAATGCTAACTGTATAGATATACTCCAGCCTAGTCTGCTGGAGCGTGCCTTTAATCCTAGCACTCCGGAGGCGGAAGCAGGCGAGTCTCTGAGTTTGATGCCAACGCTGGTCTACAGAGAAAGTTACAGGCCAGCCAGGGCTACATAGTGAAACCCTGTCTCAAAAGGAAAGTAAAACAAAACACGTTTACTCCAAATACCAGACATATTTCCTTACACTAAGCGGCCCTTTGTTGCCCCTCTGGAGCTCCCATTCAACTCTGACTCCAGGATTTACCTTAGCTGGGTGTGGCCACCATAATCAGGGACCTGAACTGAAGGAGCCCCTGCTCAGAAAGGGATGGGGAGTGCCCCCACCCCCTTCCTCCTGGCCTTCCTGGCCCAGTGCCTGACACTGCAGGTCTCTCTGTCTTTCCAGGGCCCCAAAGGTGAGAGTGTGGGCTCCATCACCCAGCCACTCCCCAGCAGCTACCTGATCTTCAGGGCCGCCTCTGAGTCGGACGGTGAGTGCCACCTGCCCTGTTTCTGCCATCCCAGAGTCCCCTGGAATCAGTCTTCTGGGCCCTCAGCTACCCAAAGTCACAGACTGATCCTGCCCTACAGTGATACCTGTCTCTCAGCCGAGCCTCAGTTTCCTTGTGGATTAAATGGGACTAGCTGTACCTGTCACCCAATGCTTTGAGAATCTCAGAGCTGTAGGGAGATAATCAGGTGATAGTTCTGAGCGCCACCGAGTTCTACTGTGATACTTCATGTTTGGCAGGTGGGGACAATAACAGGCGACCCAGAGGTAGTCTAGCAATAGGCTACAGGTATTAATGTGGGCTTCCCTAAGTCCAGATTCTCTGAATTAGATAACAGATTCCAAGCAGCAGCCCATTATCTCTGTAACTGTAACTAGGAATCCTTCAGGTGACAGCCTCTAGCCAGGGCTATGGCTCCTTATCAAAACCTCAGAGCTCGTGCCCCCTGCTGGAGGTCGAAGGCCCTTGACAACTGGGGTCCAGTTGTCCTGGCTTGGAATCCTGTAGATAGTTTAACTGCTGGTGCTATGGCGTCCCCTGGTGGTCAAATATATTATTTCTACACTCCTGCCCAGACTATTTTGAATGCTTTTAATATTATTATTCACCTTCTCTGTCATGCTTTTAATATTATTATTCACCCTCTCTGTCATGCTTTTAATATTATTTTTCACCTTGGTCCTGCTGAACTCTGGGGTGGACAGACAACCTGTGCCCTAACAGAGCCTGCACACCTGAGTAGTGAGCCGCCAACAGATGGCAAGCCTGAACTGAAGTCCTGATTGTTGGGGGCCACAGTCAAGGAAGATTATCTGGTATCAGGGTAGGCTTCCTACAGGAGGAGCCAGAGGCTTTCAAACGGGTTTCTAAGGATGTGTAGCGTTCAGGATGTCCAGCCTTTTATGCACATTTGTGCCCTACATCCAATTCCACAGTGATCTCTCCAGGTCTCACCCTGAATTATATAACCTCCCATGATCCTCTCACTGTCCCTACAAATGCCCAGTTTCACTGGTGTTAGTACTGTGCTTCGAGCAAGCCTACAGTGATCCCTGCAAGATCCTAGGCATCCTTCAGCAAGAGGGAAAGTTCCAGGGCACCAGTTGGGTACCCCTGAGCTTCCCAGTAAAGCCCTAGGGGTTCACTAACCAAAGGCTATGTAGCTTTAAGTTAGGGAAAGAATCCCACAGTACCCAGGGACACCCAGCATGGAAGCTTAGGAATCAAAAGCTTCCTTATCTCACCTTAAGCTGGGGCCCTCACACATGAGTCCCTCGGACACTATGGTATCATTTGTAGGAGGCTCTGAGGCACGGGGTGGATAGAAGCAATGCTGTTAGTAATCATGCCGGGACACTGGTGTCACCCGCATGGGTGCCTCTCCCAACAGCTCTTAATAACACCCTCCTATTTGTCACCCCACGCTGCTCCCCAGGACAGTTGGACACAGGTCTAACCAAGCCCTGCACACACACATACACTGTCATGAAGAAAGTGGGAGCCGGGCGGTGGTGGCACACGCCTTTAATCCCAGCACTCGGGAGGCAGAGGCAGGTGGATCTCTGTGAGTTCGAGACCAGCCTGGTCTACAGAGCTAGTTCCAGGACAGGCTCCAAAGCTACAGAGAAACCCTGTCTCGAAAAAACAAAAAAACAAACAAAAAAAAAAGTGGGACCTGAGGGCCACAGCAGAGGCGCCCCGTTCTGCCTGTCCCCTGCTTTCCCACAGCCCTGACTGTCTTTTGTTGCCTCTTGAAGCCTGGTCACTGGCTCCTCACCGGCATACCAAACCCCTGTCCAGCCTCTGTCCCTAGTCACACATGATCCCTGATTTGTGCCTCATGCTCTGTCATTCCTAAGAGCACACACATGTGCACATATGTTCCCAGAGGTGTTGGCAGCCCTAACAAACTGGACTCAGCCATCCATTCTCAGGTTATCAGCTAAACAGACAAACAGCAGTGAAAAACAGAGGAGAGAGATTTATTCAGTGTGGACACATTGTGAAGAGAAACGAAGGCCCTCAAGTCCATATTCAGGATCTTGGTGCAAAATTTAGGTTTAGGTAGAGGGCAAGAAATGTGCATAGCTAAGCAGTCCTGGTCAGGATGTGGTCCTGCCCGTCACTGACCCATCACTGTCAGCTCCAGGCTCTCCTGCAAGGTGGTCTGACAAGTTCTCAGAACTCTGTGAGATCTCTCTGGGAGACAGGCTCCCCCTCTGGCTAGCATCAGGCTTCAGCCTTTCCCTTCCCCAGCTTGAGACTCCTGGGAAAATTCCAGTGTCTTGAGGTCCATTGTTTCAATAGTCTGATGGCCAAAGGGAGGGGCATGCCTGTCTCTAGCTTATATTCATTCCTGCTAGAATGGCTAGGCTACATGCAAGGCTGGGGGGTCTGTGGGGAGGCAGATCTTTAACTTGACCCTAGTGGAATGGAGTGAGGCGTGGGACCAGAAGTTTTATGACTGAAAGACAGGGTACCTTGGCAGGAAATTGCTTTTTGAAAGCCACTTCCCAACAATAGACAGATCAGGTTCCTTGGTCGGTGTCTTAGTTAGGGTCTCTATGGCTATGAAGAGACACCGTGATCTCAGCAGCTCTTGCAGTTTAGAGGCTCAGTCCATTATCATCATGGTGGGACATGGCAGCGTGCAGGCAGACATGGTGCTGGAGAAGGAGCTGAGAATCCTACACCTTGCAGGCAAAAGGAGTGGACTGATACACTGGGTGGCATCCTGAGCATAGGAAACATCAAAGCCCATTTCCACAATGGCACACTTCCTCCAACAAGGCCATATCTACTCCAAAAAATGTCACACCTCCTAACAGTGCCACTCCCTATGAGATTATAGGGGCCAATTATATTCAAACTACCACAGTGGGGAAGTAAAGGGAAGGCTGCCCCACCAGACTCACTCTTTGTCCCCCCAGGCCGCTGCTGGCTAGATGCCCTGGAGCTGGCCCTGCGCTGCTCCAGCCTGCTGCGACTGAGCACATGCAAGCAGGGCCGAGATGGAGAGCAGGGGTCCTCACCCGATGCCTCACCCTCTTCTCTCTATGGACTGCCCACCTCAACCACCATCCCAGACCAAGATCTGTTCCCGTGAGTGATCTGGGTGAGAGGGGGCCTGCATGCTGTCCCCATAAGCAGCAATTGGGAGGCCAGCTAGGGTGGCAGATTTGTTCTCCCCCGTGGGTACCAGTCTTTGCATCCTTACTGATAAAACAGGAGCAACCATACAAAGGCAGGTCACTCAGTATAAGTCAGTGTGTGAAGTCCCTGCAGTGAGAGAGGCCAGGCACCAAGGTGGGTGTCTGAGGTCTAGGTGCCACCTGGAATTGGGGGTCCATGCATGGGCATTCCCACTCTCCAGGCTGAACGGGTCTGCCTTGGAGAACCACCTGGAGAATGATGCATTCTCGGACAAGTCAGAACGAGAGAACGCCGAAGACTCAGATGCTGATACCCAGGATCACAGCCGCAAGACCAATGAGAGTGGGAGCGACCTGTTGGACAGCCCTGGTGGGCCACGGAGGGGAACGACCTATGTGGAGCAGGTCCAGGAGGAGCTGGGAGAGGTAAGAGCCACTGTTACCTTAGAGAGTGGAAATGGGACACAGCAGGGCTAGGGCTGCAGTCTCCACCCTCCTGTCCCTCAGTGTGCAGCTAGCATCTGTGTCCATGAGTGGACATCTCTGAATGCCCTGCCCACTGCGCATGAGATGCAGGGGTGATGTGAGGGCCCACATCAGCTTTCCTGCCCTGGGGTGGACTGTGACCAGGGGACAGGAAGATTAGGAAAGATTCCAGCCCTCCCTGCTGGACAGATGACAAACTCCTGTACACACTGGGGACCTATATACACCTAGCATGACATTGGGCCCCTGAGGAACCTGTGTTGTCTCTCACTGTTGTCATCTGCATGTTGAGCATTCTCCAAAGGCCAAGTGTGGACAGCTTGTCACAGCTGGGAGGTGATAGAACCTTGAGGAGTTGGGATCTGGGAGGAGGAAGTTAGGTCACTGGGGGTGTGGCCTGAGAGGGGTCTGCTAGGTTTCTTTCTCTGATCCTGTGCACTTGTGCTGCCATGCACTTCCTCCATGATGCACCACCTCTCCAGAGGCCCGGAGCAGTGCTGCTCAGCAATCCACACCAAGCCCTCCACAATGAAGATAAAACTTGTTCATTTGCGACTATGGCACAGGCTGGCCATAAATAGCAGTCCTTTTTGGCAGCCTCCTTAGTGCTGAGATTAGCTCAAACCTTTCTTTTTTGAAAATTGACTGCCTTGGGCATTTCTTACATCATCAGAAAGCTGCCTGGCATACCCACTAGCACAAGAGGACCCAGGAAACCAAATTCCTGTGCTGGAACTTCTAAAGAGGAGGGGCTTTTGAAGGCCAGCCGTACAGGATCGGGCAGCCCTGTGGGTTTGGCCTCTAGTGAGGGCCTTGTGAAGGAGCTATGTGGTGAACGGCACCATGGCAGTTGTACATGTGAGGAGAGCCGGGGCACCAGAGGCAGAAAAGAGCTGGTCTTGTTCTCAGACCCGCTGACGAACCCACTCGCTCCCAAGCCCAGAATGGGCCGTGGCACTCATTCACACAGGGCAGACATCCTCAGCTTCTTTGGGCAACCCAGAGCGGGGGCTCCACGTCCCAGCTCTCGGAGCCTGACTGTGCTGCTCTGCTGCAGCTGGAAGAGACATCCCAAGTGGAGACAGTGTCAGAGGAAAACAAGAGTCTGATGTGGGTGCTGCTACGTCAGCTGCGGCCGGGCATGGACCTGTCGCAAGTGGTGCTGCCCACCTTCGTGCTGGAGCCTCGCTCCTTCCTCAGCAAGCTCTCGGATTACTACTATCATGGGGACCTGCTCTCCAGGTGCGTAACTGACAAAAGGGGCTTCCACGGCCCCTGAGGGCACAGAGGCAGGGGCAGGGTAGAGCCAGGAAGAAGGAAGTAAAGGCATGCGCATCAAGGGTTCTTCCTAGAGGTGAGGACACCCCAACAGCCAGGAGCATGCAGAGCCCTCTCTGCCCCAGTGTGGAACTGGACACAGCCCTTTCTGGCTATGTGTTAAACCCACTTGCCTGTCTCTGGCCCACCTGGAAGTATGGCATGGGGGTGTTGAGGTCATCTGGGATGAGGCTGCCTCTTTCAGACAACTGGGTGGAGGTTGGAACGGTTGAAGAAAGGGGTGAGTGCTGGGGAGGGTAGCCGGGACCCCAACCTGAGTTGGAGCTCTCCACTCCATTCCAGGGCAGCCGCAGAGGAAGACCCTTACTGCCGCATGAAGCTTGTGCTGCGATGGTATCTGTCTGGCTTCTACAAGAAGCCCAAGGTGAGGGGGGCCTGTGGGAAGGGCAGGGCCTCAAGCAGGGGCTGTCAGCCCACCATGAGTGGGACCAACACTCTCCTCCATGGCCCAGAAGAAACCCAGCTCTGCCCACCACGGCCCCAGATCCTGAGAGGTGGAGGACAGTCCTTTCTTGGACTTCTCAGGCCCACCTCCCAATGCTGGGTCCATTAACTGGATCCTTTCTCAGTCTTCAAGGAGACAGCCTCAGGCTGTGTGACAGGTGCCACCACATACAACAGTGTTGACCCTGAGTTACACGATACCCCTGGGATCTGGGGTTATCTGTCACCTTTTGTCACAGAGCCCCTTTGGAGAACCCCCAGCCCAGGACTCTGCTGGTAGCAGCTGCCCTGGTTACAGAGTGGACTGCAGGTCTACCTGAAGCTGGGGTCCCATAGAACACAAACTTGACAGCCAAGATTCTGGCCAGACGTGGTGGTACACAGCTGTAATTCCAGCACTAGGGAAGCACAAACAGGAGGATTTCCTGTTCAAGGCCTTCTGGGCTATATATGTGAGACTCCATCTTTGAAAGGGGAGGGAGGATTGGGTAGAGAGCTCCGTTAGTAAAATGTTTGCCCTGCAGGCATGAAGACCTGGGTTTCATTGCTTAGGTTCACGGGACTGGGTGAACTGGGTGGCAACATGTGTTTGTAACCCCAGTACTGAGGAGACAGAGATGGGAGAATCCCGTGGCTCACAGGCCAGCCAGCCTAGCTTGCTTGGCAAGTGCTAGGTTAGTGAGACAAGGTGGATACCTTCTGTGGGACAGTACTCAGCGCTGACTGCCAGCCTCCACAGGCGTATAGGCTCATGTACACGCACGCGTGCACAAGCACACACACAGGTGTGGTAGCTCACACCTATAATACTAGCACTCAGGAGGCAAAAGCAGGAAGATTCCAGTGAGTTTAATTCCAGTTCTGTGTCTCATATAGATGTGAGCCTGAGGCCCAGAGAGGAGAGACCAACTCAGAGTCATATGGTAGACTGAGATAGACCAAGGGAACCTGGGCACCTCCCAAGCTTGGCTTTGACTCAGTTATGTGTGGGCTGTGCCCCAGTCCTGGCCAGTCAGATTTGGTTGGGGTCTTGAGGCCCCTCTGAGCTCATTAAAAGCCAGGAATTCCTGAGGCGTGCCTCCAACTGTATGCCATCCTCAAAAGTTGTCTCCTCAAAGCAGAAGCAGGGTGCTAATGGCAAGTCCAAACCCCTTCTAGAGGCAGAAGCACCCCTATACTGTCTCTTCTGCACCTCACCCCATCCAGACCCCTGGAAGTGACTTTCTCCTGGTTCCTCCAGCATGTCTTTGTGCTCCCCACAGGGCATCAAGAAACCCTATAACCCCATCCTGGGGGAGACCTTCCGCTGCCGCTGGCTGCACCCTCAGACCAACAGCCACACCTTCTACATAGCAGAGCAGGCAAGACCCCACTGCCCAACTCAGACTTCCAGCTCAGAGTGGGTGGTGGGCAGAGGCTTGTGGGACTGAGGGTGGTGTTTTCATTGGCCCATACCCTGCCATAGGAGAAGCTGCACACTGGTCACTGTCCCTGGTGATTCTCCGAGAAGGACAGGCATGAGCACCACCTGCAGGAGGGCAGCAGCCTGACTTCCCAGCACGGGGCATCCTTAGATGACTCAGAAATCTGAATGGGTTCCCAAATACTGGGTGGGATTCAGGATCTGCCCTGGTACTTCTAGGAATGTGCCCCTCACTCCACACTTCCTCCTGGGACCCAGAGGTATGTCGTTTCTGGGACTGCTCTTTCTGGAGCCATCTCCAGAGTCAACTCTCTTCATACAGGTGTCCCACCATCCTCCCGTGTCTGCCTTCTATGTCAGCAACCAGAAGGATGGCTTCTGCATGAGTGGCAGCATCACAGCAAAGTCCAGGTTCTACGGTGAGGAGGCTCCGTGGGGCGGGGGGAGAAGTGGGAGGAGAACTTCACTCCAGAAGCCAGTGAACCCCAGAAGCCCAGTGGTGGCATGACATGGGTGGCCCCAAGTCTGCATAGAGTGGACACCTTCTGCAGAGAAGCAAGAGAACAAAGGAGGAGAAGGCTGGCTGCAGGGAAGGATTTGCTCCAGCACAGCCACCTGATTCCAGAGCTGTCAGCCACATGTGGCTGTGTGTACCTATTAAAAGGGGAGCTGGTCTGCAGATAGTTGAAAGTCTGCACCTAGTGTGCAGAGGCCCCGGGTTCCATCCCCAGAGCTGCAAATGGATGATAGTGAATATATGACAGACAGAAGGTAGGTAGGTAGATGGATAGAGAGATAGAAAGTCTATAGATGATAGATAGATAGAGAGATAGATAGATAGATAGATAGATAGATAGATAGATAGATAGATAGATAGATAGATGATAGATAGATAATACATGGGTGGGTAGGAGGCAGAGAGATAGGTAATAGGTAGATAGAAGGTAGGTAGGTATATAGAAGTGAAATCAGAGTGAAGCACAGTGTTCCATTGCATGGGTCCCATCAAGTGTTTTGGTAGCTGCACGTGGCTGGTGGCAGACACTGGAGTGTTCCAAGGTCAGAGCAGCTTATGATCACAGGACATGCTGCATTTCTGTGCTGCTCTGAGCTGGGGAATGGCAGTGCCCGGTAACCTCACCAACACCTTCCCCTTCTCCCCTCAGGCGCCTCTTTACCTTTACGGTTTGTGTGCAGGTGTGTGCTCAGGGCCTCTGTGTGCCTGGTAGCAGCAGACGGTAGCATGTGGCATCTGCACCCATGTTCCATTCACCTTTCCCACCTATGCTCTGGGCTCAGGCTAGCTCCAGAAGGTTTATAGTCTCCACCCTGAAGTTCCCTGGTGGAGTAACTGGGTTAGACCACAAACATGCTGCAAGGCAGGTGATTTTCCCAGGATTCATAATGGGTGCAAACTAAAGAGTTTTTATGACACCCAAGGACCAGAGGTTGTGTGTCTCTCCCTCAGTGCTCCAGCTGGAGGCTCTGGATATTTTGAAAGGGCACTCAGACCTTGGGGTCCAGCAGCAGACTGATGCTAAGGGTCTGTGCCTTCAACAGCCCCTGCTCTGTCCTTGCAGGGAACTCCCTGTCAGCGCTTTTGGATGGCAAAGCTAAACTCACCTTCTTGAACCGTAAGGAGGAGTACACCCTCACCATGCCCTATGCCCACTGCCGAGGTGAGTGACTGTGCCATGCCCCACTCCCCGATAGGCCAGGCTAGCCCTCACTCATGGCGTAGGGGACTGCATTAGATACTTTTCTTCTTATGACGTGGTAAAAACAACTAAGAAAGGAAGAAAGAGTTTATTTTGGATTCCACTTTGAGGGTATAGTCCACCATGGAGGGGTAGGTGACACAGCTGGTCATATTGAATCCACAGTCAGAAAGCAGAGAGATGATCCTGGTATTCAGCCAAGGACCCCGGGATGTGCCATCCACACCTAGGGTGGGTCTTTCTTCCTCCGCTAAACTTCCTTGGGAACACCCTCGTAGACCCACCCAGGGGTATGCCTCCCAGGGGATTCCAAATTCAGGTGGCGCTGACAGTCATGATGAAGCAGAGCAGATGCTAAGCACTCCTGTGTTTGCTTGTTTGAAGGTGTCCTGACCTGGGTGACCTGGGGGTGTAACTCTGGGTGGACTCCTAGTTTCTCCTCTCTGATTTTTACCTCTGGTTCCTGTTGTGTCAGTGATCAGTCCCAGCTATTGAGGAGGCCGAGGCAGGAGGATTGAAATTTCAGAGCCTGCCTGGGCTGCAGAGTGAGTTCAAGACCAGCCTGGATAACTTAGTAAGATCATATCTCAAAATTAAAAGATAAAGATAGGAAGGGAGCTGGGCTCACTGCTCAGTGGTGCACACTTGCCTGGTATGTATGAAGCCCTTGGTTCAATCCCAGCACCACACACACAGGTCAAGGAGAAGTATAATTCTTATAAACCCCTACCCACCCCCAACCTCCTGTCACAGATATCTTCCTTAGTATGACTTAGTTTTTAGCTGAAGTCAACAGTTTCCTTTAAGGCCCACTTGTTGTATATATTCTACAGGTTTTTAAGAATTAACATTGAGTTACCACTGTAGTGTCAAACCGAAGCGCTTCCCCATCCTCGAAATCCCTCTGGTTGGGGGCTGAGGCTGAAGCTCAGCGGTAGAGCACATACTGAGCCTGCAGAGGCTAGTATTCAACCCCGAGAACTTCCGAAAATAAACTGAAGAATCCATGCTAAACCTGCTGTGGTGCTCATACCTTTCATCCCAGTACTTGGGAGGCAAAGGCAAGCGGGTCTCTGTGAGGCGGGTTACATAGTGAGATCATATCTTAAAAAGTAGAAAAAAAAAAGCCAAAAACCTCGCCTTTGACCTGGCACAGCTCTGACAACTCAAAGAATGAGCTGGTCAAGTGCAGCTGGATTTGGGGAGCCGCGCTTAGCTTATGCTCCTAAGTCCCCACATCCTGCTGGCCAAGCTCCTTTCTCGAGTGCCTCAAAGTCTCTTGCAGAGCTGTTGCAGACCTGGCCTGAGAGCGACAAGTATATTAAAGCAGCAGGGCAGATGTGTTCCTAGAGAAACAAACACAGCACACAGCCAAAGCACAGGCAAAGCCAGACTGCAGAAGTGCACGTGGCTGTTGGCGCTGGGTGTGCGGCATCCCTGATCTTATCGGGATTCTGACCATGTGCTTTGCTGCAGTCTGGCACAACAGCTGAGCAGCAGCTTGCTATGACGCGGTTACTCTGGTTAGGTTCCAGAAAACTATCCTCACTATGGTTTTAAATGTAATTGTCTTATCGTCTTTGTCTGGGAATATTCATGCCCTGATGTGTGAGTGACATGTATTCCACAGCCAACAGCAGGGCTCTAAAAGATGCTCAGGAAAATTTGTTTAGTGAGCCAGGCGTGGTGCTGCACATCTTTAAACCCAACACACTAGGGACAGAGGTAGGGAGATCTCTGTGAATTCAAAATCAGCCTGGTCTACCCAGTGAATTCCAGGACAGCCAGAGCTACATAGTGAAACATTGTCACAAAAAACAACAACAAAAAAAGTGGTGTTGTTCAGTGGATGACTCTGGGGTCTAAGGTCTAGAGTACAGGATGTTTGAGTGGCATAGGGTCATACAGAAGAAAGCATTCAGAGCTGTAGGGGTAGACAAGACCCAGGAGCCAACAGTGGCTGCCTCGGACCCTAAATGAGATGATGTGATTTTTCTGGGCATCTCTGACAGCTCTACGAAGTAGACTGTTTGGGGACCACACAGAAAGTTTCCATTGAAATCCCCAGAGCCAGAGTGATGGCGCTGGTCCTTGATGCTTCCTTGGCTATGGAAGGCCTTCTGCAGCAATCTCTTATAACGGGAGACTCTTTATAAAAGTCTCTGTGGTGTGAAAATGTCTGGGGACAAACTGCCAGCCACTATGGCCAAGACCTGCCAAGGTCTCAGATCCTTAACACTGCCCCTTTTTCCATCTCATCTCTTTGGCTCTCTCCCCATCTCTCTTCCTTATCCTCTTCTTTACCATCCCTTTGTCCTTTCTAGTTTTATCTTATGTATGTGTTTGTTTTGTCTGCATGTATGCATGCTTGTAGTACCCACAGAGGCCAGAAGAGGGGGTCAGCTCACCAGATTCTTCTAGAACTGAACTTATGGTTTAGTTGTGAGGCACCATGTGGATGCTGGGAATTAAACTCCAATCCTCTGCAAGGGTAGCCAGTGCTGTTAACCCTCCCCTTACCCTCATTCCCTCTTCTTCCTTCTACTTTACATTTGTTGTTGTTGTTGTTGACCTGGGATTTTCTTTATCTTCTTTCTTCCCTATCTGTTCATCTAGGCACTTAAAAGAACATCCTATAAACCTGTTGTAAAAGGGGTGCGGTTGTGTTCCCAGCACCTGAGAGGAACTGGGCCCTTTTGTTCCCAGCACCTGGCTCCCGGCCGTGGCTGCTAATTTATGCCTGAAATAACCACAAGAAAACTGTATTCATTTAAATATTGCCTGGCCCATTATTACTAGCCTTTGCTTGGCTAACTCTTACATCTTAAACTAACCCATTATAAAAGTCTGTATGTCACCACAAGGTGGTGACTTAACCTGCATCCATCTCCGGCTGGAGCATCATAGCGTCTGCTTCACTTCCTTCTCTCCAACCATCTTCCGTTCTGTCTACTCTGCCCACCTAAGGACTGTGTCCTATTCTACAGGCCAGGCAGAGTCTTTATTTAACCAATGAAAGCAAAGAAATATAGAAAAACCCTCCTACACCATAAACCTATAGCCCCAATATTTAAGAGACCGAGGTAGCCCCAGGCCAACCTGGGCTACATTGCAAGAATGTAAAAAAATGATAATAATAAATTAAAAATAAAAATAGAAAATATATTATTTTTATGCCAGGTGGTAGTGACACATGCCTTTAATCCCAGCTCTCAGGAGACAGATCTCTGTTAGTTAGAGGTCAGCCTGGTCTACAAGAGCAAATTCTAGGACAGCCAGGACTGTTACAGAAACCCTCTCAAAAAACCAAATATATATATACCAAGTTCACATTTACGCTTCCTGCCAGGTTCAGGGCAGCAGTTGTGGCTTGCCTCTCCAGGGTTCCAGCCCCAAGAATCCAGGCTGATGGCCCCACCTCGGTTCTCCCATCTAGCTATGTGGCACAGGAGGAAGCAGTCTTAGGCTAATGGGACTCTTGGTGCTGTGGCTAACAGCACATTTTGCTTTCTGTGGTTTGCTTTGTGTTCAGCATATCTTCCAGGGGCTTTTGGAGTCCCATGGAGTGAAAAGATCCCCTCCACGATTACACCACTGCTCACACCTGTTGTAGAAGGCCGCTTATTTGTTCCCGGCTGCCCAGACTCGAAATAACCACTCAGAAACTATATAATTTAAATCACTGCTTGGCCAATCACTTAAGTGTATTGCTAGCTAGCTCTTATATCTTTGGCTAACCCATTTCTATTATCTTATATTTTATCACTAAGCTCATGGCCTACCAGCAAGGTTCCACCTAGCAGCTTGCATATTTTTCCTCTGGCAGCTCCATGGTATCTCGTGACTCTGCCTTCTCTCTCCCAGCATTCAGTTTAGTTTTCCCTGCCTAGCTCTACTCTGCCCTATCACAGGCCAATGAAGATTCTTTATTTATTAACCAATAAAAGCAACACATACACAGAAGGACTTCCTACATCACACACCCATCTTAGTTTGGGAGTTTCAGCTACTTCAAGGGATTCATTCATTTTATTTTTTTAAAATCGTGTGTATAAAATATATACCTGATTCTAAAATCTAAAACACAAAACAAGGTGTGACTGATACTGTATCTCTTTCAGAGCCCTAAACCTTGTAACCACCTGGAGCTGTAGCTAGCTTCCTTTTTCTTTCTTCCCTTAGTTTGTTTTACATTACATTTATTTATTTAGTTGTTTATTTATTTAGCACACAAGCACGCGCGCGCGCGCACACACACACACACACACACACACACACACTACTGCATATATGTGAAGATCAGAGAGCAGCTTGAAGGAGCTGGTCCTATCCTTTCACCATGTACAACCCGAGGATCAAACTCAGGTCCTCAGACTTATTGACAAGGGTCTTGCAGTTTATGAAATAAAGATTTTATTTGGGCTTACAATTCCAGAGAGATAATCAGTCATCGTGGTGGGGAGTCATGACAGCAAGCAGCAGGCACGGCAGCTGGAGCAGGAGGCTTTGAGTTCCTATCTTGAACCTGAAGCCAGAAACAGTGAGAACAAAGGAAAATACCAAAAAACTCCCAACTCGGCCTCAAACTTATAAGTCCAACCTCCTGACTTATGTCCTCCAACAGGACCACACCCCCTAAACCTCTTCAAGAGTAGGCCAGATATTCAAATACGTGAGCCTCTGGGAACATTCTCATTCAAACCCCCAGTCTCATGTCCAGGCTGGCCTGGTACTCACTCTGTAGCGTAGGCTGTTCTCCAACTCATAATCCTCAAGCCTCAGCCTCCAAGTGTGGAGATTATGCCAAACTTGTAGCTGACTTTTCTTACCTTGTAATGTAGCCCAGAGACCCCCCTGGAGCAACAGGAAGATCCCGCCTTCCTGTAAACTATGTAGTTCCCTGTGGCACTTGCTGGGTATAGCCAGTCCTCTTGGAAGAACATAGGGGTAGGGGCTGAGCCTTTTGCTGCTACAAATGGCTCTTCTTGCAGTGATATTTTGTTTGTTTTAACAAATAAAGCTTGCCTGAAGATCAGAGTGCAGAGCTAAGCTACTAGAGGCCAGGGAGTGGTGGTACACACCTTTAATTCCAGGATTCTCTGTTAGTTCAGGGTCACCCACCAAGTGCTGGGATCACACACCTTTAATCCCAGCACTAAGGAGATGGAGACAGGAATGATGGCTGGGAGGAGAGAGGAATATAAGGCAGAAGAAGACAGGAGCTGAAAGACAGTTGCAGTCTGAGGATCGCCCCTGCAGTCAGAGAAGCCTGAGGACAGGATGGCCTGTTGGACCTGAGCATGGGTAGAGGTGAAAGGTCCCACTAGTGGCTGGCCTCACTGCTTCTCTGACCTTCAGCAATAACCCCTATATCTGACTCTGGGTTTTTATTAGTAAGACCAACTAGAATTCGGGCTACGCTTAATTTTTTTTAACTTTTCATTTTTGAAAATGAAATATTTTATTTCACATTTCTGAGTTTTCAAATAGGAATGTTTGGTTGTTTTGTTTCATCATTGTCTTGGTGTCCCATTGCTGTGACCATGGCAACTCTTATAAAGGAAAGTGTTTAGTTGGGTCTGGCTTACAGTTCAGAGGTTTAGTCCATTATCATCATGGCAGGAAGCATGGTGGCACACAGGCAGAAGTGATGTTGGAGAGGTAGCTGAGAGTTCTGCATCTGCATCAGCGGGCAGCAGGAAGAGAGAGCTGCTGGGCCTGACTTGGGCATTTGAAACCCCAAAGCCCACTCCCAGTGACACATTTCCTCCAGTAAGGCCACACCTACTCTGACAAGACCACACCTCCTAATCCTGGTCAAGTAGTACCATGCAAATATATGAGCCTATGAGGACCATTCCTATTCAAACTACCACAATCATGGTGGTGATTTTTAAATTAGATTCTATTTTCCCTATGACCAGAAGTGGACTGAGAAAAAGACATACTGGGTTTTCAGATGCGCACAACACAGTCCTGGGGGATAGCTGGGAACAGATATACCAGCACAGTCCTGGGGGGCAGTGGGGGACAGACACAGCTACTCTCTAGTTTTGGTGCAGAACCCAGCCACAAATGTGACTGCTCAGACGCTGAGATTGGAGCTCCTGAAGGAGCTGACCCAGCGGAGGGTCTCCAGACCAGAGCAGAGGCCCCTTCCTGGGTCACAGTACTGAAGGACAGGCAGGCTTCTGGCTCCATCTCAACAAACCCCTTCACATAACCTCCCCACGTCCTTGCCTGTCTGCCGACACAGGCATTCAGGGATGAATCCCAACACCAGTTACATTTCAGGGATCCTGTATGGCACCATGACGATGGAGCTAGGGGGCAAAGTGACCATTGCGTGCGAGAAGAACAAGCTCCAAGCTGAACTGGATTTCAAGCTCAAGGTAATGGTTGCAGCTTGTGGGAGGCAGTGCATGGAGCTCAGGGAGGGAGGGAGGGAGGGAGGCTGATCCACTCCTGGGTTGCCCACAGGCCTCACAGAAGAGCCTGCAGGCCTAAGTCCCATCGTCCTAGTGGTGAAAGACTACAGATCTGAGTTCAGACTAAGGCACTGGAGTAAGGGCATCTTTTTCTAGTAGTGCACCTCATCTAAGCCATAGTCATGAAAAGGATTACTCTGGATCTCTGAGGGTGTGCCTCTAAGCAGAGCCCTCCTCCTCCCCACTCATCCGGTGGCCACCTTCTCTTGCAGCCTTTCTTTGGGAGCAGCACCAGCATCAACCAGATCTCTGGGAAGATCATGTCAGGGGAGGAAGTCCTGGCACGCCTCACCGGACACTGGGTAAGACATCATTTCTCAGGAGCCTGGCTGACCCCTAGGGTGATCACCAACCAGGCCAGCAGCTCTGATGCTGCTGTGCCATCTGGGGCAGGACAGAGATGTGTTTATCAAGGAAGAGGGCGGTGGAGGCACCGAGCTTTTCTGGACTCCGAGTGAGGAGGTCCGCAGGCAGCGGCTGAAGCGGCACACGGTATTATTGGAAGAACAGAATGAGCTGGAGTCTGAGAGGTGAGGCCCTCTGTCCAGGAGCCCTGCTGACCACAGACTGTGCTAGCCAGAGGGGTGGGTTGTCAGGATCACAGTGCTGGGAGCACTTTCAAGGGTGTCTGTCAAAGACAGTCTCAGAATAGACCCCTCAGGTCAGATCAACTGTCCTGCTGGGGACAGCTGGAGGAGAGATCCTCATTCATAGCCAACAAGGAGATCCTTGCTGGTGGCAGGTGGGAGCCCAGCTTAGTTCATAGTGTGGAGTCAAAACCTGGGAGACACAGACTTCCTGCCAGATAGTTAGCCTCCTATCACTGAAGGCAACCAAGCGGAGAATACTCTAAGTCTCCTTCCAATGTAGAGGGTACTGATTCTGGGCTGCTGATTAATGGAGCCGCCCCACTCTGAGTCCCTGGTGAGTTGGTCCTCTGGCCTGTAGGCTCTGGCAGCATGTCACCAAGGCCATCCGTGAAGGTGACCAGCACAAAGCCACACAGGAGAAGTCTGTGCTGGAGGAGGCACAGCGGCAGCGTGCCCGTGAGTACCAGCAGAGCCTCACTCCGTGGAAGCCACAGCTCTTCCACCTGGACCCACTCACCCAAGAATGGCGCTACCAATATGAGAAGTGAGTGACTCACAGCACAGCTTCCCCTGCCCAGGGATGGCAGTGGGCGGGACATCCTGTGTCAGTCATCCCTTAGGACACACACACACTTAGTCTGATGAGAAAGCCCTCACTGAGACCCTTCCCAGGGGAAGGGTGACAGTTGAAGCTTGACCCTGGGGCCTGTGCTGTGGGGCTGGAGCCTGCAGACCAACTCTGCTGTGCCGGTTTTAACTTGGGGATGTCACGGAGTCTCTAATCTCCTTTCCCTGCCTTCAGCAGAACCTTAAGGATAAGGGATACAGAGGGATGGTCAGACAGGCCCCCTAAGCCTTCCCTGCAGACCCTGAGCAGTGGTCATCCCCTGGGTCATAAGAGGCTGAAGTCTAGGCTAGGACAGAACCCTCTCCCGTGAGGGTCATCACCTCGACTGATGGACACCATCTGGACCCTCCAGCCACAGCCCCTGGGACCCCCTGAAGGACATCGCCCAATATGAACAAGATGGGATTCTTCACACACTACAGAGGGAGACTATGTCTGGCCAGACAACCTTCCTAGGGAGTCCGGGGTCCAGGCACAAGGTCAGTACCCCTCACCAAGGCTCCAGCCCAGGTTTGATCTCAGCGACTGACTACCACTAAGCCCTCACTCCCTACACTTAGCCACCTGACCTTCCTCCCTCAGAGCCTGTGTCTGAGATGTCTCAAATCCTACCTGGCTGCGGGCCTTCACTGACCCCAGGCTTCTCATTACTACTTCCTTTCCAGTGGGGGACCCAAGATACAGAATACCTGATTCATGTGTATCCTGGGCCTCACAGTTTAAGACTCCATGCAGGTGTCAGCTGGCTGCCAGCCTGTTTACCTCCAGAAGCCTCTTTGTTTCATTCTATAGCTAAAGAAACCCAGGCTTATGGTAGTCTAGGGAGGAAGAGGAGAAGCCAGCATCTACACATGCCTAGGGCCTGGAAAAGGCAGGAAGGAGTCAAAGGGTTGGGGGATCTCCAGGAAAAAAAAAAAAAAAGAAAGAGGGAAACACACATTTATGTAAGGTGGGACTAAGAACAGCTCCACCAGGTGTACCTAGTTGCATGCTCTGGGTTTCACTGTTACACTGGCCTGTGACAACCTGGTGGCCAGACCATGCAGAGCTGACCACTCCTCATTCCTGAAGAGGAGGTCAATGGTTTTATGTTCCTGATGGGAAACTGAGGCCCCAAAGTTGGAATGGCTACAGTTCATGCCCCGTGATTTAAACCACCTGTGTCCAACTGCAAAGCCACTGGGCCATCCTTGGCACACTACCCTACTCTAGTGCATCCTGACATTAACAGGCCACCATGTCCCCAAAGGTTCCTTGGGAGGAGACCCTAGATCTAGTAACTCCTTCTCTTTACAGAGGCCTGGCCCTGACCGGCGGCTCCGCAAGGCCAGTGACCAGCCATCTGGCCATAGCCAGGCTACCGAGAGCAGCGGTTCTACACCTGAGTCCTGCCTAGACCTCTCTGATGAGGACTTTGTTCCTGGTAAGTAGCTCCCAGGGTTTCATGCATGATAATCAGGCCCTGACCCTGGCTGGTGGAAGCCTTGAACGTTGACTAAGAGAGAAGGCAGAAGGAGAGGACCAGTCTCTGCCTGCAGCCCCTTTGTAGGATGGTAAGGACCAGGATGTACCTTGCAGAGATGAGGATACAGGGGCAGTGTCCCATAGTACATCTTTACTTGTCCTGCCCTCCCCTCTCCCTATGAGATCTGACTTCTCAGAGAATGGGAACAGTCTGGCCTGATGAGGATGTAGCCAAGACATGGGGAAGAAAAAGAGAGTACT
The DNA here is from genome assembly GCA_028555095.1 of Dicrostonyx torquatus. Classification (NCBI taxonomy): domain Eukaryota; kingdom Metazoa; phylum Chordata; class Mammalia; order Rodentia; family Cricetidae; genus Dicrostonyx; species Dicrostonyx torquatus. The sequence goes on from JAQHUG010000157.1 coordinate 2,233,182, forward strand.
GGATGTGTGGCTTAGTGGTAGAATACCTGCCTAGCATTCATGAAGCTCTGGGTTCAATCCCAGCACAGCATAAACCCAGCCTGATGATACATGCCCATAACCCAGCACTCCAGAGGTCACAAAAGAGATCAGGGGCTAAGGTGATCTTCAGCTACATAGTGAGTCCAAGGCCAGGCTATGAGACATGAAACCTACTTTCAAAAATGGGGATTGGGAGAGGACGTCCCAGGCTAGGATTTTCCTGAGCTTTGGGGATACTGTGAGGTTGATTGGGTACTGTTCATTGCCCAGCCCCCGACCCTGTCTCTGACCCTTCCCTGATGGGACTCTTTGCTCATTTGTTGTTACTGAGCCATCCATGTCTCCCCAACATTATTCCCACCTCTACAGTGGACGAGCCTCATCTTGATTACTCATCTCTATTGCTTTCATGTTAGCTGAGCCTGCATCCCCTACTAACTTTCCCTGTCTCTTTGTGTCTGTGACTGGCTCCTGAGGGTTTTTCAGGTAGTAGATCAGGAGCTAGGTCAGCCAGGACATCCCAGCTCACCCTGGTTTCTTACTCCCTGTGTTTCCATCTTGGACATCCAGGTAGCAAGAGCCCATGCCCTCGGTGCAGGCGAGAGGCGCACCGACTCCGGATGCTACAAGAGGCTGTGCTGTCTATTCGGGAAGCTCAGCAAGAACTGCATAGGTAAGAACACGGAAGGTGGAGGGACCTGCCAGCGTAGGAGAGTACAACCCTCATGCAGGAGCCAGTGGGCACAGGCAAGGGGCTTAGAAGAAAAGGCAGGGCTAGGGGAGACCCACACACACACTCCAGGTGTGTGAAAGCAGGTAGCAACCCTCCTGGACATCCCAGGCTCCCTGCAGCTCACCAGCATCTCTGTACACACTATCCTCAAAGCAAAGGGAGTGTCTGAGAGCCATACTGTGTGACATCAGTAGGTACGAACCAGGGCCACACAGTTTCTTCCCGTCAACACACAATATCATGTGAGGGAGCTGAATGCCATCACACACTTGATTCTTGCCTGTAAAAGGGGTTAATAACAGAGCCAACTGAGGTGGGGGGCAGAATGGAGTCGGTGTGGAGATCAAGCTCTGTGCCCATCCTCTAGGCACCCGGCACAGTACTTGACTCCGATTCCTTCCCAGCTCTTGCCAAGAGAGTTGGTTGATAGGGATGAGTCATGGAGCAGAGAGAAATGAGTCAGGGCTGGAACACTGAGGAGGGTGGGACAGGAGTTGGGACATGCTGAGTACCTCCTGGGTCAGGCGGGCTCAAGATACACAGGGCTGGGACACTGATGAGAATAGGGTCAGGAGTGGGATGTGCTGAATACCTCCTGGGACAGGGGGCTCCAGATACACAGCACCACGTAGAGATCTCGATACCTGACTGTGGTCTGGTTGAAGTCAACTGCTGTAGTTTTGGAAGGTAAGAGGTCGCTGACTAGAGGCCCTTGGGTACCTGTAGGGAGGGGGAGGAATGACTTAAGACCCTGGGGCCTTGCTGGGCAGTAGTGGAGTGCACCATTATCCCAGCGTCAGGAGGCTGGGGCAGGCACATCTCTGAGTTCAAGGCCAGCCTGGTCTACCGAGTGAGTTCCAGTGAGTTCCAGGACAGCCAGGGCTACACAGAGAAAGAAACCCTGTCTGGGAAAAACAAAACAAAACAAAACAAAAAACCTAGGGCCTGAGGGGCAGAGAGCTTGGAGTAGTTGTATCTTGGCCCCAGGAAAGCTGATGGCTCTGCCAGCCTAGCAGCACTCCCCATGCCAAGTGCCAGTTTGTCTTGCTTTCCCATATCTGTGAACTCTAGAGGTTAAAAAAAAAAGCCTCAGTAATTCACAGGAGTGTGTGGAGAAAATTGGCTTGCCATCAGAGGCAAAAGGTGCTGGGATCTGAGTCAAACATGACCTCTCTCTTGTTCTGGGAACTGTATGTCTTGTGGTTTGCCTGCAGACGGCCATCAGTGAAGCCATGAAAATCTCAACGCTTGCTGCCTTGTTTGCTTTTCCTGCTGCTGTCACATAAATACACATCATCTAATAAGAGTGAGGAGTCCGAGGACCTCTGGTGTTCTTCTAATGTCACAGTGGGGAGCCCCAGACCCAGAAGACTGGCAGAGGGCTGAGGGGGTGTGAAATAGGCTGTGCACAGCCTGCTGAGAAGGTCTTCCTGGAGGTGCTTGACCAGGTTCCTAGGTATCCTTTGGTCAATCCAGGTTGATGCCTCTAGCCGATGTCTCAACAGTACTTTCGTCTTTCCATCCATTCCTTACCCAAGCAGTGTGGGCAAAGAAAGGGAAACCTGGTACCCCCCAAAAGGACTGTTGCCATCCAGGAAACAGCCCAGACACCAAAGTCCAAGCTTGGTGGATTTGCTCCTATGTCCCTGGCTAGCACACAGCCAGGGATGTCAACAAGACACTGATTGTTTCACATTCTGGAGGCTGAAAGTTCAAGATGAAGTTTCAGGCCTGGCTCTTCCCTGTGCCCTGTCATTGGCTTGCAGCCATGGTCATCCTCTGGATGTCTCTGTCTCAATCCCCTCTTAGGATCCCAGTCTAGATTAAGGGCCCACCCTAGTGAACCTTTTAATGTAGCTACCTCTTCATAGATCTTATCACCAAATAGCTTAGGGAACTTTAGCACAGGTTTGAGGAGGAGGACACCATTCAGCCACCACCCCAAGGGTGGTAGGAAGTATGCAAGAGGCCTATTCCTCAAGCTCAGACCCTTCTGTCCCACAACTGATACCTAGGAAGCACAGCCCAGGTTCCTGCCCTGGGACCCCTCTCTCTAAGGAGCCCCCAACCAGCCTGTAATCATGTTCCCAGCAGGCAGACCTGCCATCCTGTCTCATACTCCCTTGTAGGTTAGGAAGGTAGCCATGTTGGTGTTGACACAGACTCTGCTCCTGTCTTGCAGGCACCTCTCAGCCATGTTGAGCTCCACAGTGCGTGCTGGGCAGCCGTCAGCCCCCAGCCTCCTGCAGAACCCCCGCTCCTGGCTCCTACTCTGCATCTTCCTGACATGTCAGCTATTCATGAATTATATCCTCAAATAAGAGTCCTTGGGGTCTTCAGGGTAATGCCTGCAGAGCCCCCACCTAGGCACCCAGCACTTTACACCAGCGCACGGAGGTAGTGAAGCCCACAGGCATGGCCACTGGGGCAGAAGGGTCCTCATACAAGAGGATGACAGGTGGGACCTGGGACTCTGAGGGTGCTGTGACCCCAGCTGTAGGACACTCCAGGGAGCATTGGCCTCCCCTCCAGGGCCCTCCACCTAGCACTGGCCTTAAAGCTAATGCCAAATGCAGTTTCTGCCCTGCAGTGTGTCCCTGGGCATCTCAAGTTGACACTCCCAAGGCAGCCCCTCACTTAGATCTGGGGGTCAGGAGGACCTGTGCAGGCTCTGGACAGCCACTCACTGCAGTGCAGGGGAAAGCAAGGAGGTTTCACCAGGAGCAGTGGAAGGAAGACCCCAGGACTTCTCAGGGTTCTGTGGGTGATGACGTTGACTTCTGGCCACTCAAGCCCTGAGAAGCTATGGTTTTTCTGGTGAGGACATTGGGGCTTTTATCCTGTTATTAAGCTGTTAGGACAGGAGCCTGTTCAGGGAGTTACTGCACCCACACCTGTCCTACAGCCAGAGGAACCTAACTGTGCCAGGGGAGTACCCTGACCAACTGCATTATGAGTTTGTAAGCAAGAGAAGTGCCCAGGGGGTATCCATTCCCAAAGGCCAGGGAGTCTCAAGCTTGCCACATGCCCTGACCAACACAGTCTTCCCATTCTGTTGACATTCTGAATACATAGAGTTGCAATATTCCAGGCAGCTGTGTGCAGTAACCAGCCTCTGCATCTGGCCCCCAGCCCTGTGTGGATGGCCCTCTGTTTGCGTGCGTGTGCATATGTGTGGGCACCTACACATACTCACATTCGGAGCCTTAATACCTTGTTGGTGCCATCTCCACTGTAACTGATCCTTTCAAGTTTTGTACCCATTTGTCTCTCTCCTCCCCCAGCCTGGGGGCTTGTCTGCTCCATGCCTTGAAATAAATGGAAATACATGTATGTTCTCTTTTTGGGGGGGGAATCCTTGAGCACAAGCAAGAACTTCTGGGGAGGTGGAAAAACACTGTAATGGGGCTGCTTTGAGATGGAGGTACCAAGTGTGGGGTCCAAAGGGTGGGGTGCAGGTTCACAGTGTGGAATGAGAAGATGGCCCATCTGGAGCCCTTGGGAGCCAGTGAGCAACTGTGGACATGAGAAGGATGATGCCTTTCAGGGCATTCTGGGAAGCTACCAGAACTGGGAAAGTGAGGGAAGGGATGGTGACCCAGTTCTTTTTTTGTTTGTTTGTTTTTGGTTTTTTTGTTTGTTTGTTTTCGAGACAGGCTTTCTCTGTGGCTTTGGAGCCTGTCCTGGAACTAGCTCTTGTAGACCAGGCTGGTCTCAAACTCACAGAGATCCGCCTGCCTCTGCCTCCCGAGTACTGGGATTAAAGGCGTGCGCCACCACTGCCCGGTGGGGACCCAGTTCTTTAAGTCACCACAAAGGAGTTTCTCAGACTGGGCAGCCTGCTGTTGCTAGCATGGTGTTGCTGAAATGATGAAGCTTCTGTATGCTCACATAGCTTGGAGGTACCCAGAGTAGCCCTAGGTGTTTGGCCACACACCCCACAGCACCTCAAAGGGAAGCTGTAGCTGACTTAACAACACATGGAAGATAACAGAGACCAGAGGGAATGAAGGTGGCCAGGCAACACACAGGAGAGGGTGAGGCAAAGAAGAGCCACATGGGATCACATCTACCCACCCCAGGACTCTAGAGGACCCTGCTCATGGGACCTCCATGAAGCAGCCAGTCACCCTGGAGCATGGATACCTGCAGGTAGCCAGTTTATACCACAGACATCTCTTTCTGGTATAAACAGGAAGCCCTGAACCCTTCACCTTGTCTCTTGCACCTTGTGCCCATGTGGAACCAGGGCCTGTCTCTCACAGCACCATCATACACCCTGGAGTTTTGGAATGCTCTCCTAAATTCTACTCCTTTTACTTTATAAACTTAATAAACTCATTTAGTGGGGGGCTATGATACAGACTTCAGCCCTTTATAAAAAAACATACACACACTGGGCTGGAGAGAATTCTGCAGTTAAGCACACTGATGCTCTTACAGAGGACCTCAGTTCTATTCCCAGCACCCCATGACAGCTCACAGCCATCTGTGAGTGACTCCAGTTCCAGGGATGTGAGCAATGCCTTCTCTGGACTCCATGGTCCACTTACATATATACAAGCAAAACAGTCTTACACATAAAAAAAATCTTTAAAAACACACAAAGATAAAAATGTTGATTTCTATTTTACTATTATATCTTCATTCAGTTTTGTTATGCTTGCATGTATGTCTGTTCACCATATGCATGCCTGGACCTATGGAGGTCAGAAGTGGGCATCAGGTCCCCTGGAACAGGAGTTAAAACTGACGGTGAGTCACTGTGTGTACCCAGGTCCTCTGTAAGAGCTTCCAGTGCTCATAACTGCTGAGCCATCTCTGCAGTTATGATTCCTATTTCTATTAATAGACTTGAGCCAGATATTCAGGGTTGGGGGAAGAGCAGCTTCTTTAATAAATGGCTCAGGGAGTTGGATATCCATGTGTGAAAGAGTGAAGCTGGGGGCTGGAGAGATGGCTCAGAGGTTAAGAGCATTGCCTGCTCTTCCAAAGGTCCTGAGTTCAATTCCCGGCAACCACATGGTGGCTCACAACCATCTGTAATGAAGTCTGGTGCCCTCTTCTGGCCTGAAGACATACATACACACAGACAGAATATTATATACATAAAAAATAAATATTTAAAAAAAAAGAGTGAAGCTGAATTCAAGTCCAGCAAGATGTCATTCCTGCTCTGTAAAGGTAGACGGAGGTTAAAGGTTATTTAACCTGTGTTTCAGGTAAGCCTGGGTTATGTGAGGCCCTCTCTTGGCTTCTCAAATGATAGTACAGGCATGTGCCTACATGTCCAGTCAAAAGACCCACAAGAGAGCACAGAGTGTAAGCATGAGAAAACGAAACCATGCAAGGCACTTCACATCCATGAGGACGGATACTAATTTGAAGCAAAATAAAACCTAAGGCAGGGAAACTAGAAATGTTTGGGAGGATGTGAAGTGATTGTAACCTTATACACTGCTGGTGGGCACAGGAGTCATACAGATGCTGTGGAAAGTTGCATGGATATTCCTCAAAATATTACAAATAGCATCATTGGGTCAAGTCAGCCCATCTCTGGGTATATCCCTACAAGATCTCAGACCCATCTGCACATCTTTGTTCTCAGAAGTATCATTTTCTCAACATCCCAAAGGTGGGAGCAGCCAAAGGTCCACAGGTAGATGAATGAACCAACAAATACAGCCTGTATATTCAATGGAATGACGTTCAGCCTTGAAAAGAACAGAAGTTCTGACATAACAATATGATAAGCCTTGAAGACAGTGTGCTAAGTGAAATAAGCCCTAACGGCAAGTGTGGTTGTACTCCCGGGTGGTCCTGGAGCAACAAGGTGACAGCCGGAGAACCACAGGCTGGGGACAAAACTGGGAATCAAGTGTCCACTAGGGGACAGAGGTCAGTGAGGGAAGATGAGAAAGTTCTAGAGACTGGTGTGGAGATGGCTTCACAGTCACGTAAAGACAACTCGGGTTAACCAGCAGTGTTCTGAAAGTAGATGAGATATTAAATTCTGTGTGATACTCAACAAAGTCTTGGGAACATGTGTGTTATAGCTCGAATGGAAAGGCATCCTGGCAGCCGGGAGCCCAGGATACCACAAAGTCACACTGCACAACAAACCTTACATGAGATTTATTGGGAGAGAAAAAACCAGAAGGGTGTCTGCCTCTGCTCAGGTGAGAAACAGTAGCAAACTAAAGCAGATACAGGCAGGTATAGAGGTTCTTGGGAAGGGGTAGAGCTTTCCAGGAAGAAGATTGGTAAGATTTCATGTTCAGAGACTGGGCTTTTTACTCTGTAGGGTGAAGGCAGGGTCCAGCAGTTGGAGTATTCTGTGTGTAGAACCAGGCAGTTAGAGGTCCTCAGGGGGGGGGACCTGGCCACTCGTGTGGCTTGAGAGGCTTACAACATGGATGTCTCCTGTGGTGGAAGACAGAGGTCAGTCCCCTCTGTCCTCGGGAGTGCCAGTGTGGTGCAGTCTGTTTGGGCTCTTGCTGCTGCTTTCATGGGCACGTTAGTGGTTTTGCTGCTTTTCACGCTTTTGGTGCAAGTGGGTCGTTCCAGCGACCAGACTCTGGCTGACAGGCCGTGGAGGCATGGGAGGGCAAGGCTGGGGGATAGGTAGGTCAGAAGGCTCTGAGCCTGGAAGGCAGTTCTGGTTAGATTGGTGCTGTGAGCAACAAAGGCAAAGAAAATCAAAAGTTCAAGGACAGAGGCTGAAGAGATGGCTCAGAAGTTAGGAGCCTGGCAGCCCTCCCAGAGGACCCAGTTTCAATTCCCAGCACCCCCATGGAGGCTCACAACCATTTGAAACTCCTGTTTCAGGGAATCTGACCCCCTCTTCTGGCCTCCTTGGGTCCTGCATACATGGAATATACAGACATACATGTAAGCAAAACCACTACACACATTAAAAAAGTAATTAAATTCTACTTTGAAAGAGGAACCCCTTTATGAGTCATAGTGGTTACTAGAATGCCCCCCTCCTGAAGTGCTGGAAATAAGAATAAAAATAGAAATATAGACACCAAAGATTAGAATGTAGAAGCTTAGGATATAAGAAGAAAGACATATAAAGCTGTAAACCTAAGTAAACTACCAACAACTTTCTCAACAGATCAAGGATCAGTCATTTACAGTGAGCTATTTTCTCAAATGCGTGGGAAGCCTCCATCAGCTTAGGTTACTTCCTTTTTCAACTGGCTGTTCTATATACAAGGCCGGAGCTTCTCTCTGCAAACAGAGAATAGTGTCCTGGCCATTCTTTATAAACAACAGATATGAGCTGAGTGAACCTTTAGGAGACAGAGATACGTGACCTCTGGGTTAGGCACTGTCTCTGTTATGGGAAACTGGCACGATCAAAGGGGAGGCATGGGGCTCCAGTATACACTGCCTAGAGGTACCAGGACAGACAGTGGACAAGTACAAACATCCTCTAATGAATGAGCTCTGATAATGGAGGTTGTAAAGTATGGCAGTCTGTATCTAAGTTTTACCTTGAGATAGTGTGAAAAGCTTTCTGCTATCTGCTAAGTTCCCAGCCTAAGAACCAATTAATTTATTAACCTTCTGATATTACTAGCAGTCCCTTTTCTGATTAATTGCTAAAGACATCTGTACTCTTGCAATTAGTGACTTTTGCTGTAATCTCCTCTGAAACATATTTCATGATAGCTGCCTAATTACCCATTGACTTTAGAACTCACTCCCCTCCTTAGGGTCTCTGTTGACTAACCCACAGGTTGGGACAAGATTGTAAACATTCCTTTGTTCAGACCTAATGCTTGGTACCCTTACTATAAAAGGTGGGTTCAGAAACTAGCCTTGTGCCGGGTGGTGGTGGCACATGCCTTTAATCCCAGCACTCAGGAGGCAGAGGCAGGCAGATCTTTGTGAGTTCGAGACCAGCCTGGTCTACAAAAGCTAGTTCCAGGACAGGCTCTAAAGCCACAAAGAAACCCTGTCTGGAAAAAAAAGAAAAAAGAAAAAGAAAAAGAAAAAAAAAGAAAGAAACTAGCCTTGTGCCACAGTGTCAGAAGCCCAAACTCTGTCTGTGGTCTCAGCTAGTTGATAAGTTTGGGGTTTTTGTTTGTTTGTTTGTTTGTTTGTTTGTTTTTGTTTATGCCCTCGGTGTTATTTTATTTTGTATTTTGAGTCAGGGTTTCTCAGTAGCTTTGGTGCCTGTCCTGGAACTAGCTCTTGTAGAACAGGCTGGCCTCAAACTCAGAAGAATCCACCTGCGTCTGCCTCCTGAGTGCAGGGATTAAAGGCATGCACCACCACTGCCCAGCTTTATTTTTTTTTTAATTTTTTTAAGTTTGCTTCTGGTTTTTCTGGAATCTGGTTTCTGGAATAAAGTTTGCTTCTGGTTTACTAGACTTGGTGGTGTTCTCATCTTTGCATGACCCCCCTGGACCCAACACCTCCCGCCTCTGCTGCATTAAATCTAATTGAGTTGAATTAAAACATAAAAGGCAGGTTTATTTACTTTGGAATTCGGAAATGTCTGCTTTCCCCTATCCCCTCCCCCTGGTAAGCTTGGGCTTCTTTTCTTGGCTGGTTTCCCAGACTCTGAGTCCATTTTTAGAAAATCTAGAAAAGGACACTCCAGTAAATAGCTAAATAAGAAATTGTCACCTACACCTTAGTCCAGCGAGGGAAAGAATAAAGTGGTGTGGAGACAGGCCAACTACCCCACCCTCCACCCCCACCCCCCACTCCTACAAGCACAGTGGTCAGAGGGATAGGCACACACACCTGGAAAGTTGAGTCCAGGCACCCAGCTAAGCTTTAAAAGCCCATCTGCTAGCAGGGTGCCACTCTTTTTACACACCCAGGACATGTCTTTATGTCTTTCCACTCTGTTGCAGCAATTCTGCAGGTAGGTCACACTAACTACCTGGCCTCTCTATGCCACTGAGTTCTTGACCAGCTCAGGATCTACCCTCACCCAACAAAGTTCTTCCCTTCCCTTTATAGCCTTTTATTACTGTGTGTGGTGATGAAACATTGCTACAGGATCAACACGGCAGCCCCAGAAATAGAAGAGCACAAGCAGAATCCCTCACATATTCCCAAGCAGCAGCCTCCCAGCAGCAATCTGGGCCTATCCCCAGAAGTGATTACCACATCTGTTTAGAAGTGAGAAAATTCCCCTGGTATTGAGCCAGCCCCTCACTTCCATGTGGACAACCTTCTGGGCATCTCTGCAGAAAGACCATCAAGGGCTACTACACTCATGTGAGAGGGTCACCCAGTTGCCTTGAACTGTTACAGAGTTCCTGGACCAGGATGCTATCCCACTTTAAGGAGCAAGGATGGAGATGGCTGGAGAGATGAGTATGCACTGATCTTGCAGAGGGCCCCCGTTTGATTCCCAGACTTACATCAGGCAGCTCACAACCACTTGTAACTCCAGTTTTAGGAGATCTGTCACCTCTGACCTCTGAAGCCACCTGCACTTGCAGATACACACACCTTAAAAAAAAAAAGTTTTAAAATAGCAAAGGGAAGGGCTTGGGGTACAAAAATCTACTGGGGTAGTCAGGCCTTTTCTTTTCCCCTCCCCCTGCAGAGTGGGATAGATAGGTCCCGGAGTGTGTGTGTGTGCAGGAAGGGAAGGCCACTAGCTTCCCCCAGCTCCCCAGCTAGTAGAGGAGCAGGCTGGCAGGTGAGACAATAGCATTGAGCCCTGGAT
>JAQHUG010000157.1:2337824-2350239 GCA_028555095.1 Dicrostonyx torquatus
TTTCTCTGTGGCTTTGGAGCCTGGAACTAGCTCTTGTAGACCAGGCTGGCCTCGAACTCACAAAGATCCGCCTGTCTCTGCCTCCCGAGTGCTGGGATTAAAGGCGTGCGCCACCACCGCCCGGCTTGTCTGGGTTTTTTAAAGGTGCAAAGTTGGAGCGATAGAGTTGGCTCAGTGGTTGAGAGGTTAAGAGCACTTTTTGCTCTTGTAGAGGACCTGGATTCCATTCCCAGCACCCACATGGTGTTTCATAAACATCCCATCCAGGGTTATCTGATGCCCTTTTCTGACTTCTGTAGTACCAGGTGTTCAGCTCGAAACAACCACAGGTCCACTCCTCCCTCTCCAAACCCCACCACCAAAAGTCCAGGCTCCTCTCCTGAACTTCAACACCACACCTATAGGGTATTTAAGCCTCTGCCTCTAGACCTGCCATGTGATTTCTCCTCCTTTCTCCCCCTCCCCCCCCCCGACTGCATGGCATCACCTCTGGGCGTGCTGGAAACTCACCTAAGAGTGCTTGGCCTTATAAACCCGATAAATAAACCTAATAAAATTCAGCTTGATCTGGCTTACTGTGTTGACAGAGAAACCTATTATCAGGGTACAAAAAACAAACAAACAAATAAAAAACCTATCACCAGGCATACATATGGCATACATACATACATTCAGGCAAAATACTCATACACAAAATAAATCTAAAAAGTTATTATTAAAAAGGTGCTAAGAAGGGGCTGGAGAGATGGCTCAGAGATTAAGAGCACTGGCTGCTCTTCCAGAGGACCTCAGTTCAACTCCCATCAACAACATGGTGGTTCACAACCATCCATAATAAGATCTGGTGCCCTCTTCTGGCACACAGGCATACATGCAGACAGAACGCTGTATGCATAATAAATAAATAAGTCTTTAAAGATTAAAAAAAGGTGCTAAGGAAATGAAGAAAATTGGTAAGAAATCACTACTTAATTCACTTACATCCCAAAAAACGCAACTGGAACTATGTGTGTGAGTATGTAGAGGGCTTAGAACATTTGCATAAAGGTTTGTTAAAGGTGAGGAGATAAAATGATTGGATTCCTTGTCCTAAACAAAAGTTTTAGTTTTACACTGTTTCACAGAAAAGACTACTATTTAATGTTTCTTGCAGTGTTATACACATGATATTCTTTCATCCAAAGTTGTATGGTTTAGTAATGTGTGCCTTGATAATTTTAGTAATTTTTTTCGGAGATAGGGTCTCATGTGGACCCAAGTGGCATCGAATTCACTTGAAACTGAGGAATTCCTAAGCTTCCTGCTTCTACCTCTGGGATTACAGGTGTTCACCACCATTTTCCCTGACAAAACGTGACTTCTTTTTGTTGTTGTTGGTAGTTGGGTTTCTTAAAATTTTTTTTTTAATAGTTTATTTTTATTTTATGAGTACTGACTGATGTTTTTGCCTGAATGTATGTCTGTATGAGGGTGACATATCCCCTGGAACTGGAGGGGTTTTTTGTAAGCTGCCATGTGGGAGTTGGGAATTGAACCCAAGATCTTTGGAAGAGCAGCCAATGTTTTTAACTGATGAACCATTTCTCCAGTTCTCCTTTTTAATTCTTAAAACAGGGTCCCACTCTTAGCCTATGCTAGCCTCAAACTATGAAGCCCGGGCTGCCCTCAAATTTGCCTTAATCCTCCTTCCTCATTTTCCCAAGTGCTAGGATGTCAAGCACATGCTGCCACTGTGCTCTGGGCTTTACTTCTGAAAGTACTGGTGCCACAGGGCTGAAAACATAGCTCAGCAGTTAAGAGCCTGGCTGTTCTTTCAGTTGCCCTGGGTTTGGTTGCCAGCATTCATATGGCAGCTTATAACCCACAGGTTCCTCCAGTTCCAGTTATGGAGGGTCTGTTGCTCTCTTCTGGCCTCCTTGGGCACTGCACAGAAAATACGCCAGAAAGACATCTATAACATAAAATAAAATTAAAGTCTCAAAAAAATTAAACAGAAAATAAAGTACTGGTACTAAAGATATGATGTTTTTCTTTAATAAAGTTGTAGAAGCTAGCAATATATGTTTTTTATTAATTTAATATATATATACAGTTTATTTATTTATTTATTTATTTATTTATTTATATTGAAGCAGGTTCTCACTATGTAGTCATGGCTGTCCTGAAGTTCCTGAACTATGTGCTTTTCCCTCCTGAGTTGTTAGGATTAAGGGCATGGTTGCCAGACACATATGGGTTTTTCTTTTAGATTTATTTGTATATTGTTGCTTTGTTGTGCTTGCACATATGCTTTTTTGGACTACATGCATGCAAAGTCACCCACGGAGGCCAGAAGAGGGTGTAGGATCCCCTGGATCTAGAGTTACAACCTGTTGTGAGCAGTCATGTGACTGCTAGAACTCTAACTCGGGTCCTCCAGGCGAGCAGCCGTGCTCTTAACCACTGAACCGTCTCTCCAACCTCAAAACAGAGCTTTTAAAAAAATATTTTATTCAGTCTTGGTCCAGCTGGAATGAATGAGCATATGACCTAACTGGACCCTATGAATGTGACTGCCAGTGGGGACTGACTGAGAAGCCAATGATAATGGCACCGGGACCTAGCTCTTCTGCATGTTTTGGCTTTTGGGGAACTTATTCTATATGGATGCACATCTTCCTAGACCGAGAGGGAGGGGGGAGGGCCTTGGGCTTCCCATAGGGCAGGGTATCCTGCCCTATTTTAAGAAAGCAGGGGGAGGGTGGTGGGGTAGTGGGGGAGCGGGAGGGCCGGGAACAAGGGGAGTAAATGTAAATTTTTCTTTTAACAATAAAAAAAAATAAAATAAAATGGGTATACTAATAACAAGAAAAAAAATTTTTATTTTAGCCGGGTTGTGGTGGGGCGTGCTTTTAATCCCAGCACTAAGGAGGGAAAGGCAGGCAGATATCTGTGAGTTTGAGGCCAGCCTGGTCTACAGAGCAAGTTCCAGGACAGCCATATCATCCCACAGGGAAACCCTATCTCAAAAACAAAAAACAAACAAACAAACAAAAAAACCCAACAACAAAAAACCCAGAAATTTTATTTTTTAAATTTTGATATGAGATCTCACTATGTAGCTGGCTACATTTTTGGTTTTGTTGTTTGTATTTTAATTGACATATTTATTGTACAAGGTACTGGGGTTTTATGTATACATAATTTATTTTTATTTTTTGTGCATTGGTGTTTTGCCTGCATATATGTCCGTGTAAGGGTGTTGGATTCCCTCGAACGCGAGTTACAGACAGGTGTGAGCTGCCATGTGGGAGGGTGCTGGGAATGGAACCACGGTCCTCTGGAAGAGGACCTCACCACTGAGCCATCTCTCCAGCCCAGCTGGCTATGTTTTTAAAATAAGGGAGGCGACATCATATATACAGGAAAGGTTTTGGGAGAGTGTACCAGGGAAAGGCCTGTTTCCTGGCTTGTGGCCTTTTGGGGCGTCTCCCTCAAAGAGAACGACGTCTTCCTCGCCTCGCCCCTCACTCGCTGGGTTCCTTGCTCCGCCCTTTTCCTTGCGCCTCCTTCCCCTCTACACGCTTCACCCCGCCCCTCTTCCAGGTCCTCACCCCTCCCAATCCCTCGCTTCGTCCAGTTCCTCGTTCGGCCACTCTCAGTCCTCTTCATGCAATGGTCAGCGTCTGTGCTTTATTGCCCGCTTAGCCATTCGGTGTTCCCGAGACCTGCATGAATCATGCAGCTTGAGCCAAAGTATTCTCCCATCTTGCCTCACGCCAGCGTAGCCGTGGTTGCCTAGCTACGGGACGTTCCCGGAAGACGACTGGTAGGGCAGGACTTCCGGCGCCGCTGTTGCATCAGATTCTGGCCGCAGCTGCCGGTTGGGATTCCCAGAAATGGCAGGTTCCTCCGCGGAGCAGGGTGAGTGGCGCGGAATGACTGTGGGGTTAGCATGACCCGAGTAGGCAATGCCAAGCTGGGGCTTTCGGGACAGCAATGGCCCAAGGTATCAGTGTCCTGACTAAGGATCTGAGGATAGCGATGGCCCAAATGGGTTGTGGCAGGCCAGGGCTCTGGGAACAGTGATGGCCCAAGTGAGCGGTGGCAGGCTAGACATCTGGATTTGGCATGTACTGGACTGAGCAGTGGTAAGCCAGGGATCTGGGGCTGACTGCGACTCAAGTGGGTAGTGGCCAACCCCGGACTCCGGGCTGACAAGTCCTTGGGTAAGACTCTGGGAGCAGTCATGACCCAAGTGGGCAGTGCCAGACCAACGCTCTGAGTATGGCCAAGCTCTCAATGGGCAGTGGCAGGCCACAGGACCTGGAGGGTGGCTGCCATGACTTCATGAATCTAGAGTATCTGCTTGGTGGGGACCTGACTTCTGTTCTATAAATCCATTCCTTCCTCAGCCTCAATTTCTTGATGGGGTTAAAGTTAAGGTGTCCTTGAATACTTAGATGATCCTGTATCAAATAACCTGTCTCCAGCTGATGCCTAGATGAGACCTCACCTCGCATCCTCCTGCCCTGGCTGGACTTTGGGGGTGAGGCAGAGGCCCAAAGATTGTTTTGGTTTTCTGCCCAAGCAGGTGGGCGGAAGGGCACCTGAGGTTAGTACTTAGGGAAGTAGGGCAGAGGAAGCAAGGGCTCCGTGTCCACACACATGAAAGAGTTTGGGGCTTTATGAAGGCTTTAATCGCCAGTGTGGCCAGCAGTGACCACAGGGACCTACCTGTCCAGTCAGAGCATCACTGTCTGCTTTATTGCCAACTGGGAGGCTCCCTCAAGAGGCAGTCACTTCTGTCACCCAAGGGGAGACTTGAGCCTTAGCATATCTCTGAAGTGTCTTTTCTCATTCATTGTCTTTTCAGAAAGTAGGTTCTAGAAAGAACTGAGGCTGTAGCCCACATCCTGAAAGGTCAGAAGCGAGCCTTCTAAGGCAGAATATTTGGTGTAGGTTTTAGTCTTTGTGATACAGGCAGAAATTAGATTTGATCTCTGACCTCTCAGCTGCCTGCCTCCAGGGTGTACCAAGATCTCTTTGGTGCTCTTTTGTCCACCTGAGTACCAGTAGTGTGGGGCACCCAGATGACATGGCCGCTTATCCTGTGCCTAGTGACAATGGTACCTACCTTCGTATTCCAGCCTTCCACTCAACTGGCGTGTCTGGATTCCAGCTGTTTCTATCACCCAGAGCAGATCTTAGAAGTCCACTTAGACTCCTGTAACACAGCAGCATGGCCAGCAGCTCCACCCCAAGCTGCCCAACAGGTCTGGGATCACAACTGTGCCCATACTCACAACAACACAGGAAATGGTTCCTGCCTCAGAGGGCGGTGTAGGTGTTGAATGAGTTCGTAGGAAGGAATTGAAACGGTACCTGGTGTGTAAGAATAAGGTCTGTCAAAAATGAGGTTCTGTGGCATTTGTTTGTTTGTTTGAGACAGGGTTTTGTATAGCCAGGGTTGGCTTTGATCTTGATAAATTATCCTCCTGCCTCCATCTCTTGTGCAGGGATGACAGATATTGTGACACCACATCCAGCTTCCTCTTCGACTGTTTGCTGTGGTCTTAGTGAGAATGGCCCCCATAGGCTCTGGTATTTGAATGCTGGGCAGATTTAAGAGGTAGTGTTATTGGAGGAAGTGTGTCCCTAGGGGTGGGTATTGAAGTTTCAAAAAGCCTCAGCCGTACCCAGTTAGGTATCACTGCCTCTTGCTTGTGTCTCAAGATGTAAACTTTCAGCTACTGCTCTACAGTCATGCTTGCCTGCTGCCATACACCCCACCATGATGGTTATGGAATCTAGCCCTCTGGAACCATGAGCCCCAAATTAGAAACAAGAGACTAGAAATAAGATCTCCACATAGATCACAAGGGAGGCTGGGTGGTGGTGGTGCACACCTTTGATCCCAGCCCTTGGGAGGCATAGGCAGGCAGATCTCTAGAGTTTGAGGCCAGCCTGGTCTACAGAGCAAGTTCCAGGACAGCCAGGGCTGTTACATAGAGAAATCATGTCTTGAAAAACCAGAGAGAGAGAGAGAACAAGGGAGATGCAAACATCCTTAGGGAAGATGATCTAAAAGTCAGCCTCCTTGAAAGTCTAAGAATAGGAGGTGGTGGGTGTGATAGCATGTGCCTGTCATTCATAATTCTAGTTCTCTGGAGGCAGAAGTAAGAAGATCTCTGGGAATTCAAGACCCGTGTGGTCTACATAGTAAGTTCTAGGATAGTCAGGGATACATAGTGAAACCTTGTCTCAAACAAACAAACAAAACAGGAAAAAGAAACTCAGGGAAGATGACCTCTTGGGACAGATCCAACAAAGCTGTGTGTGGGTGTACACCAGTAAGTTCTCACACCCTGGGAGATGAGACAGGGGGATCTCCAGTTTGAGACCAGCCTGGATTACATGAGATTCTGTCTCCAAACAACATAATACCACACAGGAACTGGAAACAGGCACTACAGAGATGGTCTTCAGTTGCGGCTTGGGAGCATTTGAGCAACTGCTTTTTCCTTCATGTTTCCTCAGAGATGGCCCAAGCTCTAGGTAACACGGGGTACAGTGGGCAGGCTGATTTCAGGACCTCTGGTAGTTGGAGCTCATCTCAGAAACCTGATTGTTCCCCTAGTTTAACCAAACGGTCTTCATAATCACACCATAACACGTAGCCTGTCTCAGCATAAATCCTGGCACAGCTGTAACTGTGCCTGTGTTCCTTGGGATCCTTCCTGTGTAGATGAGCATCCTGACGACCAGAGCAGTGAAGCCATTGAATCTGTTGTTACCACAACCAGAGACGGGACCAGGTATCCCTTGATGCATTGACTCAGCTACTGCTGTAGCGACTCTTCCGTAGATTCTCTTAGAGTGGTCAGGCTGGCTCCCGTTGCCAAGTATGGGAAGGTAGGAGAGCAGAACAAAATGGACCCGTTTGAAGGCTACAAATACTTGCTCAGCTGTGCCCTCATGTTCCCAGGCTGTCATTTATGACAGTAACCTCTCGTGACTGTTGAGAGTTTCCCGGTGTCTTGAGGTGCAGCTCCTGGCAGCCGAGGTGGATGGGAACCCCAGAGGGAACATGTGGGATAGGAGAAACAAGAGCAGCTAGAGGAGCTGAGGGGTGCTTTTGCTGGGAGGAAGCAATCTGCAGCTATGGGTATTGTTGGAACATCTGTAAGGTGAGAGCTTTGAGGGGCCCTTAGCAATAGCGGCAATAACAGGCAGAGAGGGTCAGGAGCAAGTGACAAGGTAGCCCCCTCCAGCTGAGGCTTACCCTCTGGGAGCTTAGGGAGCTGCTCCAAGCATGCTTTCTTCCACTGTACCTGGGAGAGCTCCCGGGGAGGAAAGGGGACAGAGACAGTGGGAATGCTGATGGGAGGAGCCAGCCAGATGCTGCCACTGTCCTTCCACATGTTAGAACTCTGGGTCATTTGAAGTGAGGTGGCTTCAAATGAGTACACAGACTTTTTCTTTTTTTCTTTTTTTCTTTTTTTTTTCTTTTTTTTTTTTCGAGACAGGGTTTCTCTGTAGCTTTGGAGCGTGTCTTGGAACTAGCTCTTGTAGACCAGACTGGTCTCGAACTCACAAAGACCCACCTGCCTCTGCCTTCCGAGTGCTGGGATTAAAGGTGCGCGCGCTGGGATTAAAGGTGTGTGTCACCACCGCCCGGCTGAGTACACAGACTTTTGCAGTTGAGTTGGTGTTTGGAAAAGACTCCTTATGGTGTGTTCATTATTGTCCACCTTTGGGACAGTTCCGCCATCAGAGGGCTCTGCTCTTTGTATGTTCAGGGCATGAGCTGCAGATCTGCCTGGTGGTGTCCTGCCCTTCTGTAGAGGCAGAGTAATTTGGCATGGTGTGTGATGGGTGAAGTCCTGGTGAGGCTAAGTTTGCAGAGTGGGCCTGGGAGGAATTCTCTAGTCAAGCAATGAACAGCTGGAGAATGACTTAACCAGCTTCCCCGAGAAAGCTGGCCTGTTCCTCCAGGAGAAGCTGCACAGCTCCCTTTACCAGAAGGACCTCCTCTCACCTTCTCAGTTAGTCTAGCCTGCTCACCTGGCTAGACTTTGTTCCTTCACAGTGGTCTGGGCTGCTCTACACAGAGCCTTTGGGATCCTGTGGTCTGGCACATTCCTCCAGGGGGCCTCTGGAGTTCTTCAGTGATTACAATCATCTTAATGGAGGAGCAATTACAGTAATGACAGCAAGCAGGGCAGCTGGCTTTTTGCCAGAGGTTTGTAAAGCATTCTGTAAGTGTAATTGCACTTAGCCTCCAAGGCTTTACAAGGTGGGTGGTGTTAAGTGTGGTTCAGTCTGAAGAGGGCAGGTGCTCAGCCTGCGGGTGAGGCCCATCTCCCTGAGCATCCTACGGCCTGTGCCTTCCACCGGCTGTTCCCCTACACTCTAAAGCATTGCAGTTGTCAGGGTGGTGTGGGTGCCCTACTCATTAGGGAACTTGGTTGGTGCCTAGAATAGAAGGGAAGTGATGACCACCCAGAGGGAGTAAACATTGAGGGGGGTATTCCTGGGCCTGTCTTGGTGGTGCTCAGGGACTGCCAAGGCAGGGGCTGCCTTCCTCTTCATCTGGGAAGAGATGTCTTATTAATTTCACCCAAGTGGCATGGTGGCAGAGTCACAAGTGTGCAGTTAAAGGGCCCTCCTTGGAGAGCAACAGGCACACCTAGCTCCTTCACCTGTGGCTGAGGGCCTAGGACAAGGAGCTGTTCTTCAAAGCCCAGCAGTGTCCTGAGAGCCACATGCTTGAAGAAGGAAGGGAAGCTGAAACTGGGCATGGGAGCTGGAAGAACTGGCCCTTGGGCGTCCCTAGCTCGCCCTGACACCTTTGCAGGGACAGGGTCTGTCTGTTGCTTGGCATTACTTGGCAGTTGGCAGGTCTGAGTGAAAAGTGCCTTTCTTGTTCTTGGATTCCTGTGTCTTTGGGTAGTAGTCTCCAGCAAAGCCATCATGGGGGTGAAGGCTAGCCATCCCCAATGCTGGCTCTGTATTGGGGTCCTTCCTGAGAAAGGCACAGTGAACCCCAAAGATACAACTAAAGTGCCAGCCCTCTGACAGTCCTGCCCTCACAGCTTTGCCAAATGCCTGAAAAAGTCCAGCTTGAGTTTTGGAGACAGCTGTGAGCCAAGCAGCTGGAGAGCAGTAGGGATTGAGGGGAGGAGGCGGTGCACAGGGAGAAAGGGTAAGAGGCTCTGGCAGGGGACAATGAAATGATGAAGGAACTGAGGGTCTTGGCCATACCTGGAAGTGCTTATAGCTCCCAAAAGAACTTCAGATCTGCAGGTGAGAGGAGGGCTGGGCCCACACTGCTGTGCAAGGAACAGTGGTGAGGGATCTAGGTCCACGTGCTGGCTGGGTGGGATGCTCTGGTCTGAAGGAGACCGTGAAGCTTTGGGCTTCTGTGGCCGCATAGTGCCTTGGCTATTTTTGAGTCCCCTGGAAAGGTAGCTCTGTGCATTTAAGAGGAAGCAAGGTAGGTGGGGACCCATCAGTGCTAACCAAATCACTATTAGGGATGTCTGGAGAGCCAGAGTTTAGCAGTATCACCTTGAGAGTTAGAGGAGGCTTCTGTCCTGGGCCTGGCATGGCCACTCTGTTGTAACTTCATGTTTCATTCTCTGGACCTCTCCATCCCCATGAAGCTCCAGTCACTTGGGAAGAAACACGTGTCCCTGCTTGCACTCTACTGTCTGGTCCAGGAGCCATGGTCTTGGTCTGGGCCAGTCAGTGTGCGCCAGGCATAGCAGGGGAGGAAGGGACTAGAGGAGGGAGGTGCAGGCTCTGCAAGGGTGTAGGATTGTTTGTGAGTTGTGAGTCTCCTGGCAGTAATGGCCTGGGTAGCTTTCTGGGGTTTGGCGGAGTGGGAGGTCATCACGTCTTGCCCACCTGAGCCATCTGTCAGAGTAGAAAGTTGTCTGTGAGGAATGAGCCTAGACCTTTCCTGTAGTCCCTCAGCAAATGAAATTCTTGGGACAATCAGGCTTGGGTGCTGCTCGTTCGTGCACTGGGGTCAGGCTCCATCTGGTGCTACCTGTTTGCTCTGTCCCAGGATAGGAAGCTGCGTCTGGGAGGCAGTGCCTGATCCTAACCTCTCCATTCAGAGACACATACAGCCAGACATCTGGTAAGTGGTGAGATGTCTTCCCCGCTGACTTCTACCACAGGGACAGGACCTGAGAGCATCGTTCTTGTCCTATCGAACAGAGGGGTTTTGTTATTTAAAGGGAACATGAGGGTTAATGGCTCAGGTGAAAAACAGATACAGGGCTTGCAGTGTCTTAGGGTTCCTGTTGTTCTGATGAACACCATGACCAAAACCACTGGAGGGAAGAAAGGGTTTATGTCAGCTCACACTCTATCACTGCTGGCCGTCAGGGCAGGAACTCAAACAGGGTAGGGACCTGGAGGCAGTTGCTGATGCAGAGGCCATGGAGGGAGCTGCTTAACAGACTTGCTCTGCTTGGTTTATTTATTTATTTATTTATGGTTTTTTGAGACAGGGTTTCTCTGCAGCTTTGGAGCCTGTCCTGGAACTAGCTCTTGTAAAAACCAGGCTGGTCTCGAACTCACAGAGATCCTCCTGCCTCTTTCTCCTGAGTGCTGGGGTTAAAGGCGTGCGCCACCACTGCCCGGCCTTTTTCTTTTCTTTTTATTAATTAAATTTACATTTATTTTACATCCTGACCACAGTTTTCCTTCCCTCCTCTCCTCCTGTTCCCCCGCTCTGCCTCCACATCCACTCCTGATTCTGTTCTGAAAGGGGCAAACCTCCCAGAGTGTCAACAAAGTATGGCATATTAAGTTGAGGTAGGAGTAAGCTCCTCTCCTCCCTTTATATTAAGTCTGAATGAAGCAACCCAGTATGAGGAATAGGCTCCCCAAAGCCAGTCAAAGCGTTAGGGACAGGCCCTGGTCCCACTGCGAGGAGTCCCACTGATAGACCAAGCTATACAACTTATCACACATATGTAGAGAACCTCAGTCAGTCCCATGTGGACTCTTTAGCTGTCTATACATGTTAAGTATTTTCTTTAGATGAGCCTTTCCACAAATAATCCCAATTAAACCAAATTACACTGAATTGAAGATGCCCATGTTTAATGGAGTACTCGCAAGTAGCCCTGGGGAAACATGGAGAAGGGAAGAGAGAGAGAAGGGGAGACCATGCGAAACCTGGAGACCACGTGTTCATTCTCTGGGGTGCAGTTTAAATAGCCTGTGGGAGTGGTCCTGACTTTCCCTGGGGAGGGGTTACCATTTGGTGGGCTTTCTTGACCCTCCCAGGGGAGGGGTCACTATTTGGCAGCCTTTAGACTGAGGCAACTCCCAGGGGAGGGAGCTTATTCCAAGAGCTGGGGTAAAATTCCCAGCCAAACAATCTGGACTTTTTGTATAAAGGGGTGTTAGGGAGCTGAGGTGATGCTTTCAACTAAACAGTACAGAGTCTGCGAGTTCCTATGAGTTCAGGTTAGTTGTTTCTGTGGGTTCTCTTGTGATGACCTTGACCCCCCTGGCTCGTACAATCCTTCTTTTCTCTCTTCAACAGGATTCCCAGAGCTTGGTTCGGTGCTTGGTTGTGGATCTCTCCATTTGTTTCCATCAGTTACTGGATGAAAGCTCTCTGATTGCAATTAGGGTAGTCACCAAATTGACTACAGGAGATGGTCAGTTCAGGCACCCTCTCCATTATTGCTAGGAGTCTTAGCTGGGGTCATTCTTGTGCATTCCCGGGAGGTTCCCTGGCACCAGGTTTCTCCCTGATTCCGAAATGCCCATCGCCCATCAAGATGTCTCTTTCATTGTTCTCCCTCCATCCTGCTAATCCACCCCTCATGTTCACCACCACCCCATCCTCCCCCAAGTTTACCCAGGAGATCCCTTGTATTTCCCCTTCCTAGGAAAATCTATGCATTCCTTCTTGGGACCTCCTGTTACTTAGCCTCTCTAGGGCTGTGGGTTGGTGAAACTCTCCATTCTGTAGGCTGCTGTTTTGTCTTATTGACAGAGTCATTTGCCTTCCAGAAAATTTTTAGTTTCAAGAGGTCTGTCTCATTTATTAATTGTCAATCTCAAGTGTCTGTGCTGCTGCTGTTATATTCAGGAAGTAGTCTTCTGTGCTCATGCATTCAAGACCTACTTTCCACTTTCTCTTCTGTCAGGTTCAGTGTAACTGGATTTATCTTGAGTTAGTTCTTTGATTCACTTGAATTTGAGTTTTGTGCAAGGCGATAGATATGGATCTATTTGTATTCTTCTACGTGCTGACATCCAGTTATGCCAGCACCATTTGTTGAAGATGCTTCTTTTTCCCATTGTATAATTTTGGTTTCTTTGTCAAAAGTAGGGTGTTCAAAAGTGTGTGAATTAATGCCAGGGTCTTCAGTTCGATTCCCTTAGTCCACCTGTCTAA
>JAQHUG010000157.1:2352292-2469577 GCA_028555095.1 Dicrostonyx torquatus
TAATGATTCTCTGGATTTCTAGTGTCTGACATGTCCTCCCTTTTGTTTCTGATTTCCTTAATTTGGATGTTCTCTCTGCTTTTTAGCTAAATTGGATAAGGGTTTGTCTTTTTTGTAGATTTTCTCAAGAGAACCTACTCTTTGTTTCATTGATTCTTTTTGTTTTTATTTTATTCATTTTAGCCCTCACTTCTTTCCTGCCATCTACTCCTCCTTGGTGTGTTTGCTTCTTTTTGTTCTAGAGCTTCCAGGTGTGCTGTTAAGTCCCTAATGTGAAATTTCTCCAAATTCTTTATGTGGGCACTTTAGTGCTATGAACTTTCCTCTTAGCACTGCTTTTATAGTGCCTCATAAGTTTGGGTATGTTAGGCATTTTCGTTGAATTCTAGGAAGTCTTTAATTTCTTTTCTTTCTTTCTTTCTTTCTTTCTTTCTTTCTTTCTTTCTTTCTTGACCCAGTGGTAATTCAGTTGAGAGTTGTTCAGTTCCCATGAGTTCATAGGCTTTCTGTAGTTTGTGTTGTTGAGCTCTAACCCGTGGTGATCCAGTAAGATACAGAGGGCCATTCCAACTTTTCTGTATCTGTTGAGATTTGTTTGTGACCGAAAATGTGGTCAGTTTTGGATAAGGTTCCATGAGGTGCTGAGAAGATACATTCTTTTGTGTTTGGGTGAAATGTTTTCTAGATATCTGTTAGGTCCATTTGAGTCATAACATCTGCTTATTTTTTGGTTTAGTTTCTGTCTGGCAGACCTGTCCAGTGGCAAGATTGGGTCTCCCACTATTAGTGTGTGGGGT
Source organism: Dicrostonyx torquatus (assembly GCA_028555095.1). Taxonomy (NCBI): domain Eukaryota; kingdom Metazoa; phylum Chordata; class Mammalia; order Rodentia; family Cricetidae; genus Dicrostonyx; species Dicrostonyx torquatus. The sequence continues at coordinate 2,353,090 of JAQHUG010000157.1, forward strand.
TTGATGTGTACTTTAAGCATTAGCAATGTTTGTTTTATAAATGTGGGTACCCTTGTATTTGGGGCATAGATGTTCAGAATTGAGACTTCATCTTGATGGATCTTTCGTTTGATGAATTTTTATTTTGAAGTCTATTTTGTTGATTATTAGGGTAGCTACACCAGCTTGCATCTTAGGTCCATTTGATTGGAAAATCTTTTCCCAGCCCTTAACTCTGACATAATAATCTGTCTTTGAGGTTGAGGTGTGTTACTTGTATGCAACAGAAGGATGGATGGATCCTGTTTTCTTATCCATTCTGTTAGCCTGTGAATTGAGTTCATTGATATTAAGATATTTTAATGACCAGTGATTGTTAATTCCTGTTATTTTTTGGTTTTGGTGGTAGTGATAGTGTGTGTGTGTGTTTCCCTTCTTTGGATTTTGCTGGTGTAAGATTTTCTATTGCCTGTGTTTGCATGGGTACAGCTAACTTCCCTGGGTTGGAGTTTTCCTTCTAGTACTTTCTGTAGGGCTGGCTTTGTGGATAGATATTGTTTATGTCTGGTTTTGTCATGAAATATCTTGTTTTCTCCATCTATAGTAGTTTAAAGTTTTGTTGGGTTTAGTAGTCTGTCTGGGCTGGCATTCATGGTCTCTTTGTGCCTGCAAAACATCTGTCCTGGCCTTTCTGACTTTTAGGGTCTCCATTGAGAAGTCGGGTATAATTCTGATAAGTCTGCCTTTATATATTAGTTGGCCTTTTTCCTTTGCATCTCTTAATGTTCTTTCTTTATTCTGTATGGTTAGTGTTTTATTATGTAGTGAGGATACTTTTCTTTTAGTCTAGCCTGTTTGGTGTTCTGTGAGCCACTTCTACCTTTATAGGCATGTCCTTCATTAGGTTGGGAAAGTTTTCTTCTGTGATTTTGTTGAATATTTTTTTGTGCCTTTGAGCTTGGATTTTTCTCCTTCTGTTTCTATTATTCTTAGGTTAGGTCTTTTCATGCTGTTCCAGATTTCCTGGATCTTCTTTGACCGATAAATCTATTTCCGCTACTGTGTCTTCAACAAAGGATTCTCTTTTCCATCTCTTGTATTTTGTTGGCAATGCTTGCATCTGTAGTTCCTGTTCACTTATCCAGATTTTCCATTTCCAGAATTCCTCAGTTTGTGTTTTTATTGTTTCTATTTCATTTTTCAAGTCTTGAGCCATTTCCTTCACTTGTTTGACTCCTCCCCCTCTTGGGTTTCTTTAAAAGGGATTTATTGATTTCTTCCACTTTTTGTCTTTTCCTCAATTTCTTTAAGAAAGTTTTTCATTTCCTTTTTAAGGGCCTCTGTTATCTTCATAAAGTTATTTTGAAGATCATTTTCTTGTGCTTTGGCTGAAGAGTTGGAATGTTCAGGTCTTGCTGTCGTAGTCACGGGGCTCTCTGTTGGTGTCATCTTCCCCTTTCTGTTACTGAAGGTATTCTTACCTAGTCGTTCACTCATCCAGTTATCGGTCTGGGTGTTGATTCTTGTGTTTGTCTTTGTTGAATGGATGTTTTGTTCCTTTGTTACCTATCTCAGTCATTGTCTTCTGGCCTGAATGGGTAAGAGTTCTGGTGATTGGCAGATCTTCAGGTCCAGTAGGATGTCTCAGCTGAGTTTTTTTTTTTTTTTGGTTCTAGAGCCAGCCTATCCTTTTGTTCTTCTGACTGATGTGGGCTGTATTTGTGCCTATAGAGTCTGTTCTTTGAACTGGTGTGTGCTGTACCTGTGTCTATGGAGTCTGCTGGAGTTGCAAGGAAGGGCGGGCCATGGGAAGTGTGAGGAGGTGGTTGGGGTTGGATGGCAGAGTAGATCTTGAGGGAACAGAATCCAGTGGGTGATCACAGTGGTGGTGCAGGTCTCTTTCTGGCTGCTCAGCTTGCTTTCTTACACACCCCAGGACTCCCTGCCCAGGGGTGGCACCACCACAATGGGCTGGCTCTCAATCACTAAATCAGAAAATGAGCTACAAGCTTGTTCATAGGCTGGTCCAGTGGCAGATGTTCCTAACTGAGGTTCCCTTTCCCCAAATGACTAGCTTACACCAAGTTGACATAAAACTAGCCAGGGTATGGGGTAAGTGTTCAAACATGATAAGAGCTTAGATTTCTGTCCTCCTGGTAACCCATGCAGAACCTTACCCTGGAGTCCTCCACACTCTGAATTGTGGGTGGTGGGAGTCATGACTGTTGTACCCTTCGTAGCGGGTGCCTCGGTCAAGGAGTCAGGTGTCCTCAGAGCAGTTCCTTCTAGCAGCCCTGAGCACTCCCGAGAGGGCTTGAACAACCTGGGGATGTGACATCTCGCTTCTAGAAGCCATGTTTGTTCCAGTGTCTGCAGGCTTATGCATGGTGATGTCACGTGCTGAGGGCTCTGCAGCCCCTACCCTCTCCATAGCAGAAGAGTAACCATTTCATTAATTAGTTTATTTTGTGGTGCTGGCAATCAAACCAAGAGCTTTATACTTGCTAAGAGATTCACCTGCCTCTGCCTCTGCCTCTGCTGGGATTAAAGGTGTACAACACTGTGTCCTACCCAAAGTTAGTCGTTTTAAAGTACGCAATCCCTGGCAGTTAGAGCGCTCAGGACACTGCAGACCACCTCAGTATGCATCTGAAACCTTTCCATGAGTTCCAGGAGGAAATCTGACCTGCTCCACTGCCATCCTGCCTTCCTCCTGCCAGCCACGGGTCTGCATGGCCACCCTGTGGTCTTTCCTCTTCTGGATGTCTGACATTCAGGAAAGGGCTTTGACACACACACTCTCTAGCTCCTCTTCTTGGGCAGCCTTCTGTGCACATGCCTGGTGTTCTGTGACCTTTTTCTTTTTCCCATATGCCCTGCCTGCTTGCCTGATGTTGCATCTCTCCTACTCACTTGCCTGACATCATGTGCCCTTCTGCCTACTCTCCTGCCTGCCTGATGTCATGTATTGCCTGCCCTCTGGCCTGACGTCCTATGCCCTCTGTCTTTGCAGCTGCTGACTACAGGTCCATTCTGAGCATTAGTGACGAGGCAGCCAGGGTGCAGGCCCTGGACCAGCACCTCAGCACGCGTAGCTATGTCCAGGGGTACTCCCTGTCCCAGGCAGATGTGGACGTGTTCAGGCAGCTCTCAGCCCCTACTGATGACTCAAGGTTCTTCCACGTGACTCGGTGGTTCAGACACATAGAAGCGCTCCTGGGTGGCCCCCAAGGCAGAGGCGAGCCCTGCAGGCTCCAAGCAAGTGAGTAACAGCAGTGAACCTCTGCTCCAAGGTCAAGGGCATGAGGTGCTACAGGACAGTGGGTATCCTGCTGGAGACTCACCTCCATATTTTAGTCAAAAGTGTTCCCATGGGACAGAAGCCATGCTTGCTGGGTCTGGTAGGGTTATATTGCATACCCAGAATAGTAGGGCTCAGAGCCATCATCACGTCACCAGGGACCACTTCGGGCCATACTATATGCTGCTGCAGGCCTGTCTGGGGTTCAGTTAAATGTTTTGTTGGTAGTGGCTCTTGGTTCTTGTCTTTAGTCCCATAAGTTACATTTGTTTCTCTTCATGTGTGACATCACTAAATATTAGAGCTGTATTCATTGACGATGAACCTTTCAAAAAGCAGGCATAAGTCTCCTGTCTGTGGTTTAAGATGAAGTCAGCCATGCCTGTGGGTGCAGCTGGTGTCCCTGGGCACAGTTGTTAGGATGGGGAGGCTCTACTGGAGAGGCTTTGGCTTGGGACCCAAATAGTTTGTCACCTTGATCTGGCCATTTTGAAATCCTCCCGTCTGTGGGTGCTCACTTCCTAATTGCCTAAGGCTGTTGAGCCCCAGTTTCTCATAGCTATAATACATTTCTCCTCCTTTATGTGGAGATGGCTGAGTGCTGACTTATGGTAGTCCCTGCTGGTGGCCTCCTTGAGGCTTTGCAGACTTGGGGTGGGGACCTTGGAACATGTCGAAGGGTCTTCTGGGGTCTTGGCTTTTATGGATTATCCAAGTAAACACCATACTCCAGCCTAGGTGGGAGATGTGGCAGCATAGGTGGTCTTCCCTGGACATCTGCTGTCCTTATGTCCAACACTGTGTCCCAGGTGTCTTCTCCAAAAGGCGTAGGGAGTCAGATTGTCTGAACACTATGCCCCAACTCCAATGAGATCAAGGACCTGGTCCTGGTTACAGCAGCCACCCATCTAGGCTTCCTGTATGGTCCTGGGAAGAACTGAACAGACACACCACTGTCCGTGCCAGTGAACACAGCAGAACATTAGTTCTCTGGGCCTCTTGACCATGAAGAGAGGGTCTCCCACTCCAGTCAGCCGCTATCTACTGAGGCTTCTCTGAGGGATGCTTTTGTATGGAGGATGGACCAAGGACAGCACTAATGGGATTACCCTGCTTCCTCCAGTACACAGCTGCTTATGAGGCCATCAGGGCCATGTAAGCCTGTGAAAAACGTATTAGGTCAGATGTCCCTTAAGCAAAATGTTCAGAAGCTTAGTTGGAGGGGAAGACAGATTAGAGCTGGGCTACCTGACTTTGGCAGGCCCAGGTTCCACACCATGCCTCTGGATCAATAGTAGCTCTGCTTCAGTGTGGCTCTGAGAACTTGAGCTCTCCCTGTCCTGATGTCTCTAACTTGCCTTCACCAGCCTCCCCTCCTCAAGGCTGAGGCCTTAGCAGCAAAGGGCCCTCTCAGACATGGAAAATTTCTGTGTTCTTCTTAGCCTTTGTGGTCCCCTTGCAGAGGAGCCAGCCCTCTTCCCACCAGCCTCCCGTCCTCCTTTCTCCCATCACCTCGCCATCCTCTGTGATTCAGCATGGTGGTCCACTCTATCCCAGGGCTTTAAGCTTGCTTGGGAGCTCTTACTTGGAACTGGGGCTCAGCCCGTTTGGCCCCTTGCTTCTCTCAGCTCCTCTGGAGGCAGCAGACATACTGTCACTGCCGAAAGGGCCTGCTGGAAGCCAGGGCAGAGTATTTTGGTAGGTTCAGGTTCTGAGTTTTCCCTTCCAGGCAGGTGGCCACAGCTGGGGCTCAAGCCACCTGTGTTACCTCATGCTCCTGGGCCAGTCTGTTGCTTCCCAGCAGCTTCTCCATCTCTGGACCTCCGGCCTCTTGCATCCCATTTTCAAAGTGTAGCTGTCTGTGCTGCAAAGCTACCTGTTGGTTCAGGGACACTCTGAACATAATGAACATGTCACCACAGTGCCTGGCCTGGAGTGGGACTGTATCCCTGTGTGTATGGATGGAGTGACACTGTTCCAGGCTGACAGCACCTAGGAGGCTCTGGGGACACCAACACTGCTATGGTTGTTGGGTTGTGAAGTTTCAGGAAGAGCCTGAGAAACTTGTGTGTGCCGTCTTGACCCAGGGAGCCTGTGCAAGGCAGGCTTTTGTGTATCTTGCTCTGTTGTGCTCCTTTTCAAACTGGAGTGTGTCTCTGCCAGGTGGCCTTGAAGCCTGTCACTGGCTGTGAGACTGTGGTAGCCCTCAGGAGGGCTTTACTCAGGAGGTGAGTCCAACTTTACAGGGGCTCACCTTCAGCCCTCAGTGTCTTTTTTTCCCATGAGAATGCAGCAGCACCTTCATTTTTGGTGTCACCTGTGGGTTTTATGAGGAAGGATGGTGACACAGTCCCTTCGTCACATCACAGAGTGAGACTTTCCCATAAGGATGGGAAACTGAGGTGTGCTCAGAGTGAGCCGAGATTATATTTGGTGTCTGATGAAAGGTTCGGGGTTTTCCTCCATCCCAGTCTGTGGCCACCTGTGACTGGATCCTGAACTCACCGGGAGGAAGGAGCTTCTGCTTGCAGCTGGTTGCTGGCGCCTCCCTCATTTGCCCCCACACAGTGGACAGTGCTCCACCCTCTCCCCCTGTTATCCTTAGCCTATTAGTTGCCAGTGTCCTCTATTCTATCTAGTGTGACCTGGGCAAGGATTGGAGCCTAGGAATGGCCTGTGCCCAGAGCAAATTTCTCTGTGACTCTCGAAGTGGAATCAACAGGTTAGCAGGCTCAGGTATCTGCAATTGCTTATAGGAGTCAGAGGTGACTGAAGGCAAGAGAAGTATCCATGGTGAGGGAAGACTAGGACCAACCAAATCAGCTCAGGACCTTCTCCCTGTGCTCCGCAGAGGTGAGGGGGGCTGATGGACTGGGCATTAAAAAAGTGTGTTAGGATCTGCCACAGGTGCCCCTGTGTGATCCATATACATAGACCCACAGAGGAGAGCAGCACAGGGCCTGGCTCTTGGCAGAGCTAAGGAGGAAGGCAGGTGTGCCCCCACAGAGCACAGGAGCAGGCTGTGGATGATCACATGGTTTCCCGGAGGACTTCAGTCAGCTTTACTGGACTGAGATTGTGAGGCTTGAAGCATTACCCTTGTGAAATCTTAAGAGTTCCCAGGCATGCAGATCAGGGGCAGCCTTTCTCAGGACTAGAGGCAGCTGTCTTTGGGAAAGGACCTACAGGTCTCAGACACATGCCAAGGAGGGACTGTGCCATATAGTGCTGCCTGAGAGAAAGGGCTGGGCCATGGAGCCTGTCAAGCCAGTGTGGATCAGCCTGAGTAGGGTGGAGGTTCAACAGACTTGTATCCAGAGGTTAGGATCAGTCTGGATGTCTGCCAAGCCAGATTTGATGCCAAGGACAGAGATAAGGAGGGGCTAGAGACCATTCTCACCCTGACCTTCATTGCACCTGGTGACTTGGTGGTGTCCTGTGTGTCACAAATTGTCCAGACTCTTACCTTGTCCAGGCAAAGTATCCCGAAAGCTAGCGGCAGCCACGTCTTGTTTGTTGGGATGCAGCACTGTGCAGAAGGTGAACTGAAAATCACAAACCATGCCTTAAATCCCAGCACTAGGGAGGCCTAGGCTGGAGGAGCCTAAATTTAAGACCAGCCTGAACTACACAGAAAGTTCCAGAAAGGCCTGGGCTACAAAGTGAGAACTTGTCTCAAAAGTATAATTCTGTTGTTCAACCCAGATGTTGAGAGCTAGTGGTGACCTGCTGTGTGACCTGTCTGCTCTTCTGCCTCCAGGTAAAGGCCGGCGAGTGCAGCCTCAGTGGTCCCCTCCAGCAGGGACTGAGCCCTGCAAGCTTCGTCTGTACAATAGCCTCACCCGGAACAAGGTAAGAAGGATGAGATACCCTTGCAGAGCAAACTATAGGCTGTTAACCACATGGCATGTTCCCTCATCTTGGTTCAGGGTCTTTCTGTTACTCCTGTGCTCTGGTATGGACTCTGCACCTTTTGTTACTGCTGTTCCGTGACCTTTGCAGCCCAGACAGAGCTGTGCTCTGAAACTAGAACACAAATACTTTGTAGACAGTGTTTTGAAAAAGCCTGCCAGTTGGCCTCCTGGCATTACCCAGTCGTGAGTGCTCAAGGTCACCATCACGGCCAAGCCAAGTGCTGGCAGCTTTCAGGAAGACTCCTGGCTATCAACATTGTCCCAAGCCAAGCTGAGTAGGCAAAGTGGCAAACCTGCCAGGTGGTGTTGGAGCTTGGAGCCCAGCATGTGCCAGGATGCCAGAACTGGCTCTTGACCCGATAGGCTCATCATGGTTTGCTCTGCTTAGCTCATGGCCATGGTGGCACAGGTTTCAGAGAGCTTTCCAGTTGTGGGCTTGGTTTTTGTTGTTGTTTGTTTTAATGGTTTATTTTTAATTACATGTATATGGGGGTGGGGGTTGGCATATGAATACAGTGTCAACAGATCCCTTGGAGCTGAAATTACAGCTGGTTGTGAGCCCCCCAGCATGGGTTCTGGGAACTGAATTCAGGTCCTTTGAAGCGGTGTATACTCATCTCTCCAGCCTACTTGCTGGGCTTTTGGTCAGTATACACGTTTAGCAAGCAGGAGATAGGTCTGGGACAGGTCCCATCTCCTTATGTGACTCACTGATGATGACATCCCCAGAGAAGTCTGAGAGTGTTGAAGTGCTCTGGCCTCTAAGCTAGGCTTCTGTAGGAGAGGAAGCTCATGGCCTTGTACTCTATCTGGCGAAGACAGCATCAGTGCCAAGCTCCTGAGGTGACTGGAGCAGGTCGTTGTCAGGCTGGTACTTGTTAGCTGCAGCTCCTGTAAGTTGCATCTCACGTCAGCAACTTTGCCCCTTCCCCACTCTGAGGAGGAGGAAAGTTCCAGGGAGGAGGGGGTGAGGATGCCCTCACCAGGCTCCCACCATACAGCTTACTGACTGTGCCATGACTTTATCAGTAAAACAGGAGACAGAAGGGTCTTGCTGGTTTATCTCAGGCCTATCATCTAAGTATGTGGGAGGTAGAGGCAGGAGGCTAGTGAATTCAAAGCCAGAGCCCAGCTCACAAATAAATAGCCCTAGACAATCGGTTAGCGGGCTGTTTGTGGCTCCTTTCACTGTGCTATAGAGTTTCTTGAGTTTCTGGTGATGGCATTCCTTGTTTTTTAACAAGGATGTATTTATACCTCAAGATGGGAAGAAGGTGACATGGTACTGCTGCGGGCCGACTGTGTATGATGCATCTCACATGGGACATGCCAGGTAGGTCTGGTGCCTGGGGATCTATACTGCTGGAGGATTAAAGACAGCAGAAGGGACGTACACACAGCTTGTGGTTGCCCTCCTGGAGTCCACCCACACTATCCCTACCCCAGTGGACATGCGTTGTGTCCATGACATGCAGACTTTTAGGTGTAGTGAGTTGTGACCCCTTCCCTGCCACACACGTTTGTGGGTGTGACTTTTCAGAGTCGATGGCTGATGGGGTAAAGGTCATGGATCCTGCCCCTAACAAGCTGAGTTTCCTTAGCCCAGGAGCCTGGGCCGGAAGTGCTGAGGACTACAGGGTTTTCCAATTTTGGACTGTTTACATATGAACAAGAGGCCTTGGGAATGGAGCCCATACTGAAACACGGCATTTATTTATTTCATGCACATCTTATATACATAGCCTAAAAGTAATTTTAATTCTTAACCGTTTTGTTCATGAAACATTATTTCATAGGTGGAAGTTTCTTTTTGTGGCAGCATATGGGTGCTCAGAAAACTTGGGATTTTGGGATGTTCCTGGTTTTAGGGTGCTCAGCCTGTGCGTGTTCTTCCTGGAATGTCCAGTTCATGGGCAGCATGTGCCAACTGAAGAACTGTGCTTTCCTCTGCTGTAGGTCTTACATCTCTTTCGACATCCTGAGGAGAGTGCTGAGGGATTACTTCCAGTACGATGTCTTTTATTGCATGAACATCACGGACATTGATGACAAGGTAAGGGGGTGCCAAAGTTAGCACTCAGGTCTGAATAGACTTGAGAAGAAGCAGGACTTTCAGATAAGAAAATACAGCTGCAGAACATCACGTAGGAGGCAGATTGTGAGTGTGGGGCCAATCTGGGCGGCTTCAGGAGTTGCAGGACTGCCTGGGCTACGTGGATGGACAGACAGGCTGGAGGACAGGCAGACTTGGGTCCCTGCTGTGAGCTGATACCACAGGTGATGCAGATGGAGGATCTTGCACACAGGCATGTAGATGTTGCTCATTCTGATCACTGGCTCAGAGTTCACCATCCCTGACTTTTTACGGAACAGGCCCACTCTGTATTTTACTAGCTGAGGAAGCTGGGGCCCCAGTGACCTGTCCTTAGACACCCAGAAGTTGACAGACCTTAGCCCCACTTTGCAGGTACAGGTGGAGGGTGGTAATGGTGTCCCACAGTGCCACACTATTCGGGACCTGTTGTCTGCCCCCATGGCCCTTCACCATCACTTAGAGTTGCGGTGTGAGCAATGTTCTACACATGGAAGGGAGTGGACTCTGTTGTAACCAGTCTCTCACCTTGGCAGATCATCAGGCGGGCGCGGCAGAACTACCTGTTTGAACAGTATCAGGAACAGAAGCCCTCAGCTGCCCAGCTCCTGAAGGATGTCCATGCTGCCCTGAAGGTAGGCCCTGGACACCACCCTGCCTCCTTCTTGTGCCTCTCGGGCCCTGGGCAGGCCCCTGTCTGGGATGGTGTTTGACCTAGCAGTCATTTCCAAGGCAGTACTCAGACCAGCTTAGGGGATCAAAACCACAGCTGGTGTCTCCAGAGCAGAGTCCTACAGGATGTTATGTGGAGTAGGTGATGTTCCTGACACTTAGGGGAAATATCTGCTCTATCTCCATCCCTCTTGGTAGTACCTGACAGAACTGCTCTCTGTCCTCAGTGTTTGGGGTCACAAGCAATCTGATGCCCACTTTTGATCACAAGGCAGACACTTGATCTGTAAGTTCCTGTTGCATCCACGGTGCTGTAACCCCCACTGAGGAAGTATGTTCTCTCTGGTTTCACACCTTTATTCTGAATGAGCCTCCTTTTAATGTGTAAACTCTCATGTTACAGTGTCTTAGTTATTTTCCTATTGCTGTGCTAAAACACCATGATGAGCGACTTAGAGAAGTTGATTTTGGCTTATGGTTCCAGAGGGATGAGCCCATCATGACAGGGAGGCTTGGCAGCAGTTAGCAGGCCTGTTAGCAGAAGCAGGAAACTGAGAGTTTACGTCCTCAAACACAAGAACAAAACAGAGAGCAAACTGGAATAGGAGAGTGTGGCTCCAAGCTTTCAGAGCCTTACACACACATACACACACACACCCATGACATACTTTGTCCAGCAAGCGTGCACCACCACCTTGGGACCAAGTGTTCAAATCGCAGAGCCTATGGGAAACAGTTGTCTTTTAAACAATCGTACTTATGGTAAGAATGGATCGTTCTGATTCCTGTCACACACCAACCTTAGCAACTACAATAACAACTGCTGGGATGCTCAGGGCATTGTCCCTGGGAAGAAATTAGGCCTAAAGTTAGAGCATAGCTGTCTTTGTACTGTCAGGATTGAGACCGGGGGAGCTGGGTCACCTTTGACATGGGAGGTAGCCACCAGCTGTTGGGGCTTGCTGGATATACATTTTGTACCCATTTTGCATGGGGGGCAGCTTGCTCAATAAAGTTAAGCATCCTGTGTAGCCACACGTGAAGAAGGACAGCAGATCTGCCTGGGTTGGGAGCTAAAGTGTGGGCAGTAGGGACCACAGTGCTCTGATGCATTGAATCAGCTTTAGGAAGCAGTGTTCTGTGCTGTGCCTGACATATTTGGTGTATTCTTATGGTCGTAGCCATTTTCAGTCAAGTTAAGTGAGACAACAGACCCCGACAAGAGGCAGATGCTGGAGCGGATCCAAAATTCTGTGAAGCTTGCCACAGAACCTCTGGAGCAGGCTATGCACTCCAGCCCCTCTGGAGAGGAAGTAGACAGCCATGTACAGGTGAGCTCTTCTGGGTTTGTATAAAACGTCATATTCTGCACAAGACCGATCCACTTTCAGAGTCAATGTGACCCAGACCCGTGGCTCAGTCGGTGTCCCATCCTACCTGGGAACCCCAGCCTCTGTAGTCCCATTCCCAGGCATGGAGCTCAGCACCAGGGAGACGAACCTGGCTCCCTTGTGAACCCATATTACAACTCCCTTACCCCCATGCTCCCTCCTACCACTTCTACTTAGAATGCAGGGGAGCAGCTGTCTGTTTTCCCTTTCCATAATTATCCACTTGATCTTCCCTCACATTTCTTGGTAGCAGAAAGCAGCGCCAGCAATTGAAGGTGAAGTGAGCAGCAACTTGTAGTTGGCAGTGGAGCTGGGACTGTCACACTTGCCAACTCTCCCACTCCTGAGATGAAAGTGAGGGCATCTTGCCCTCTGTCCTACCATAGCAGCTCTCTGGACACACAGGGCCCTTCCCCTTTCTGCTAGCACCCCCTGCTGGCCACTCTTTAATTCAAGGAAACCAGACAGGAGGACCGTGGCTGCAGGTCATCAAGCAGCACAGAGGTGTGCACAGCAGAGACCTGGGCATCTGTGTTACTGACTTGGGACCCCCACCTGAGCTGACCATTCTACTTCTTGCTCACTCTTTCTCTTCGAGTTTCTCTCTTCTGTGTTCCTACATGACAGAGTCTGGCGTTTATGATGAGTGCATGTTGTTAACCTTGGGGGCCATGTGCTTTGCCTCAGGTTGTATTTTTGAGGTGGGCCCACATTGCCATTCCTCTGGGGCAAGTTTGTAGTGGCATTTCATTTTTATTTTAATAAATAAAGCTTGCCTGAAGTTTAGAGAGTAAAACAGCTATACTGGCCAGCCTTATAGACCAGGCCACAATAACACACACCTTTAATCCCAATAGCCAGACTAGTTTGCCATAGAAACCGGGTGGTGCCTGCCTTTAATCCCAGTGGTGCACACCTTTAATCCCAACCCTAGGGAGGGGTATGAAATGGGAAGAAATGTCTTAGACACAGTCTCATTCTGAGACTCCTGGAGACAGGATTGCCATTTTCAGACTGAAGCCGAGGTAAGAGCCAGTGACTGGCTGCTTTGTTTTTCGGAACTTCAGGATGAACAATGTAAGTCTCTGAGCTTTTATTAATTGTGTTCACAAGTTTCTCTCTCATGCTTTTGAGGCCTGCAGTCAGATGACCAGCAGTCCCACTAAAGTCATTCCCCAGTTCTTCCACCAGTTCCCAACTTAAAATAATGCCACTCTTTCCAGCCCTCAGGAGGCTAAGGCAGGGGGATTGTAGCCAGTTCCAGGTCAGCCTGTGCTATATATGGAAATGTTGTGTGTGCGTACAAAGTTCCGATGATATATGTAACATAAAAACTGCCATCTTTGCCAGGCGGTGGTAGCTGGTGCCTTTATTCCCTGCACTCAGAAGGCAGAGGCAGGTGGATCTCTGTGAGTTTTAGGCCAGTCTGGTCTACAAAGTAAGTTCCAAGACAGCCAGAACTGTTATACAGAGAAACCCTCTCTCTAAAAACAAATAGACAAGACCAAAAAAAAAAAAAAAAAAAAGTTGCCATCTTAACCCTGTAAGCACACGTATCTCAGTACCAGGATCAGCCATATTTCCGTGCCACTGTATCCACCGTCCACCACTAGAGCCACCTTCTCAAACTAAAGCTACCTATAAAGGACTGGTTGCCCAGCCCCTTTCCTAGACCCTGGCACTACATCCTGCCTTCTTTGTCTGGTTGTTTAGGGATCTTGAGTAAGTTGAGTCCTAATTCTTGTTGCTGGCTTCTCTCAACACAGTGTCTTCTGGGTTTGTCCATGTTACAGTGTAGGAGCTTCCATTGTGCCATGGACCCTAGCTATCCACTCCCATGTCTGTGCACATTTATGTTGTCCTACTGTTTGCTGTTGTATTACTGAAAACATAGTGTGCAAGTGTTTGTTCAAGACACTTTTTAAAAGCATTTTGCATGTGCCAGAAGTGGAATTTCAGGATCCTACTTTGATTTTTTGTTTAGCATTCTGAGGAATGCCATCCTGTTTACACAGCACATTTGTGCGTTTTCAGCAGTGCTTGTTGTCCTGTGCCTTTGGTTATAACCATCCCAGTGGATGGGAGGCAGTCCCTTTTGTGGCCTATGATGGCATTTCCCAGCCACCAGTGGTGTTGCATGTCCATGTGTAGCTGTAGTATGTTATCTCTGCAAGTGCCTCAGAGTTTCTTTAGGACATAGTCTAGCATAGGGAATTGCTGAATATTAGACCATGTATTTGGGTGACTCTTGGGAGTCCCCAGCACTGACCATACACATCGCCAGGGACTCTGAAGGACCTGGGGACTCAGTGTGGGGTTATATTGTTTCTGTGATTGGTCACAGTGATATAGGTAGGACACCATTGTGCTGAGAATAGGCAGATGCTTCAGGATTCCACACACAGCTCTGAATCAGCCTACACCTAGACAGAGCATGTGCTGCCCTGGACAGATCAGCCATGTAGGAACTGCATCTCCCAGGGAAGCCCACAGGAGCCTCAGCAGTCAGGGCTGTAGCTTCTCCACTCAGCACAGTCAACAGCTGAGACTCCAGGATAAAGCAAGGGCTCCATCCCTGTGTTTTTGTTTGTTGTTCGAGTCTGGGGTCTCACTGTATATCCCAAGCTAGTCTAGAACTCTGTGGCCTGGACCTCATGCTCTCCATGCCTCAGTTTCCGAGTGTTAGGATTGCAGGCCTGAAGCACTGTTGGTAGCCCTTCCCTAGTTATATTTGTATTTTCATAATTAAACCTTGCTTGAAGATCAGAGTGCAAAACTAAGCCACTAGAGGCCAGGGAGTGGTGGCACACACCCTTAATCGTAGGACTCCGGAGACAGGTAGACAGATCTCTGAAGTTCAAGGCTACCCTGGGCTATACAAAACCAATCCAGAAACAAATCCAGGTGGTGGTGACTCACACATTTAGTCCCAGTGTTTGGGAGTTACACATCTTTAATCCAAGCACTAGGGAGGTGGAGATAGGAATGATGTGGCTGGGCGGAGAGAGAAATATAAAGGGAAAGAGACAGGAACTCACTGGAGTCTGAGGTTTGGTGGAGGCACAGTGCAGTCTAGGCAGTCTGAGGATCATCCCTTCGGTCTGAGCATTGGGAGAGGTAAAAGGTCTCTCTAGTGAAGATCTGCTTCTCTGATCTTCAACTGTAACTCCTGTATCTGTCTCTAGGTTTTATTATTCATGTTACACTTTCCATTTTGGGGAGTGACATTATTTTGTATGAAGAAATCTGCCCCACCATTCCCGTGTTTTCTTTCAAAGGTTATAAAGTTTCAGAATTTCCCTGGAGGTCGTGCATATTGCTTTATGAGTGGCTGAGGGAGGATTCTGCCTTCCCCTAGGTAGGGGATAGGTAGGGGATGGCCTCCTGTCTTGGAGGCTATAGCACCAGGATGTTTCTGCATGTCCTATGTGAACTCCATCAGTTGTGCTGTCCAGCCCAGCAGGAGGCACCTACTGCCAGTCTGAGAGGAAGCAAATTTTGATGGTGTCCTGTGGCCATGTGAAACGTTCCAGACCAATTGGTCTGTTGGTTCACTGGATCTGTCTGCATCATCAGCCCTTGCCCATTCTTTGTTGCCTCTTTCTTTCATTTTTGTTTTTTTTTTTTAGACTTTTTGTATTTGTATATTTATGTGCACGTGCCTGGGTGAATTTATAAGCACCACATGCCCACAGGAGTCTGTGAAGTCTGATGAGAGCCTTGGATCTCCTAGAACTGGAATTGCAGGCTGTTTAAGCTGCCATGTGGGTACTGGGAACTGAACCCGGGTCCTCTGGAAGAGCAAAGCCATCTTTCCATCCCAGCCTTCATTCTCTACTCTGTTTTCTCTTATTCCTTAATAGGTGGAACTCATTTTCTGTTTTAAGTGGGGTTTTTTGTTGCTTTGTTTTTTGTTTGTTTTGTTTTGGAGACAGGGTCTCAATATGCATCTCACGCTTTCATGAAACGCACTGTGTGGACCAGGCTGGCCTCGAACTCAGAGAAATCCACCTGTCTCTGCTTCCTGAGTGCTGAGATTAAAGGCACGCACTCCACTACCTGGCCTGGATTGCACTTTTCACGTCAGTTTAGTTGCTATCTGGGTGAAACTCATTCACCCAGCAGAGTGTGTCTGTCCTGTGCACCTGAGCCAGAGGCTGGCTTCCTGTCAGGTTGGGGACACTGTCTTGTGTTGGAGAGGATTCTGTAGTCTTTGTACTGCACCTCCGTTCCTCGGCTGTGTTGTTGGGAGTCTGTGTGTCTTTGCTAGTTCTCTTGACAATTCATCCTATTGACACAATGGTTAGAGTCTCCTGGGGAAGAAGGTCCTCCCATGCTGGATTGTTTGCCTCTCCTTTTCTAACCAGACCCCCTGCCTTCCCTCCCTTCCTTCCTTGCTGGAGCTGAATCCCCAGGGCCTCACTGCTGGGTAAGCACTTGGCTACCTTTTCTCCTCCCCCTTTTGGAGTAGGGGGATGAGTCTCCTTGTGTTACCCAGATTAGCCTTGAATGCTGTTTTGATGCCTGAGCCTTCAGTTTGGCTAGGATTGTAGGTCTGTGCTACCAGACCTGTCTATTTGGTTCTTTCCATGCCTTTAGACCCAGCAGGCAGAGGTCTGAGAGTTCAAGGCATGCCTGGTCTACAATGTGAGACTTTGTCTCAAACAAATCAACAAACAAGAAGATATTTCTTAGAATAGACTCTGAGTCACATAGAAAGTGAGAGGTATTAGATATTTCCTGCACAGCTGTCCCCATCAGCTGCACCCCACAGAGTCCTGCCTTTGCTACCATCTGGCAGCCTGCTGTAATAAGTGGTTGTTTGGCTTTGTGGTCAGCTTCCTGATGTTAACCACTGAGCCAGCTTCCAGCCCCTGTGCTGTGTTTTATTTTATTTTGAGACAGGACCTTTCTGTTCGCCGTGGCTGTGCTGGAACTCACTGTGTAGAGCAGGCTGGCCTAGAACTCGCAGAGATACACCTGGCTCTACTGTGTTTTAATTGTAGTTCATTGATGACATGTTTTACCAAGCACCTTTTCATGACTATACTGGATGGAGCTCCTTTAAACAATACGTTTCAGAATGTTCATCTCTCAGGACTGGACAGTTGTTAAAAGCTCTGGCTACTCTTCTGGGTTCAATTCCCCACACCACATGGCAGCTCACGACGGTCTGTAAGTCCAGTTCCAGGGCGTCCAACACCCTTACACGTACATACATGCAGGCAAAACACCAGTGCACATTAAAAGAAAGATGTTGATCTCCAGTTATTCATTGCTGCTTATAGCAGTTACCTTTCTGTTCCTGTGATAAAACACCATGAACAAAGGCAACTTATGGAAATAGTCTGGTGATAGTGGTGCAGGGTGATGACTTATGGTTCCAGAAGGAAAGTCCATAATGATGGGGGAGGCACCTGGCAGCCAGAGCAGGAAGCTGAGAGAGCAAACTGGAAGTGGAATGAAGCTATCTCATGAGCTCGCAGAGTGGGTTTTCTTCCTTCTTTTTTTAAAAGATAAGGTTGGTTGTTTTATGTTAGTTTACTGTTACTGTCACAGATTCCCGAGGGAACTGACTCATGAAGAGAGAAGTCCTATTGTCTCAGTTTCAGGAGTTTGGGTCCTTGGTTGGCCCTGATGCTTTAGGTCTAGGGCAGAACTATAGAGGTGGAGGATGCTGCTAATTTTGTGGCTATTGAATTTTTGTTGTTGTTTTTGTTTTTGAGACAGGTTTTCTCTCTGTAGCCCTGGCTGCCCTGGAACTCACTCTTGTAGACCAGGCTGGCCTCGAACTCAGAGATCTACCTGCCTCTGCCTTCCAAGTGCTAGAATTAAAAGTGAGCACCACCACCTAGCGTTTTGTGGCTAATGGAAAGCAGAGATGGGAAGGGACCACTCTAGTGACCTGACTTCCTTCTAAGCTCCACTTCCTCTACTTCATAGCCTATAAGTGCTGAGAGGCAACCCTACCTTCTTTGATACACACTGACATTGATTAAATAGCTCTCCTGAAGTCAGTGTCACAGGTCTTTGTGTGTGACTATACCAGAACTCTTGAGTTTTGGTAGGCTGTAAAGTATAGAAATCTATTCCATATAATTCCTGAGCCTGAAAAGTTTAGGGTCAAGGTATCATCCACTGTTGGGAACAGAATGGAAAGAGAGAGCATGGTTGCCTCTGGCACTTCCATAGTGCATGTTAATATGTTCATCAAAGGCCAATGACCTAAACACCTGTTAGCCTCATCTTCTCACAGTATCAGCGCTGGCTGTGTCTGCAGCATGGCTTCTGGGAGACATGAAGCCCAGGGCAGTCAGCTAGGCAGGCCTTCTCTCTACTTCAGAAAGGTCCCTCCTCCTTCCGTCATCCCACAGGCAACACAAGCTCATCTCTCTTAGTATCAGCTCTGAGAACTTGATGGGGCTCCTGGAAGCAAGCATGGTGCCTGGCACTCTGGAAGCTGTCCTTGCTGAACCACCCAGTCTCTTTAGTTATTCGTCGCATTGCTGGCTTTGCTGTTCACACTGGCTCCATGGACTGTTAACTCATGTGTCCTCTAGGCTGAACTCTGCTCTTCTGGCTGCTGTCAGGACCTCCCATTCCCCCTATAGTTTAGAGCTAAGAAGAGCCTGTGCTTTTGTCTCTGTCTCATACCTGCTGTGTGGTGACACAGCACTCTCTGTACTTCACGCAGGTCCTCACCGCTGGTGCTAGAACCGAAATCCAGTCTTCTTTATCACTTCCGTAGTTATACATTTGGAGGTCATCTGATTATGATTTAACTTTCCAGTTGGTTTTTGCTATGTTCATCTGCTGTCATGGTGAAGGTGACTTAGTTCCTAGAAGTACCCAGGCCAACAGGGCTCTGTGCTGGATGGCCAGCATGGGCTTGAAAGCCTGCCTTTGCTTTCTCTCAGCTTCATGCCCCTTTCCCAGGGGGCCAAATTCCTGAGCCTACCTCTGGCCCTCACTTAGTGGCTTCTTTCTGGGACAGCTGTTAAAATCTAGCTACCTGCTTTCTGTCTGCGGAATGATCTCAGCCAGTCCACCTTAAAAATCAGCATAGTCCAGGCTAACCTCTGTTTGCCTTCCCGAGTCTTCCAGGTGCAGATTACAGGGTGGGAGGCTCAGTGTCTCAGTTTCTTTTGGCCTCTGTGTGGTTGCTGCATTGTGTGGTCTCTTGTTAAAGCTTGTGAGGTGTCTCAGCCATCCGCCCTCTTGCACCTCAGTCTCTTGTCACTGAGGTCAGTTTTGCTTTCATGACTTCCATCCTCTGCCCAGCACTTCCTGAACATCCCTTGGTTCCATCACCCATAGCTGTTAAATGCAGGTTTCTGGGCTAGAGAGGGCTTAGTGGTTAAGAGTAAGCTTGGTTCCCAGCACCCATGCGGTGGCTCATAACAACCTTTAATTTGAGGGCTCCTGGGGATATGATGCCCTCTTCTGGTCCCTGTTTATCCCTACACTCACATGGCAGACACATATATGCATACACATTACTAAAAATAAATCTTTTTGAAAAAGCACAGGCTTTCTGCATCGCCTAGGGCCCCTGCTGGTGGGTGCTGACTGGGCTCTGTGGCCTGCCTTCCCACAGTTCCCAAGAATACTCTCAGTGTAGGCTTCAGACATACTAGCTTTGGTACCACGACCTTTGAACAGACTAGATTTTGATGGCACCCACTTTCCTGGGGATGGGATGCACATGGAGCCAGCCTTCCTATTAGTCACACCTAGATGGGCGTGACTACCCTCTGAGTCGTCTCTGCAGCTTTGAGAAGCACGGTTTGGGAGGTCTAGTGGGAGGCCCAGCTGTTGACTGTCGGGAATGGTGTCCTTTTCAGTGTGGTCTCAGAGGTGCTTTGCAGTATATGCTACTTGGGTACACTTTTCCTTGAGCCCCTGGAGCTGCCCTGCTGGCTGCCGGCTCCTGACATCAGTGGGAAATGAGGACGGGATTCTGTCCTATAAATCATTTTCCTGTTTCTTCTGTCTAGCTCCTTCTTAAGACACTCTTGTGGCTTTCTGCTGTCTTATAAGATGAGCCTATAGCTGTCACCTGAGTTCTGAGAAGTTCTTAGATGCTTCCTTTCCTCCCTTTGGGATTCCTGTCAGATGCCCAGCTCTGTTCTGCCCTTCTGGTCTCACCCCATTTTGGGTGACTTTGGGTTGTAATTGAACTTTCTTTTGGGCCCCCAGCTCAGAAATAACAGCATGGAAACTTTTTTTCTTTTTCTTTTTTTTTTCGAGACAGGGTTTCTCTGTGGCTTTGCAGCCTGCGCTGGAACTAGCCTGGTCTCGAACTCTCAAAGATCCACCTGTCTCTGCCTCCCGAGTGCTGGGATTAAAGGCGTGCGCCACCACCACCCAGCAACAACATGGAAACTTATTATTAATTATAAAAGCTTGGCCTTAGCTTACACTTTCCCCCAACTAGGTCTTATAACTTAAACTAACCTGTTTTTATTAATCTGCATTCTGCCATGTGGCTTGGTTACCTCTCCTCTGTACCATATGTCCGACTAATTCAGTAACTCACTGGTCTCTCCACCTCTCTTCTCAGAGTCCTCTCTCTCTCCAGAAGGCTAACCCAACCTCCTTGTGCCTAACTATTGGCCATTCTGCTCTTTATTAAACCAAATCAGAGGGCACCTTGGCAAAGACACTCTTCACAGTGTAAATAAATATTCTGCAACATCAAGTCCCCCTCACCTTTGGTCTCCAGCCCTGTACTGTCCTCTGGAATATTCAGTGGTCAGTAGACTTCATCTCAAAGTTTCTCTGTTCACACCTGCCTGGACTATTTCCATGTTATCTTGTAGCTTGCTGTTTCTTGTCATCTGAAGGATATAGTTTTCTAGATATGACACTTGTAGACGCTATTATCACTACTTATCTGGAAACTCTCCTTCCCTCTCTTCCTCTTTCCTTCCCTCCCTCCCTCCCTCCCTCCTTCTCTTCCTCCTCCTCCTTCTCTCTCTCTCTTTCTCTCTTTCTTTCACAGTCCTGGCTATCCTAAAATCAGGCTGGCCTCAACCTTACAGAGATCCTCCTGCCTCTGCCTCCCAAGTGCTAGGGTTAAAGGTGTGCCACCACATCTGGCTTCCTCATCTGTTTATGAGGCAAGATCTTGCTGTATAGTTCAGGCTGGCCTTAAATTCATAATAGTGCTCCTGCCTCAGCCTCCCTAGTGCTTTGAGGTATGAGCCACTGCATCCAGCTTCTTTTTGCCTTTTCTGTACCCCTGCCCCTTCATGTGGGGAAGAGTGTGAGCACCCTGAAGAGATCAGCCTTGCTCCTTTCCAGGAGTGCTGACAGCAGGGCCAGCCTGTATGGCTCCCTGAATACTTTCCTGCCAATGTCCCAGGCCCTCTGTCCTCACAGGTACCCTTGCTCTGCCTGGTCATCTGCACTTTGTTCGCCTGCCTTTGCCCTTTGTCTCGTGCTTCTGTGATAGAGTGTAGACTGCCAGTGGCCTCACAACCCTACACTGCTAAATGTTTAAGACATTCATCCTAGGAGGGCTAGGACAGTCATTTTCTCAGCCAACACGAGTACAGTTGGAACACCTTTCACATCAACAGTGGGAGATGGCAACTCATGGATCTTGTTCTGCAAGGCTGGCTTTCACCTCAGGGCGCTGATCGGTCCTGCTGTATTGCCATCTGTGCTTGCATGAAACCTAGCCCATGTGTGGTATCCTTTCTCTTAGGTATTGCTGGAGGAAGCAAAGGACTTGCTTTCTGACTGGCTGGATTCTACAGGTGGCAGTGAGGTGACTGACAATTCTATTTTCTCCAAACTGCCCAAGTTCTGGGAAGAAGAGTTCCACAAAGACATGGAAGCCCTGAATGTGAGTGTCTTGGATTGCCTGGTCCTTGCTTTCTCAGGCCAAGCCCTGCTTTCCAAGTTCTGATTTTGGTTAAGCCACAAAGCCTGTGATCCACAGTGTCTTCATTTTGCAAGCTCGGTGAGTGGCTAAGTAAACGTTGAACTTGAATGAGGGGTGAGGAGAAGCTTCTCCTTGTTTAGTGGTCTCGTGTGTATTCCCATGCCTGGCACTTAGGGCTTCCTAGAAAAGAAGTCAGAAACCTGGAGTGGAAGCCAGCTGTGTTCCCAGCACTCAGGAGGCAGAGACAGGAGGATCTCAAGTTCATGGCCAGTCTGAACTATGTTGTGTGATCCTGCCTCAAAAATAAAAAGCCTTTAATCCCAGCACTTGGAAGGCAGAGGCAGATAGATTTCTGTGAAAGACCTGGTCTCCAAAAAGGAAACAAGAAAAAAAAAGATAAGCAAGCAAATGGGGGATCAAGTGGGATGAAGGACTCTCAGAAGGCAGGACAAATCCGTGTCACAGTCTTCATGACTGCCCAGAGGCCAATGCTCAGGTATCCTAAGCCTCCTCCGCCTGCAGGCCCAGACAGGGAAGGACCAGTCTTTCAGTCTTCCCTGTGTTTCTTTTCCTGCTGAAACATTTTTCTAGCCCTTACCTTTTATTTTGAAACAGAGTTTCGGTGAGTTTTCCATGTGGGTCTTGAATTTGTGATCCTTCTGCCATGGTCCCCCAAGTAGTCGGGATGATGTGTCTGTACTGTTGATTCTGGCAGTCATGTGGTTTCCAGGGAGTGTACTCAGTGGAGGCTGAGGTCTTCAGACTGGTCGGGAGAAAGCACTGAGACTCTTTCCCCACAGGTTCTCCCTCCTGATGTCCTGACCCGGGTCAGCGAGTATGTGCCAGAAATTGTGAACTTCGTCCAAAAGATTGTGGACAATGGTTATGGGTGAGCATGAGAAACCTCCCCTCCCCTGTCAGGCCACTCAGCTCCACGGGGAGAGAGAGTCTAGTTGCAGGGCCACACGTCCCTCCTCTGCACAGCACCTGACCTAACTCTGCATTTCACTCCAGCTCTGCTGCAAGAACTTGGATTTCTATAAGGATGGTTCATGACACACATGGTACATGCCATTGTCACAAGCATTTAACTGGGAAAATTGAGTCAGGAAGCAAGCTGAAGAGGCAAGCTAGCTCCCAACAGCCATTCTTTTGTATGCCGGGAGGCCTGTGCTCAGGTGTCCTAAGGCTCCTCCCCCTGCAGGCCCCAGGATGAAAAGAAAGGTCTTTCTGTCTACCTATGTGTGTCTTTTCCTGCTAAGTCAGTCAGGGTGGGGAATATCATGCTACTGCCAATGAGATTTCTTCTTAGTGGCCCAGTGGCCTCTCCTTGGTGTTATCTGGAAAACCTGGCCCAGTTTCTGCTTGAAAGCTTTTAGGATTATGGTTAAGTCATTGGGGCCAGAGCAGCATGATAGTAAGCTTGGATACTGCAGGCCCCTGGAAACATCGGTACTATTCAAGCCCTTTGTGAGTTTGTGTCCTATTTCCTGGCTGTGATTTTAGTGTAGGCATTACCCAGATGCTACAGCATGTTTGACATGCTAGGAATGCTGACTGACATGTGTGGGAACTTGCCCACATTGCCAACATTAGCCTTTTCAGGGGTTCCTCAAAGGGAGTTATGGACGGGACCCTGGTGCTGCAGGCAGCACTAGGTGCCCACTGACTGCACTACTGGACCTGGCCTCAGGTCATTTCTCTACTTGTTGGCTGCACAGGCTAGAGAAGAGAGGACTATTCACAGTGCCTGCTACAGTGCTACCTCCGAAGTGACAGTGCTACCTCATCCCACGTGACAAATGGCTGCAGGCTGCTGGACACTGGTCTAGCCAAGTGGCAAGCCTGGGTCAGAGAAGACACTCCTCTGTGCTAGAATATGCTAGAGACACATACATGGAGAGCCATGACAAGGTCACAAAGTAGAATGGAGAGAGAGAGAGAGAGAGAAAGGGAGAGGAAAAGGTGTGTCACATGGTTGTGCACTACAGTACACCAAGCAGAGGGTCTGTGTAGGACATTCTGCCTGACACTGAGGCTGGCCACCTTTGCCTCAGGCGGCATCCCTGTTGTTCTTACTCAGCCCTTGGAACTTTGGCTTCTGACCAGCTATAGAGAGCAGAGACTTGGTGGCCTTGGCCCTTGGCATTTCTCAACCCTCCAGGCTTTCCCATCAGTGCTGTAGTGTGTCTGAGAGCACCTTTCCTCTTGTTTCCAGCTATGCTTCGAATGGGTCTGTCTACTTCGACACAGCCAAGTTTGCTGCTAGTGAAAAGCACTCCTATGGGAAGCTGGTGCCTGAGGCTGTTGGGGACCAGAAAGCTCTTCAGGAAGGGGAAGGTAAGAGCTCCCAGAGCAAAGCTAAGCTGGTCTTCCTCACTCACAGCCTACACCAGATCTCTACCTCTGGGTCATGGTGGGTGCCCATGTACACTGCTTCCCTTAAAGGAGTCTTGGGGTTTTCTGCTCAAAATAGCGTCGCTTAAGAAACAGAAGTTAGCACTACACTGTCCTGACACAGGAGTCCTGGGCCTTCAGCTGCTGTGGCAGGCACTTGACAGAGAGGCCCTGGGCCTGGCCCTAAGCTATTCTGATGGGGCACCTGACACGGAGACCTCAGGGCCTGCCCTACTGTGACAGAGTGTATGGCTTAGATGTGTGTGCAGAGATGTGTATTTGGCGATTTTTTTTTTAAGATTTATTTATATTATATATATATATATATATATACACACACACACATACACAGTGTTCTGCTTTCATGTATGCTTGTGTACCAGAAGAGGGCACCAGATCTCTTTACAGATGGTTGTGAGCCACCATGTGGTTGCGGGGAATTGAACTCAGGACCTCTGGAAGAGCAGTCATTGCTCCCAACCTCTGGGCTATCTCTTCAGCATCGTGTTTGGTGATCTTGTTTCAAATGTTTTAAACATGGGTGTCAGCGTTTTTCTGGATCAGGCAGGACCACGTGACAACATTTTTCAGAAGTCTTTACCCACAGTGAAGCTAAGACCGTCTCACAAAATCCAAGGTTGGGAAAGCACACCATTAAAATAAGGAGAAATTTTTATGCCAGATGTATATTCCACTGACCCCTTATTTCTAGAGGTTGAATTAGCCATGAAAATGTAGGCTTTGTATAGAAATATCAGCTATGGGGCTCTAGTCTAAAGAAATAGCAGAATTTGAAAAAGCAGAAAATAAAAACATTAGGAAAAAGCTGGGCGGTGGTGACGCATGCCTTAAATCCCAGCACACAGGAGGCAGATCTATGAGTTTGTGGGCAACCTGACCTACAGAGTGAGTACCAGGATAGCCAGAGCTGTTAAACAGAAAAACCCTGTCTCAAACCCTCCCACCCCCCAAAAAATATCAGAATTGAAAAGTTCAACAAACAAAACACGGAAACCTTGACGAGAGAGACGCTAAGTCAGTTCAGCACTGATACTGGGCCCAGTGGTGAATAGGTATCATGTTCGGTATTAAATAGGTGGCTTTACAGTGATAAAGCTGAGAGGGCTCCAGGGCCAGACACTGACACAAGCCTAGAGCCAACCTTACATACTTTGCGGAAACACAGAGGCTGGGAGGCAATGGTTAACAGCGGAGCAAAATTTCAAATGTACTAACAGACATTCCATCTTTCCCTGTTTAAATTTTGTTTTTAATGTATGTAGTATTTGCTTACATGTGTGTCTGAGCACCATGTGCGCCTGGTGCCTGAGAAGGTCAGAACATAGGGGTGTCAGACCCCCTGAAGTTAGAATTACAGATGGTTTTGAACTGCCGTGCAGGTGCTGGGAACCGAACCCAGGTCCTCTCAGAGAGCAGACAGTGCTCATAAACACTGAGGTGTCTCCCCAGCCTCTGGGGTCTTTCCTTTTAAGCCCCCAGACCACAGGCCAGGTACAGAAGAAAGTTTGAGAGTAGTCCCAAACAATCCTTTTATTGTCCAACCAAGGTGCAAGTGTTTAGGCCTTCGTGCTACAGGGATGGGAGACTGGCAAGCTACCTGAGGTTTCCACTCGTGAGTTCCTCAGAGGCATGGGAGGCAGGTGTAATGCTGACCACCGAGCATGTGTGGCTGTGAATAAGCCAAGAGAAAGGAAATGAGCCAGGCAGTCAGGCCGAAAACTGCAGAGAGGGCCAGTGCATGAAGAGCCAGCAGAGGAGCAAAGGTAAAGGCATGTTAGTAGACGACTTTGTAAGCTAGAAGCTGGCTCTCTGCTGCCACCTAAAGTGTGTGAAAGAGGCCAGCAGAAAGAGCTGATGTGGAGCCTCAAGAACTGTGGTTCTGGGTGCTTCTTGCTGACAGAAGAACAGCAGGAAGAACTGGAGCCAAGCTGAGGTCTGTCTTGGGTGCCTCGGGTATCTGTATTTCTCTTGAAAAGATTATTTTCATTCTGCAGATGAGCACACCAGATTGTCTCTGGGCCGGGAAGTGATGGTGGAGTCTTGCCCAAGTGTTCTGCATTCAGTACATGTCCCCACATCTGGAGCTGGTGTTTCAGGATGCCCTAGCAGTGCTTCCCTCCACCACAGCTCAGGGGCATCAAGCCTGGCCACTCAGTTCCTGAAAGATAGAACTGCATTCAGATCCCAAGTTAGCCTCCTAGAACAGCAAGTGTCCTTCCTATTCCGGGGCTTCCAAAGGACTCCCTGGATGCAAGGATCAGGATGATGCTTGCATTTCAGGGCCTGAGTCTGGGGTGGAAAAAGGCGTTCACTCTATCCATTCACCTAACATAGGCTTGTTCATCAGTGTTGGGGACCAAGTTCCCATCTCCACAGCAGCTCTATCTACAGGTCCTTCATATACTTGGTGACAGTGCCATCCTCTTGGATCTCCAGCCATCTTATACTTGTGTGTTGCTGTCCACGTGCCTCTGGCTAGTGGTTCCCTCCACTACCCCATGGGGGTCTCAGAGGATCTGGCTGGAAATGCACTCAGCAGGCACCTGTTCACATGACTGAGGCTACGCCTCAGCTGGTTCACCTGGTGCTTTGGGAATGCAAGAGGGAGTGTCACCACTGACCTCCGCTTCCACAAAGTGGTGCATAGCAGCTCAGCCACGCCTTCCCACTTAAACCAGTATACTGGCAGCTATGTGTGTTGTTGACCCTGGGTGCACCAGTGAGGCTCACACCTTAGCTTCAGCCCAGAGTGCAATAACCTCTCCTACAGATATGGAGTTCAGAGCTGAAGAGGCAGGTATGTCTTTAGGACTGCCAAGTAGCTGAGACCCTGGCTCAGAATCAGACTTAAGAGCTGATAGGTAGTGATTGCTGTTCATGTCTGTCGTTAATTGGTTAACGAGAAAGATTGGCCATAGACACACAGAGTGGCTATGAGGTAAGGTGCTAACACTCCTGTAGGCACCTGTAAATGACCCTGCCCGCTTCTCTTAACCATTCACATTCACAGGTGACCTGAGCATCTCTGCTGACCGCCTCAGTGAGAAACGTTCTCCTAATGACTTTGCCCTGTGGAAGGCCTCCAAGCCAGGGGAGCCATCCTGGCCTTGCCCCTGGGGAAAGGTGAGTAAGCCACTGTTGGGATCAGGGACAGTGAGAAGTGGTGGTGTCACAGGCTGCTAACATAGCTTTCTTAGACCTCTAATAGGTAGCTCTGGCGACAGGGTGGGTTACTGGGACTAGACCAGGTGTCAGAGCAGCGAAGAAGAGCTGCAGGGTCACAGATGCTGGGCCTCTAAGTTAGTGGCTTATTTTCTCAGGACTCGGTTTCCTGATCTCTAAGTGGGTACAGTGCAATTAGTTGTCTCAGGCTTCTGCTCTGGGTGTCTATGCATGTTAAGTGGATGTTGTTGGTATTAGAAATCCAGATGACTATGTAACAACCTTGTGACAAATATTGTGTGTGTGACTATTTGCCACTTGTTGAGTGCTTGGGGATCTAGAAATAATTCCTAGGATTTAGCTAAGCTACAGCCACAGAGACTGACTTTGAACTGTATAAATAGATTCTCCTTTAGTTTGTCCTGTGAAGATTTGAAACCACTGCAGTGAGATTCAGAGGCTTAAAGGTCATTTCCTTGAGTAGTGAAGTCCTGGGCAGGTTTGGAGTGGTCAGCAGGGCCCTTTGTGTCTCTTTAGGGTCGTCCAGGATGGCACATAGAGTGCTCCGCTATGGCAGGCACACTCCTAGGAGCCTCAATGGACATTCATGGCGGAGGGTTTGACCTCCGCTTCCCCCACCATGACAATGAGCTGGCACAGTCAGAGGTAGGTAAAAACAGGTTGCCGTGCAAAAAAGGGAACATGATGTCCTTCCTGCTCTGCTGGAGAGAGATCAGCAGCACCCAAAGGAAGAGCCTCCTGATGAATTGGCTTCCATCTTGGGAGCTGAGGGAGAGTTGTATCCTAATCATTTTGTCTGAATCCCAGTGGTAACAGCTTGGCCTTCAGTAACAGACAGGCTTGGGTCCAAACCAGTTGTATCCTGCTGGCATTGTCACCAGGGCGTTCCCTTCAAGCCCCTGGTGCCCCCCACTTAGGAGAGGTGGCATCAACCTCATTCATGGTGCACACAGCTAGACACCATGCATTCATTGTCCAGAACCTTCTGACAGGTGAGGCCTCACTACAGCAGCCAAGCCTTCTTCCTGTCTCTTTGTACTCAGGCTTACTTTGAAAATGACTGCTGGGTTAGGTACTTTCTGCATACGGGCCACCTGACGATAGCAGGCTGCAAGATGTCCAAGTCACTGAAAAACTTCATCACCATTAAAGACGCCTTAAAGAAACACTCAGGTAAGCAGAACTTGTGCAGAAACCCATGGTGCGGGCACCGGCATCTGCTCAGGAATAATGGCGGCCATGTTTCTGCTCCCCAGCTCGGCAGCTGCGGCTGGCGTTCCTTATGCACTCTTGGAAAGACACACTGGACTATTCCAGCAACACTATGGAGTCTGCACTTCAGTATGAAAAGTTCATGAATGTGAGTGCACAGTTCTTGCTGGAGGTAGAGGGCATTATGAGTGGTATGGGTCTTCTAATATAAGCCAGGGCACAGTGATGCCATTTGGTACCCCGTCCTAGAACTGATAGCTGCAGAGTGAAGGCCATGTTCACAGGTGGGACCTTTCATTCTGACTCAGGCTTCCTGCCATGAGAGTTGTCATGTTTCTGTCCCAAGGAAGAAGTATTCTATGTCTTTTGGACCTGTGTGCATTGTGCTGACAGATCTCCCCTCAAGTGACGTCATGTCAGTAGAACGTCAAGTCTCTCTAGGTAGAAGAGTTCTTCAGACGCCATTAACCTGACTTCTTAACTTTAGGAGTTTTTCTTAAATGTGAAAGACATCCTCCGAGCTCCTGTAGACATCACTGGCCAGTTTGAAAAATGGGAAACTGAAGAAGTAGAGCTCAATAAGAAGTAAGTTGGAGCCTTTGTGTGTGTGTGTGTGTGTGTGTGTGTGTGTGTGTGTGTTCTGGGCCACCGACTCTGCCATGGCTTGTCCTGTAGCTGATGATAAGGCCAGCCCTATCACATGTCAAAAGTGCAGCATCTGCTGATGGCAGTGATTTTGATTGTTGGACTCGAGAATTTCTGCAGTGGAAAGTGTCAGGTTTGACCATTGCTTCCATTTTTCTTCCTTATTCAGTTTCTATGACAAGAAGACAGCAGTTCATGAAGCCCTGTGTGATAACATTGACACGCGCACTGCCCTGGAAGAGATGCGAGCTTTGGTCAGTCAGTGCAACCTCTACATGGCTGCCAGGAAGGCTGAAAGGAGGAGGCCCAACCGGGTTCTGCTGGAGAACATTGCCATGTACCTCACCCACATGCTGAAGGTGAGCCTGGCAACAGGCCCATGGGGGGAACTTAGCTGCTGAGTGATGCTGGAAGCTGCCCAAGCTGCCTGACACCATCCTGGTCTGGGGCTTCTCTGAACTGTGGTTAAAGCCTCAGAGCCTTCTGTAGTCACAGCTGTTGGTCCCTGCTAAGCAAAGGCCAGTGATAAGACCTTGACTCTGAGCCTGTCTCGTGCAGAGCAATTCTGGCTCCAGACCACCATGCCTTGAGATAGAATTCCCACCCAAGCAATTCCCTGCCTCGCCCTTCTGACCTTGTCATCAGTCTCTGGTGGCTTTTAGCTAGAAGAGGGTTGGAGCAGTAGCTCTGAGCCAGGACACATTGTGGATGGATGCAGGTACCTTGGGATGTGGTTATAGGGCTTGATGCTGCTCTTTCTTGTTTCTCCCCAACCAGCCATGGGGACCAACAAGCATGGCTGCTTGTCCCCAGAGATGTCAGGACAGTTCTTGAGCTGCTGGCCTTGGTGACACCTCACCTCTACATATATCTTGTTCGCCCTACAGTTTAAGTCCTATCTGTTTCTTCCCTCAGATCTTTGGGGCCATAGAGGAGGAGAGCTCCTTGGGTTTCCCAGTTGGTGGGTCCGGAACCAACTTGAATGTAAGTAGAGTGCACCAAAAGGGTCCCCAAGTGGCCCACTGCTGCCCTCCTCTGACGCTCCCCTGTTTGTAATACCTTGAGGCCACCTGTCGTTTTTCACAGTAGCTCTCTATATGCATGTCTGCCTGTGTGTCTTTGTGTGTGTAAGAGAGGTCAGAGGTCAGCCTCAGAAGCCACCTGCCTTGTTCTTTTGAGACCGGGTCTCTCATTGACCTGGGATTATTAGGTTAGACTGTTTTGCTATCAAGCTCCAGGGATTCACCTGTCTGCATCCCCGGCACTGGGATCATAAGTGTGTCCCATCACCCTGGCTTTTTCATGTATTTGGTGGGAATCAAACTCAGGTCCTTATGCTTTCCCAGTAGCACTTTACCAACAGCTGTCTTCTCAGTCCTGCTTTATAAATTTTAAGTCACCTCAAGGTTGTTTATAATCCTATGTTATAAATGCTGTGCAGATGGTTACCTTGTGTAGTTTGGGGAATGATGGTACATGTTTACTAAAAACACACAATTGTTTTTCCTTTGAGTATTCAACCTCAGAATGTGGAGTGTGGATGCTATAATCAGTGGGCATATTCTAAAAGGTCATATGATCACATACCACAATGGCATCTTGGGGGAATTCCCACTCTCCCTCTGTCCCTCAGAACTGGGCAGAAAACCCTGTGCCAGGCTAGGTCCAGTTCTCACACCAGCCCAGAGCCCACCACATAGCCCAAGCCTCTATTCTAGCAGCCAGTGCCAAGAAAATGGAAAACCATGGTCCCATAGAGCATTCATGTACCACTCTTAAGCATACAAGGAAGCCCCTGTTAGAGCAGACCCATGTCCACAGCTGGCTTCAGCATTTGCAGGTCTAGTGGGCTGACAGACACATGTGTCAGAATGGTCCTCTGCAAGCTGAGGACAGCTTATTTAAGATCCCCCTCTGCCCTCCTTCTGTGGAGAGTGTTCTTTAATTATGGAATTAAGACAGCGGATATAAATATTTAGATGGAGCATCTGCTGTGCTGATGCCAACAGTAGCTCAGTACACATGGGAAGACGAAGCTGTCTCAGTGCTGCTTCCTACCGAAGAGCAGCCAAGTGGTCCCTCTTCCTTACAGGGCTGTCAACCCTGAGCCTCAGTCTATGAAGGAAGAGGTCTGTAAATCTCAGAGTGAACTGTTTTTGGGATGGTGGCTTCTGGACTTTGCCGATAGGAATCACTACTGGAGCTTTTTAGAAATTCATACAAAGCTCCTCTGTCCTCTTAATAAATATGCTGCCAGCTTTCTTTTTTATTGTGTGTATCTGGGGGTGGGGTGTATGCATGTGAATATAGGTGTCCTCAGAAGAGGTCATCAGAGTCCCTGGAGCTGGAGTTACAGGTGTTTGTGATATAGGTCCTAGGAACTGGATTCTCTGTAAGGCCCTCAAGTGTTGAGCCATCTCTCCAGCCCCACTCTTTTCTCTAAAAGCAGAAAACAAGACATAGCTCCCTTTCGTGGAAATCATTCTGCCTCTTAAGTAGCTCTTTGTCTCCAGCAGTGCTATGGTCCCTGGGAGGCATCTTAGGGTATGTCACATTATACATCCCAGATGGTCTCATTAGCCCCTAAAGTTGACTTATAGGAAACAGCAGCCACTAATGAATGTGGTAAGCCTGTGAGGCCATGCACAGCTTGTCCCACAGCTCCCATTGTGAAGATCAGGGGTGACTTCCAGGTTAAAAATGTTGTGTGAGCTAGAGAGGGTGACCTGGGCCTAAACCTCTCATGCCCAGGTAGAAGCTGGGCAGCAGGATATCAGCCCCAGAACTGTTGGAGACAGACCCTGCCCCCTGCCAAGAAGCCTCTTTGGATACAGGGAACCAAGTTGGTGGTGTGGTGATTGGCCTATTTAAGCTGTTAAAGGCAGTTGGAGATGAGGTCTAATTCCACTCTAGAAGTCCAGAGCTGCTGCTATAATGAGACAGTCTGTTTGGTGGAAGGTCAGGCCTACTTAGCTCAGACTTCAGGTCTCTCCTTCCAGCCAATGTTTCTACCACTTCCTTATCTTGGTTCTTGAGCTGTTATGTAATTGAGACACAGGAAGACCCTGCTTAGAAGTCCTAGACCTTTTTGGTCCTGGAGATAGAGAAATTCACTGTAAGATGGTTCTAGATTCAGATTCCTGATTAGGTTTTGCCTGGTGTGGCTCTAGGTCCCCTGGTTTTATCCTCAGTGTCATTGGAGGCAGTGGCCCTTTGTACAGCCATTAGAGTGTGTGTGTGTGTGTGTGTAAGTTAATAAGATGACTAGCCCTCAGCAGGCCCACAGGTGACCACAAATGGTCAGTGCATCCCGACAATCCATTATTGGATATTGGAGATGGATAGGATAGGTGTCTGGCAACTGTGTCTGTCCTGAGGAAAGCACATGTGTCAGCCATGGACAGAGTAGTGTCTGCTGAGTGTATCCAGCTTGAAGCCCAAAGGTGCTGTTTTTCTCCTTGGCCCAAATCACCTTTATTAAGTACTGGGAGCTGAGATTGGTAATATGGTGGCTAGCTTCTTCAATCTGTCCAAGAAGGCTGGAGATAGGGTCTAACTCAGCTATAGCACATGTATCTCTCTTACCACCTGACATGACAAGGACTTGTGGGCTTCAGGACACAGGGTACAGTGGTGTGTAACCTGTGTATATCCACTGAACTGCTAGGTATTCTTTTACAAATACAGCAATAGCTCTTGTGACTCAAAGTCATTCTTTCCACAGCTCGAATCCACCATCATGCCCTACCTGCAGGTACTGTCAGAATTCAGAGAAGGCGTGCGAAAGATTGCCCGAGAGAAAAAAGGTGAGGCCTCATGATGGGTACCTCGCCCTTGCTGCTCACCCTCTGCTGGGTTCCCTGGGATAGCTGCCATGTTCTTTAAGTGTATATAGCTCCATGCCTAGCTGAACCTGTTTTATTCCACTGGCCCTTCAGGGCAGCATTGTACTAGGTCAGTTTCCTTTGACTTAGAGCATCTCAGGCAGAACCGTTCCTTGGTCGTGAGGGCCAGGCATCTGCATAGCTCCTGTTCTAAACAGAGGCAGGATAGAGGACCTGTTCACAGCTAGCATGCACTTGCCCTTTCCCTTGCATTGGGTCTCCTTTCTGTTCCTGGTGACCCATGAGTGGCTTATCCTGCCACAGTCTCAGGTTGCTTGGAAAAGTTCCTGCTGGGGCCAGAGCTAGAGTCATGTCTCTACCCAGCCTGGTGCATGGTGGTTCCAGGCTGTCTGTGCACACCCATCCCTTCATCTCCAAAGTGAGGAGGTGTATGGTTTGAGAGACACAGGATTACTCAGGGTGCCAAGAGCCACACTATCATTTGTGCCAGGGGAATCTCCTGCTGCTGGCACCGGTATCCCCAGGAGGTACCCTGACTTGGAACCTTGTCCAACAGAGGTTTCTTTGCCTCACCAGCTATCACATTGATTACGAAGTGGCTTACTTCTCAGCAGGAATGCTACTGGCTATGGCAAGGGTGGCCTCCAACTCAAAAAGAACCTTTCCTGCACAGTCCTCTAGTCGACTTCCATCCTGGTCCCAGACTCAGCAGCCAGATTCAAACCTAAACTTCCATGGCATTGGGGATCCCAGCAGCCTGGTCTGTGTCCTCTGTGTCATGTAGGTGGCAGTACCAGGCTTCTCCCAGTAATGGACTAGACTCAGCAGGCATATGATTTATCAAGGTGGATAGTGTATAACAAAAGCAACCTTCAGATCAGCTCTTTGCATTCAGTGCAGGGCTTTCTTGTGCAGTTCCACCGCCCATCAATCCAGTGTGCCCCTCACTATCACACAGTGCTGCTGTGGCTGTGCAGACTGCCCCATTACAGCCTGTCATGGAGCATAGCGTCTTTGAGGTCTGTCTGTCCATGCCGCAGCTGGCATCTCTTCTGTTCACTCTTTTTGGTTTTTCGAGACAGGGTTTCTCTGTAGCTTTGGAGCCTGTCCTGGAACTAGCTCTTGTAGACCAGGCTGGTCTCGAACTCACAGAGATCCGCCTGCTTCTGCCTCCCGAGTGCTGGGATTAAAGGCGTGCGCCACCACCGCCCGGCATTCTTCTGTTCACTCTTAAGGCTCAGTGGATTGCTGGCTCCTGTCCATAGATCTCACTTTCTCATTGTTCCTTGTTTGATAGCCGTTGTGAATGGTGCTACCGAGGTCAGCACGCCAGGCACTCAATAGAAGTGGATTTCAGTTTTCTAGGCTTGCCCATGGGAGTGGGAGTATAGGGCACCTGGGTCCCTAATGGCAAGTACTAAGGAGATGCCAGCTTCTTTGTGGGTCCTGGGCTAAGCCATGCTCCTGACCAGCACAGGTTCTGGCTTCCTACCTCCTACTTTCTGGATCAGTCTCTATCTCTACCTTTCTAGTTCTACCTTTCTCTCCTCCTCTTCCACTTAAAAAACATGCGTGTGCCTTTTCACACTTGTATGGAGGCCAGAGATCAAGTTTAGGAGCCATCCACCTTATGAGACATATTTTTTCACTGGGACCTGGAGTTACTGATTCCAGAGACCTCCGTATTTCCATCTCTTCCTGTGCTGGGACTGTAAGCTCACAACACCATGCCTGGCTTTTTCCGTGGGTGCCGGGATTTGAATATGAATCTCCGTGCTTATGTAGCAAGTACCTTCTACCCACTGAGCTGTTATTCCCCAGCCTCTGTCATTTTTAAGGCCAATTTGGAAGGGAGCCCACAGACTGCAGATGTCCACATTTCTAAACAGCTTGCCTCGTAAGGAGATCCTGCAACAGGACTGGTAGCCTGATTGACCCATGCAGTCTTATTTCACGTGCCCTGCACAGCTGTGAGGTTATGGCCACAGAGGGACTAACCTGACCCTTGGGTTCATTTCCTTTAGGGAAAAGCAGATCTGTTGAGGCCAGTAGACCATCTAGGATCAAAGCCTTTAAGATTCTTGGTTCCTAAGTGCAAGGAGAATTGGAGTTTCAGCCTGAGCAGATTGGGAATCTGTGTAGTGTCTGCTGTGGACCATGGGGCTGGCCTTACAAAGTCCAGTCCCTTCCTTGAGCTCTTGGCCTTGCAGTATCTACCCTTTAACCCACCACAGAGAGGGTAATGCATCTGGTCACTGAAAGAAACTGATTCAGAGGCCAGGAATGTTTAAGCCTTCAGTGACCACACCCACAGTCCTCTGATTCCCACCTGCTCCCCTGCTCAGCTTCTCTGTCTCCTGCTCTTGGCTTTCAGTCTTTCCTGTTTGTTGCGGTTCAGCCTTGGGGAAGCCATGTCTTGTGACTGAGCCAGGTCTGACCAGGCTCACTGAGCTCCCTGCTGAGCCAGATCCCGTGTCATCCATGTGCTTTTATGCATTTCCTTTTCCTGTCCTTATCTGTTCCTGGTGACATCTCTAAGTGAGGCAGGCAGCAGCTAGAAGGTCACCCCAGTCTGGACCATGGACACCCATCACTCCAGCTACAGTCTGGTTTGGCATGGCATTCAGAGCTGTAGGGGGGCTGGGTCTTCTCAAGTACCCAAGGAACTCTCAGTCTTCAGATACATGCACAAAACTGCTGGGGTAGGCCTGGTGAGGTGACAATATTAGGGGAAGGAAGAATCCTTCAGGACATCAGGATGACTCAGGGCAGAGACCTTGAATATGTGTAGCATGGGCCTGGAGTCCTGCATGAGGGGACATGGCCTCAGTACTGAGCTGGGCTAGTGATGACCAGGGCTTTGAATGTTATGGAGCCTTGTCATTGTGGGGCAGTGGCTCAAGGCAATCTAACTTTTCCCTGCTCAGCATCTCTGGGAACAGTCCACAGAGTATTTCAGACAGGTCCTGGCTCCCAGCACTGGGCTGCAGTGTTAGAACAGCTCATTGTCCTTGTTAGACCCTGTGGGCTCACCATGAGAGTGGCTGTGGGACCTTGGACTTCTGTGGTGGTGATGGTGGTGGTGGCATGGGTAGCCTCCTGTCTTCCCTATCCTTTCTCCAAATCTGGCAGCCAGTACTCACTTGCCAGCACTGGAGGAAGCATGGGATTGGGAGGCCTAGGACTTCTGTAGTCTAAGGGAGTTGCTTTCTTGCCTACAGTCCTTGAGGTTCTTCATCTCAGTGATGCCCTCCGGGATGACATCCTGCCTGAGCTCGGGGTGCGATTTGAAGACCATGAAGGTGGGTGATTCCTTGAGCTCCTCCCTGTGGTCAGGGCAAGCAGCTAGGTATAGGTAGGTGGTGAGAAGGATGCTGGGAGGCAGTGTGGCACAGCAGTATTCTAGAGGTACCAGGGCATTGGTACTTTCATGTGTGGTTGAAGAATCCCAGGCGGAGCAGGCGTCTTCTCAAATGTGCCCCTACCCCCTTACCTCCATCTCTTCCAGGAGGCCTAGCTCACTATTCACTATGGTAGTCAAGGGCCAGGCAGCCATTGCTCATTTTCTACTTGCAGCCTTCTCTCACACTCTTAGGAAGACAAGCTGTATGTACTCAGTCTCACTTTCTGACTTTGTGGGCCTTTTGCTACACAGGAATGTTTTTTTTTCCTTCTAACTTTTTTTTTTTAGTGTCTTTTTTTTGTTTGTTTGTTTTTGCTTTTGTTTTGTTTTTTGAGACAGGGTTTCTCTGTAGCTTTCAAGCCTGTCCTGGAACTAGCTCTTGTAGATCAGGCTGGCCTCTAACTCACAGAGATCCTCCTGCCTCTGCCTTCCGAGTGCTGGGATTAAAGGCGTGCACCACCACCGCCCAGTTTCCTTCTAATTTTTTAATATTCAACGAGTCATACCGATTAGGAACAAAGAGCTTGTCCAGGCCCCTGTGCTTGTCTGAAGGTGCCTAACAGCAATGGCTGGCTTGAACTCTCAGCACATTTCCAAGGGTTTGCTTAGCACACCTAAGTATCTCTCTTCCTGATAAAAAGGAAAAAGATGGCAGAAGTGCACTGTTCTTACTACCGTTTTCAGACAGCGCCTTGCTGTGTAGCCCAGGTTAGGCTTGAATCCATGGCAATCCCTTGCCTCAGCCTCCCAAGTGCTGGAATTGCAGGGGTGAGCTGCCACACCTGCTAAAATGTTGGGTTGAGTTTGATGACTCCAGACAGGCAAGGCCTTCCCATTTTACCCTGATTCTGTGTTTTTGCAACACTGGTGTGGAATTGCTGTGCCATGCATAGTGCTAGACAGGCATTCTACCCCTGATCTGCTGCCCGGCCCTGTTTTGTTTTCTTTTTACCAATTTTTTTTTTCACCTGGCATTGATTTTGCCTGTGTGAACCAGAAGGAAGGGTTCCAGGTCCCTATGCAGGAGTGGTATTGGGGCCTTGGCT
This sequence comes from Dicrostonyx torquatus, assembly GCA_028555095.1. Lineage (NCBI taxonomy): Eukaryota > Metazoa > Chordata > Mammalia > Rodentia > Cricetidae > Dicrostonyx > Dicrostonyx torquatus. Next base: position 2,390,083 of record JAQHUG010000157.1, read on the forward strand.
AACAGGCTCTGGGGTAGAGCCTGGCAGGTGGGCAGGTCCCTGGGACTCAACTGATTATCTGCTTTCAGGACTGCCAACAGTGGTGAAGCTGGTAGACAGAGACACCTTACTGAAAGAGAAGGAAGAGAAGAAAAGGGTTAGTAAAGCAAAGTGATGGCGCTTGAGTTTGCTGAAAATGGAAACACTAATGCTGTTTGGTTTTTATGTTGCTTTAAGAGTGGATGTTTGTGCTTTGGTTAAAATTCCTGGGGCATGGTGGCATACTCCTTTAATCTCAGCACTAGGGAGTCAGAGGCAGCAAATCTTCAAGGCCAGCCTAGTCTACAGAATGAGTTCCAGGATAGCCAGGGCCACACAGAGAAACCTTGCCTCGAAAAACAAAACAAACAAAAATATTCTGATCCTTATAAATATCATGAAGAAAAGTTAACTGGGTAGTTAACTACTTCAGAAAGGGGGTCCTTTGGCTGGTTGTGCTGGTCCTTTCCTTTAATGCCAGCACTACTCAGGAAGCAGAGGCAGGAGTATCTCTGTGAATTTGACACCAGTCGAGTTTACATAGCCCGTTCCAGACTACATAGTATGACCTTGTCTCAACAAAATATAAAGGGTAGCAGTGGTCGAGTTAGCCTTTTATTTTATTGAGTTTTGTTGAAACGGGGTTTCACATAGCACAAGCTCGGGGTTTAGCTAAGGCTGGCCTTGAACTCCTTATCCTCCTGCCATCCCTTCCCAAGTGCTAGTATTACAGGGCTGCACCACAATTCCCATTTCAAGTTACCTCTTGTTTTTGCTTGTTTGTTCGTGTTTAACTTTTCACTTGTTTATTTCTAGTGCGGTGTGAATATTTATGGGGGAAGGCAATAGGCAGGGTGGCTCAGCCCTTGGTGCAGCTTTTCTTGTGGTTGCTAGTATTGCTTAGCTCCTTCTGGTTTCTCTGGGTTATATATCCTAACCCTTGGAAAACAAAAAACATATTTCTTCCTATCTGTGTATGCATGTGTGTGAGTGTCTGCCACAGGTGTACAGGTACCTGTAGCGGCCAGAAAATAGGCACTGGATTCTGACATGGGTGCTAGGAATCATACTTGGGTCCTCTGCAAGAACAGCAAGTGCTGTTCACTGCTGAGTCATCTTCCATCTCCATTCTTTTCTCTGTAGCTTTGGAGCCTATCCTGGAACTAACTCTTGTAGACCAGACTGGCCTCGAACTCACAGAGATCGGCCTGCCTCTGCCTCCCGAGTGCTAGGACTAAAAGCGTGTGCCACCACCGTCAGGCAATCCCCATTCTTTTTTAAAGATTGACTTTATTCTTATTTAGGTTCAAGTCTGTGTAAGTGTATGCCACATATTTATGGGTGCCCATGAAAGCTAGAACAAAGTGTCAGATCCCCATGAAGCTGGAGTTACAGGTAGTCGTGGCCTACCTAAAAAGGTGCTAGGAACAAAGCTCTGGTCATTTGCAAGTGAGTTGATGCTACAGGCCCCCATCCTCTTTTTGATGAACTTGATGCCCACTTGGCCTTTGAGACCTTGGTCACCTCCAGGGCATGAAGTCACACAGCTCTGGATTATGGCCTGCATGAACTTGGTGTGTTCGGTGAGATGCCAGCTATGCCTCGACTTGCTGAAGTTCTTTGTCACATTGATGAGATCCACTATGGGACAGCTCAGAGTCATGGCTGCTGCCCTGTAGTGGCTACCATGACAGGAAGGACAGTACTGCATGGAATAAGTGACCAGTTCTTAAAAGGGATCCCTCAGCTAAACTGAAGCTCATCACTTAGGAAGTATGTGTGTGCTTCCTGGCTCTTACCTGGTGCCACGTGTCCTAGGTGCTGCTGTTTGCCCTACTCATTCTGTCTGCTTGTCCTCCAAATGTCCCTCTTTCTGTCCCCACTCTCAGTGATGGGTAGGGCCCCTGCATGTAAGGACTTGAGTGTCAAATGGGAGAAAAAAACAGAAACATGTTGTCATAGTAAGTGTAGTGATGCACATCTGTAACCTCAGTAACCAGGAGGCTGAGCCAGGGGGATTACCATGAGTTGCAAGCTAACCTGAGCTATACAGCACGACACTATTTCAAAAAAAAAAAAAAAAAGACTCACTATCATTCATAATTCTGGATGCAGTGAATGGGCACCTTAGGGTCATTGTGCTCCATGGGCCAGGCATAGGTAGGCACCATTGGGTGGACACTAGCTTGGAGAGCAGGCTCAGGGCAGCTCTCCCAGTGACCTTTGAAAAAGGATCATAGCTGATAGTTAGGTGGCTGAGAGCTGACATACAGGGTTAAGGACAAGCACCATGGGTAGGGCCTGGCAGGACAGCAGGGTGGGTTTGAGAGCATGTCTCAGTCGTGTGCTGCTTTCCTAGGCTGACGAAGAGAAGAGGAGGAAGAAAGAGGAGGCGGCCAGGAAGAAACAGGAGCAAGAAGTAACTATTTCGCTTGTTTGGGGTGCAGGATCTCCTGGGCAAAAATCACACCTTTACCCCTGCGGCTCAGTGCTCTGTGCCTTCTTTGGGCACAGGCACCCTGAGGAGCCTCCTGGAGGGAGCTGGCCTCTGCCTCCACCCCTCAGTTGGTATCCTGGCATCAGCAAAGGAAAGGTTACCCTTGGTGGGTCCCCAGTTCCAGCAACGCCACAGTCCTGCCATCTGAGGATTGCTGCAGGCCCACAGGCCTCTGGATAATTAGGTGGTCTTTTGGCTCCCTGCTTTTGGTTGCCCCTCCCAGTCTTTCTGCTGGGCTTATGTTGAGTTTAAGAGCTTGGAAGCCATGTTGTAGAAGTGGTACAGTAGGCAGCATGGTGGTGGGCAAGCTTGTGTGACATGTATGCTTATGTGTGTGTTGTGTGTTCTAGGCAGCTAAGCTGGCCAAGATGAAGATTCCACCCAGTGAGATGTTTCTGTCAGAAATCAACAAGTATTCTAAATTCGATGAAAATGTAAGACAACGCCTCACTCTTCAAACTTTGAGTCCAGGGACTTTCAGCCTTGGGCCAGTGGGCCTCCCATTTGAGGAGAAGGCTGTGAGGGCAGCTGGGACCATGCAGCTCCTGTCAGGGCAAAGACTAAGCGAGGCTTTCTCTGCTAGTTGTATGGTGAGCTCTGGCACCATATGACCCAAGGTCCAGGAGGGTCTTGGTGTCCCTTCAGTAGCTCCCTGAAGACTCTTGGATTCATCATTATATGACTCCCTGGCCACCTCTCAGCTGAGAAGTTGTAGGCCTAGTGGGACTTTGCTTCTCACCCTAAGAAGAGTGCTCAGACTTCTGCCACTTTTCTGTAGTCTCATCTACTAGAATCCCAATGCCAGATCAGGACTGAGGGTGATGACCAGATAGCCACACAGAGGTATAGTGACACACACTGGTGATCCCAGCACTTCGGAAATGGAGGGAGGAGGATCTCAAGTTTGAAGGCAGCACCTATCTTTTTGTTTTGTTTTGTTTGAGACAGGGTTTCTCTGTAGCCCTGGCTGACTGTCCTGGCATTCACTCTATAATCTAGACTGGCCTTGAATTCAGAGCTCTATCTGCCTCTGCCTCCTGAGTGCTGGGATTAAAGGGATAAGCCACTGCTACACAGCCAGTCCCAATCTTAAGATATGTTCCATCTCAGAAACACATTTGATAAACAAGGGCCTGGATGCTGACCCTGACTCTAAATACAGCCAAGTCAGGGAGGGAGGTGTTTTCTCTCAGCAGGGATAAGGCATGAACGGAAAAGGGAACTGATGGCATCTGTGTGGTCCTTGCAGGGTCTACCTACCCACGACATTGAAGGCAAAGAGCTGAGCAAGGGACAGGTCAAGAAGCTGAAGAAGGTCTTTGAAGCCCAGGAGAAACTGTACAAGGAATATCTGCAGATGTTGCAGAATGGCAGCCTCCAGTGATGCCACAGCAGGCCAGAATGGGTATACCTGCCAGCCTGGCCACTATGGACCGAGAGACACACCTACTCAGGCCCTGTGCCCTGGTCATGTTTACAGCTGTTCTCACACCTGAATCAGACAGAGTGGCAGCAGCTCTGGGACTCTGATAATAAATTCTTCTGAACACTGAAGCCTGCTCTGCCCTCTCAGCACTTGGAAAGCTGGCCTGTGGGTGCCTGGTCAGCAGCTTACCACTTAGGCCACCTCTTCAGCCAGCCTGCCTGAGGCATTTCACTCACACTGGCGAGCTGGGCTAATCTCCACTGCGTTGGCACATTTGGTGGTATTGGAGTAGGAAAAAGACTGAATCAGCCCAACAGATCCCCCTGAGCCTCAGACAAAGGTTGCTCAGTTGGCTCTCTGGCTCCAATGAACACACACTGCATGTTTCCCAGAGCAACTGACAGTGGCAACAGGACAGTTATCCTGTGGGATAAGGCTCTGGCAAGCTTCCTGGGACTGCTGTTATGACAGCAAGCCCAGATCAGCACCACTGCCTTGTGCGATAAGGGGTCTTTAGGTCCAGCCTCAAGTGTGTTTCCTCCCCACCTTTTCCCATATGATTGCTCACCCCTACTAAGAATCAGCACCCGTGCTAAATGTGTCTGGCCTTCTCTGATTTAAAAAAAAAAAAAGTATGGACAGCAGCCAGAACCCGAGTGGTACCTGTAAAGGCCAGCTCCAGAGACACCGGGGCAGATGTGGATTCCAGATGCCACAGAGCCCATGTGGCAAGTGTGCTGATGACTTTTATAAACCTGCTGCTTCTTTGTCCTTATGACAGACTTTGTTGAGAACTATCCTGGAGGCACCTATACCAGCCTGGGGTATCACAGGCATGTGTTGTAGAGTATAGCAGGGTGAGTCTGCAGGAGACCATATAGTCATAATCAGATGGGGTATTCTGAGGTGTGCATCTGGGTACTTTGTATCTCTGTGGTCTCTCATGAGGCTCCAGAGTAACTATATCTCATCAGGCAGCTGTCCTGAGAGAGAAGGCACTGGATGGCTTTTAGGATGAAGCCTCACAGGTCAGCCCCGTCCCTCCTTGGGCTCTGTTTAGAAGCATCTCAGGCTTACCCATGTCACCATGAGGAGATAAGACAAGTTCCCAGAAAGGGTGGGGGCTGGAGAGGTCACAATGCCATAAGTCAGGCAGTTTCTTGTTTTTTTCTTTTTCTTTTTTTTTTTTTTTTGGTTTTTCGAGACAGGGTTTCTCTGTGGCTTTGGAGCCTGCACTGGAACTAGCTCTTGTAGACCAGGCTGGTCTCGAACTCATAAAGATCCACCTGCCTCTGCCTCCCGAGTGCTGGGATTAAAGGCGTACGCCACCACCGCCTGGCAGTCAGGCAGTTTCTAAGAAGAGGTTCACTGTGTCTCAGCTGCAGTAGTACAGAGGGGTGAATGAGTTGCAGCTTGGCTGTTGGCATCCATAGGTATTGCACACACACAGGCAAGACCACTGAGCTACACCCCAGCTATGATCTGAGGCAAAGCAAATGGAGCATTGGTGGCAGCAGCCAAGAGTCTCGTAAGAGTAAAATCCAAGAAAGGAACATCAATGCTTGTGATTGGACGGAGCAGGAGGGAAGCACCAACACTGGGTCCCTCCAGGCGTTACAATGGGGAAATTGGCAGAGTGCAGCAGCAGGGCAGCCTAGACCTTAAATGTTCTCCAACAATGGGCACAGTCATGAGAAGTGGTCTGCCCACAGAGGAACAAGGGACAACCTAGCAACAGATAGCTGGTCATTGCCAGCTGGGCCTCAAGTACATTATGCTAAGGGAGAAAATAGCAAATCTTCAAAAGTCCCACATGGCTGATTCCCAAGTGATTTTCTTTTCTTTTGGTTTTTTGAGACAGTTTCTCTGTAGCTTTGGAGCTTGTCTGGAACTAGCTCTTGTAGACCAGGCTGGCCTTAAACTCACAGAGATCCACCTGTCTCTGCCTTCTGGGTACTAGAATTAAAGGCGTGCACCACCACCTGGTGATATTTTCTAATCTAAGCTGCAGAGGTGGCAATGGCAGGACAGCCCTGCTGTGTGACCTGCTATAGACCCAAGCACTCTTACTGCCAATGTCTGCCACTGGCATTGATCTCATGCGCTGCTCATGGAAGATGGAACATTTGGAAAGTGTAGGTGGGGGTAAGTCTAATAGAACTGGTGTTGCTGGAAGAAACCCAGAAACCCAGTCATGTAGAGAAAGGGACACAGGAACACAGAGGCAGAGGCTTCCAGGGGGTACAAGGCCCTGCCCCAATCCCGGTTCTACACAGCCAGTGAGAATGTGTTTCTGGTACAGCAAGCTCCTGATTTGTGATACTTCCTCACAGTGGCCACAAGAAGCAGACACATTCTCTCCTGCTCTTTGTAGAGAAAAAAAAGAGGTGTGAACTAATGTTTGCTTTAACAAGCAGAGCTCAGAAGAAGTAATACAAATGGCCCGCTACTTATGGGAAAACATTCTGTAGTATAATTGAGGCTGGGAAAACTCAGTATTTCAAAGTACCTAGTAGGACTGGAGAGATGGCTCATCAGTTAAGAGCATAGTTTGCTTCCCCAGAGGCCCTGGGTTAGTATCCAGCACCCACTTCGGGTGGCTCACAGCCTCCTATAACTCCGGTTCCAGGGACTCCAATGCCTTTGCCCTCCTTGGACACCTGTACACAGATGCACAAGCTCACACACAGGCACACACATAAATAAAGTATTCAAAATAGCTAGGAGACAGGATTGTCAGTGTTCCCAACACAAATGTCTGCAGTGACAGATGTGTTGATCCAGTTGCTGTGTGGTGAACATGCATAGAAACGTCACTTTCTGGGAAGTACACTTGAACACATTGGCACAGGGAACCACTTCCTAAATAGAAACCCAGCAGCACAGACACTGAGAGAAGCAATTAATAAATGGAACCTCCTGAAACTGAAAAGCTTCTGTAAAGCAAAGGACACAGTCAACAAGACACAACGACAGCCTACAGAATGGGAAAAGATCTTCACTAATCCCACATCAGACAGAGGTCTGATCTCCAAAATCTACAAAGAACTCAAGAAATTGAACACCAAAAGATCACATAATTCAATAAAAAAAAATGGAGTACAGATCTAAACAGAACTCTCAACAGAGGAATCTAAAATGGCTGAAAGACACTTAAGGAAATGTTCAACATCCTTAGTCATCAGAGAAATGCATATCAAAACAACTCCGAGATTCCATCTTATACCTGTAAGAATGGCCAAGATCAAAAACACTGATGACAACTTATGCTGGAGAGGGTGTGGGGGAAGGGAACACTTCTGCATTGCTGGTGGGAATGCAAGCTGGTACAACCCCTTTGGATGTCAGTGTGGAGATTTCTTAGAAAATTAGGAAACAACCTTCCTCAAGACCCAATAATACCACTTTTAAGTATATATCCAAAGGATGCTCAATCATGCCACAAAGACATGTGCTCAACTATGTTCATAGCAGCTTTGTTTGTCATAGCCAGAACCTGGAAACAACCTAAATGTCCCTCAACCAAAGAATGGATAAAGAAATTGTGGTACATTTACACAATGGAGTACTACACAGCAGAAAAAAATAGCGACAGCTTGAATTTTGCAGAAAAATGGATGGAACTAGAAAACATTTTGAGTGAGGTAACCCAGACACAAGAAGACAATTATCACATGTACTCACTCATAGGTGGTTTTCAAACATAAAGCAAAGAAAGCCAGCCTACAAACCATAATCCCAAAGAGCTTAGACAACAATACGGACACTAAGAGAGACTTACATAGACCTAATATACATGGGAAAGTATAAAAAGACAAGATCTCCTGAGTAAATTGGGAGCATAGGGACATTGGGGGAGGGTTGAAGGTGGGAGGGGAGAGGCAGGGAGGGGAGCAGAGAAAAATGTAGAGCTCAATAAATATCAATAAAGGAAAAAAAAAACATAAAGAAAAATGTCACTTTCCACCCAAACTGTGAAATCGCCATGTCCATTAAAAGAAAGACACTAAAGAATGTGCTCAAAACCAAGCATGGTGGCACACACCTTTAGGATTTCTGTAAGTTCCAGGCCACCAAGCGCTAAACAGTCTTCCTATAGGCAAGTGAATTTGTCCCCTAATTTTGTTAATTTGATCTTAGATATCCTCACCCTGTATGTAGCTCAAGCTGGCCTGGGACTCACTGTGTAGCCTCACCTTGCCTGGAAATTGTGGCAGTTCTCTTGCCTTGGCCTCCTAGGTTATAGACTCTCAGGCATGAGCCACCATACCCAGCTTGTTACCTAATTTTATAACGACCGTTGCACCAATGGCAGACTTGAAAGCAACTCCACACGAGTCTAGCTTGATGAACAATGAATTCACTAGAATTACAGGAGCATGGGCAATCCCAAAACAGCCACCATCACTGATCTTACGCCAGCATGGCTTCCCCATTGGTTCAATGATGGAGTCCTGACCCTGGAGCTTTAACTTTCTACCCTCTGTACTGTAAGGTGCCTCGGCGCTGCCGTTTTGTGAGCTCGCTGGCTCGGAGCCAAAGCGCCATTTGCTGCTTCTCTCCTGACAACTTCTGCGCATGCGCGCATTTGTATAGGGCATTGTATGAATTGACCAATCCGGTCATCACCTGATCGTGCCAATTTGGCCTAAGCCTATCAGGTGATGACAGCTCAGGGCTTTGTTTGGCACTGCTTATAAGCGAGCCGTGCCTGGGATCAGGGTCCTTCTGCCTTTCCTATCTTCAAGACAGTGTGTCCCAATAAAGTGCGTTCTGAGAAGAATCCTGTTGTGATCGTCTCTTCCACTGGTGGACGCGGCGTGTCACACTGTACACTAGCATCTGCCAAGCTGTGCAGCTGAAGCAGAATTACATACAGGGAGGAGAGTGCAGGAGAAAGTATCCAAGGTGAGGGTCTAATGACCGTCCTCATCACATCTTGTGAGGGGACATTAACAGGCTCAATCTGAAATCTTTTGCATGAAGTCGCACCTGTGCTAATGAAGATGGTAATGGCTGTACACCTTGTAGGGTCCAAAGAGCTTCTCTCCAGGGGGCTGATTTTGTGAGGCTCTTCAAGTTCCTGCTGGGAAATTCCAGGCCAGGCCCTCATATCAGAAGATACCAGAGTACCGAGGCCCACTAGGTACTATATGATACCCTGCTAGCTAGGGTTACAGTCTGGCATGACCTTCATATCTAATCTTTGTCACATCAGTGGGACCTAGGCACCTGTCCCTAAGGATGCCTCCTTTGTGGGCTCCTCTGCACTGGGTAGGGACATGAGCCAACCTGAGATAGTCATAGGTCCTATGTTGTGCCATACTATTGGCTGCAGGCTACTGTAGGGCTCCAGAATCCTCTAAAAGCCCTGACACTTCTAGGGGTATGGAGGTAGGAGCAAGGGACAGGTGTTGAGAGAGCTGCATAATCAAATGACTTGAGTGGAGGAAGGAGGCAACAGTGATGGTGGGATTCCTGGCTGGAAGCAAAGGTTTCTCAGAGGACTTAGATGGTAGGTGGAGGAGCTAAAGTGGAGCATGTAGACAGAAGGGACTTTGACATTATTCTCAACTTTCTTCCAAACTCCTAACAGGCCTAGAGTGGACAGCCAGGGTGTAGACAGCTCCAGATGCAGGCAGGTGAACTTTGGGTGACATCCAAGCCAGAAGAGAACCTGTGTACTGAACTGGCCCTTCTAGCCACTCAAAGGGCTGTTTGAGATAGGTGTGGTGGTGCAGGCTGTGCAATCCCCAGCTATTTTGGAGGCTATGGCAGCAGGATCATTAGTTAAGGCCAGTCTGAGCCACAGAGTGAGTTTAAGGCCTGCTTGGGCCATTTAATGAGCCCACCCCAAAATATAGCTCAGTGGTTGAGTGCTTGCCTAGCATATGCCAAGCCCTGGGTTTAATTGCTTTGGAGGGAAAAGTTTTCAGAATTGGTCTTCAGCTCAAAATATAAATCCTATCACTCCTGGCTGCCCTCAGCATTCGCTTTCCTGAGCACAGGGCCTGTGTGGGACTGAGTATGAACAGGCCTTGGTGTGTGGGCTGAGCCACTCTGAGGGGTAGAACTAAAGGGATATGCTAGGCTGTAGTTTCTGGCTGCTAGGACCTTGGGTGGTTGGACTCCTTCCCTTGTTACTATTACATAGGTGGACAGAAGCCAATGGGAACAGCTAATACTGGCCTCAAGCTGACAACTCACCTAGTGCTACTCCAAACCTCCCCCAAGTAGGCACATGGGGAAACAGGCACAAATACTTGCCCATGGGCACCAGCTTGTTAGGAGTCTTACCCAGGAGTCCCTACCCCTTAACCTCTGCCTGATAGTATCTTCACAACCAGACATCACAACTACCAAGGCCCTGCTTTAACATCAGGTGAGATGCACAGGGGCCCCCATAGTTCTGTTCAACACCCAATTCCTTGTGCCTATGCATGTGACATCTGGAGATTGCCCTAGAGGTGTAATAACATCACAATGAAATCATGAGGGTGGGCCTAGGATTGGGATCCAAGGGAAGGTCATGTGCACACAGAAGCTGGCATTACATGGCTGCAAACACCAGCCAAGGAAGGGCTGGAGCGCCAGGAGCTGGAAGATACAAGGAGGGAGGCCCCACATACCCCAAACCCTGGCAAGAGTACAGTTCAGCTGCCATATGCTCATTTCAGTCTTCTACTCTCCCAAGTTCGCTCCTGGCTAGTAAACCATCCAACTTGGACTGCTTGGTTGTAGCAACTCAGGAAGGCATTCTCAAAGTGCTTACAAATGGGAAGGTTTGCGGAGAATGTTGCCTACCTGCTAGTCCCCCACCTCCATCAGATTCAGGAGCCAGCACCAGCTCCACCACCTTGACGCCACCCACACTAACCCCAAAGTGGGGTAAATGCCATGACAGAAAGTAGACGTGAGACTATTAAACAGACCCTCAAATTTGAAAATGATGACACTCCTTTCTTCTGTAGTTTCTTTTGTCTTTGCTTCTTTCCCCCTCTCTTTCACTCTGACCAAAGGCAAAACCTGGTGGTGAAGGAAGAGGCAGGAGTGTTGCCACATATAGCAGAGCTGACTGAGTGGGACATAGTCTAGACACTGCTGAGATTTGTAACCAGCTGTCATGGTCAGCATTGCCAATGCAAGAAACTAGAGTCACCTAGATTATAATCCCTGACCCCAGGGATTCCATTCAATAGGATAATTAATATGGGAAGACCCCTCTTAGTTGGGGACCATTCCCTGGATGGGGGATCCTGGGCTGCATGAAAAGGAGAAAGTGGGTTGAGCACCAGCACTGCTGCTTGGGAGTGTAGACTTACTATGACCAGCTGGTCCTGTCTCCTTGACATCCCCACCATGATGGACTGAGTGTACCTTGTACTGTGAGTTAGACTCTTTCTCCTTTAGGTTGTTTGACAGGTGAAAACCCAATTAAGACAGCAACCCCTTCTGTTGTCAACTCCTTCATCAGGAGCATTCAGGTGGTTTTAAACTTTTTCCTGTTATAAACAGTACAGAGCAGGAATTATTTGCTAAAAATATCAGACCGAAATTGTTTCTAAAGCATCCTTCACCTGATAAAAGGATTAATTTCTAAGAAATGATCATTTGTTCACCCCTGGCTGGGAACCTTATTTGCTAGCCAAATTGGATGTTTTTCTATTCACTGAAATGGGGAGGCTGAGGCTGGTATTCAAGTCCCTGCTCTGGCTCCAGATTACATGGAGAAAATACTTCCCTGGTTCCCTTGTCAGCAGCAGTGGAGAGACAGCCTAGTACGGCTACCAGTAGCCTGATGCATTTCTTTCCTCCTTAGGGACCTCCACTCAGGTAGAACTGACTATGCTACAGAAAAGAATTTCAGGACAAGTCATAGTGAAGCAAAGTTAGCATGAATATTAAACAGAGATAAGAAATAATTCATGCTTTGGATCTAAGTGTAGGTATTTATCAAGAGAGTCTTGGATGAAAGACAGTTCATATGTAAGACTTGAGTGCAGGCTGCTGAAAGCCAGGCTTAACCCCACACACACACCTTAAGAGCAGCTGTCAACTGAACCCTGTGACTTTCTAGGTCAGACTACTCAAAGGATTTACAACAGTTAAAGATTAAGTTAAATTGGGACGTGGTGGCACACGCCTTTAATCCCAGTATACACTGAGGCAGGTGGGTCTCAAGGCCAACCTAGTCTACAGAGCAACTTCCAGGACAGCTAGGACTACACAGAAACGCGGTCTCAAAATAAATAAATAAAATTTTTGAAAGTTAAAAATTAAGTAGTACCATGCTTTAGACACGCCCCCCCCATGCCCATGCCTTGGGCTGTGTCTCTATGCTGAGCTCCTCTCAACCCCAATGCTTCAGTCTATATTCATATAGCTTTATTAATCCAGGTATGGTGGTGACTCTTTAATCCTAGTACCCAGGAGGCAGAATATCTGTGAGTTCAAGGACAGCCAGGATCCCATAGTGTGATCCTGTCTGAAAAATAATTAAATATCTTAAACTTGTTACCAGTTGTTGGGATCTGATGTTTTATTCAAGTAATTAAAATAAAGCTACAGAGTGCAAAGTAGTAAGGAAAATTTATACAAAAGTAATAGTACAGATGAGAAATACTCTGACAGCGGTGAGAAAGCGCTCAAGGCCCCAAGGCTATTTTTTTTTTTTTTAAGATTTAAAAAATTTTATGTGTTTGGGGCTCTCAGAGACTGCCAAGTGCAGTATTAAAAGAGGGGTGTATATACAGCCCAAACCAAATGGAGTCCCTGGTTGCCAAACTATTTTCTATGCTTGTCTGTTTTAACCATTTCCCATTCATCCCACTCCCCAAATAAAAATTACGTAAAAACATTAATTTATTAACTTTTAAATTTTGTAAATGAAACTTTCTATAGTACATAGTTTCAATTTAAGGATGGGAGAGAAGTAGTACAATAAGACTCAGCGCTGTACCCTGGACTTCAGCAACCACACTTCATTTTGAGTCTTTTTTTTTTTTTTTTTTTTTTTAGGAGACAAGGTCTCACGTAACTTAGGCTGCCCCTAAACTTGCTGTGTAGCTAAAAGTGACCAACGGCTCAGCCTATCACCTCCATCTCTCATCTAATACGCCTCACCAAACCCAGTTGTTTTCAAAGGCCCTGTTTCTAGACGTTAGGAAGACACGCACGCGTCTGCAGCTCGCTGTTTTTTTATCAGGTGTGATGAAGTTTTTCTGAGGATCTGAAGGGCGGCCGCAGGGCAGGTACACACCACCTGACTGAGGTCCGAAAGGCCTTGGGAGGTAAGCGGTGCTTTCCCCAGGCCAGGGGCGGCAGGTAACCTGGGGAGAGCATTGCCGACAGGCCCAGGACACAAACCTTTGAATCTGAAGTAGGCTCAAAATACAAGAGAGCCCAAGATTTCCACGCGCCCCAGCAGCCCCTTTAAAAAGGCGCGGAACTGCGCGTGCGCCGGAATGTACGTCACACCCTCATTTACATATAGCTCGCGGGCTTGAGCGCAATGCCGTGCTCCCTCAACGGCTTTTGATTGGATGCCGCCTCTACTAGCACCGAGGCGCAGTTGACAGACAGCTCTATTGCCAATTCACAGCCCGTTTTGTTCGCAGAGGGCGGAGCCTAGCGACGCGGCCAGTGGCAGGTGGTCTTGTTGGCGGCCACGGCGGCGTAGTCCCGGAGCGAGCTTTATACGGGCGCCAGTGCCGCAGGAGGCGCGAGGTGAGGTCTCGGCGGGTAACGGCGCGGCGGGCGGCTGGACAGGGGCCGGGGCGGCGGAGGCGTGGGGTGGGTGGCGCGGGCGGGTCGACGCGCCATGGCGGCCAGCAGAGGAGAGCGGCGGCTCCATCAGCCGTCCGGGTGGCGGGTGGCGGCGGATGGCGGGCCCGTCCCTTCTCCGCGCCGCCCCGCCCCCGGCTGAAGGTCAGCGCGCTTTGTTCCCGCCGCCTGAGAGCGCACGCGAAGCCGCGCAGGCGGTTCCCTGAGTGGGACAAGGCCTCCCCAGCGAGGTGGGCCTGGGTGCGCCTCGTCTTGAAACCGCGCCTGGGAAGGAAAGGGTTCACGGCGTTCGCGCGCCCGGGCCACCGCCTCGCCCTTCCGGGCTTTGCACGGTCTCCGCACAGCGCTCTGGTCCGACTCTAGGAGCCTGCGGCGGAGGCGGAGCCAATTTAGTGACACACACGGAGCTTTCCGACCCGTGGGCCCTCCCCTAAAGAGTGCAGGGTCGCCAGCAGCACCCCTTCTCTCCAGGGGTATTCTTGGGGCAGTCAGCCTGCGCTTCCTCCAACTCTGCTTGGCTTTGCTGCCTCGGAGGAATCGCTGCGGTAGCTTGCTTCACGTACGCCATTGTGACAGGCGTCTGTAAATTCCCTAGCAAAAAGGCCCAAATTGAAGTTGTTCTTGGTCCTAAAAGTTACATGCTTCTAAATTACTGCCGCCGCCTTGTCACAGTGGCTGCCTCCTCTTGGTGACTAATCTCTGCTTACTACACACCAGGGGCTCGTTAAAGCTCCCGACGTGCCTTAACTCCATTCACAATAATCTGTGATATAGGTGCAACAGGCTGAGTATGCCTTAACACGAAACGCCTGGATTCGGAAGCCGTTTGGTTATGGAATAGTTGTAGGTTTGGCAGATTAGCGTTCCTAATCCAACAAGTCCAAAATCGGGCATAAAACTCGAAAAGAAGTGGGCTTTGTAGTGTTGTGAATTTTTGGCATAGGGTTGTTCGGTTTGTATTGCAAAGTAAAGCCCCGTTATTTGAAGCGTGATGATTTGACTGTGATGGTAGCTTGAATTTAAATTTAAATGGATTTAACCTCCGTTGCTATTGTAATAAACTCTGTGCAGATGAACAGTGAAATTCAGAGAAAAGAGGGCAGTGATAGGATTGGGATATAATCCAAAATTAAAGAGGACTGGCTCATCTGGCAGGGGCTGTTGCATCATTTTAATGCCTTTGTCTAAAGTAGCCGCTGTCAAACTCAGTTGTGGGCCATTTTTTCCCTTGGTTGACCAATATTATTGCTTCACAATGTTATAACATCTAAACCCTTACATTTTGATGTATTAACTTTAAATCTTGAACTGTTTTTCAAATATATAGAATAACTGGTGAAAATAATAGCTGATTTTTATTGTTTTCTGGGTTAATAACCTTGACCACCAAAATTTTGGAAAAGATGTATGTGTTTTGAGATTTCCTTAGGAAACATAGCCATTATGACTTGTGAGTTTGGCTGTTTGGATTTGTGTAGTTGAGAATGTAGAGTTTACAGGTTTATACTTCTGGAGAGATGCTGTTCTTAGGGATGAGATAGTTCACAATTCAGTCTTTTGTGTTTGAATCTTAAAATGTCCCAACTAAGGTAGGCGTGGTAAAGTCTATAGCCCCAACTGCTCTAGAACTCAGACTTCAAAATCAGACTTGGCAACACAGCAAGATCCTGACTCAATTTTTTTTTTTTTTTTTAACTATTTGCCTCTTAGCGAGAGGTAACTGAGAGTACTAAGTCCCTGCTCGCTGCCTTCATGCTGTGTAGTTTAAAGCCTGTACAAAGTTTGCATTTTACTTGTTTAAAAAAAATGTTAAAAAAAATGCCAGAGTACTTAAAATTTTTGCTTTGGAAGGAAAAAAATCGGGACAAGAGAGTAATTTAGGGCTGGAGAGGTGGCTCAGTGCTTAACATTAGGTAATCTTGGGAAGGACCCAGGTTTGAGTCCCAGCACTCACAGGGTCTCTAACTACAGTCCCAGGGATGCGATGCCATCTTCTGGCTTCTGTAAGTGGTGCAATGTAAGTGGTGCACAGACAAGCAGGGTAAGCACCCATACACATAAACTATAATTTTAAGAGTAGTTTAATTCCCTGAAGGTCTAAGGGTTGCTCTCTGAAGTAAGCAGGTAGGTGAGTGCTTTTACAGCTTGGATCCCCAAGTGACAAACTTTTTGTTTCTTTAAAAGGAAGTATAAGTGGGTGTGCTGCCTAAGTCTGTACCCAGCCCTTGGGAGGTGTCTCACGCAGGAAGCTCAAGGACAGCCAGCACTAGAGCAAAAAAGATGAAGTGCATTTTAGGCATTAGAATTGAAGCTGTTGTCAGTTTGTTGCTTCTATTGTAAGGGGAGGAAGCTACTAGGGGAACCCGCAGGGGCTTCCTCTTCTATGCCCCAAGTTTTGCATGGGGCTACCTGTTAGTGATAGTATGAGGAGGCTCCTTGAACCACACTTAGAGGACCTGCTGTTGATCACAGGCTGGGAGGCCTATTTTGATGGGTAAATAGTGGAATCTTGGATTGAACTTTTAGGCATTTTTGAAGCATAATGGGTGGTAGCATAGGTTTGCTTTCATTTAGCAGTCAGATCTCTCCTGCCTTTGGTAAAGGAAGCTCAGCTGCTTTACTTTGGTCTGCTATTGAGTTTTACTTTGGGTGAATTGGAGTAACAGGAGGCACATTGTATTTTTTTATAGTGTGAAGACTACAAAAGATAGCTTTGTGAACTTTACCTTTTGATCCTGTTTGCTGTCCACTCTTTTTTTTTTTTCTTTTTTAAAGATTTATTTATTTATTTATGCTGTATTCTGCCTGTAGACCAGAAGAGGGCACCAGATCTCATTATAGGTGGTTGTGAGTAACCACGTGGTTGCTGAAAGTTGAACTCAGGACCTCTGGAATAACAGTCAGTGCTTTAACCGCTGCTATCCACTCTTAAATTTCTCTATGTTGTCTGTTGTGTCAGGAGACTCAGTCTGGTGAGGTAAGATTGGCCCTGAGCCTTATGTTCAAAGTCACACTCAGTTACTTCAGAGTAGTAGATATTGTAAGCAGGTGTGACTTCAATGTTTTTTTTTTAAATATTTATTTATGATGTATACAACATTCTGTCTGCGTGTACGCCTGCAGGCCAGAAGAGGGCACCAGACCTCATTACAGATGGTTGTGAAACTCCATGTGGTTGCTGGGAATTGAACTCAGGACCTTTGGAAGAGTAGGCAATGCTCTTAACTGCTGAGCCATCTCTCCAGCCCTAAGGGAATGTTTTCATCCTGTGACTTCCAGAATTGTCTAGGATAGGCCAAGGTATGCAAAGCATTCCTGTTTAGTGCTATAGTACTTACAGGTAACAGCAGGGATTAACTGAACAGTTTTCTGCCTACCTGTCTCTTGCCAAGTCCTTTGCTGAGCCCTGAACTCTCTGCATTGAGTCAGTGGACATGCTCTACCCTCCTGGAATTCCCTTCATCAGTCTTTGGTGCTAAATACTGATGAGAAGTCTCAAAAACAAACAGAAAAACAGTGATCTTCTAGCACTACCTAGCACCTTCAGTTGCTTAAATATGATTGCTTAAAAATGTTATGGACTAACAAGATGGCTCAGTTGGCAAAGGTGCCTGCAACCAAGCCTGATGACCTAAATATGTTCCCTAACCCCACCTTGTGAAAAGAGAGAACCTACTCATGGAAGTTGTCCTCTGACCTCTGTGTACATGGCACAAACACCCCTGCTCACACACATAATAAAGAATTGTAAAATATTTTTTATTAGGGCAGCGGAGGTGATTCAGTGATTGAGAGCACTTGCTACACAAACATGAGAACCTCAGTTAGGACCTGAGCACCAATGTGGAAAGCCAGGTGTGGCCTAGCCTAAGGCTAGTTTTAGCTTCATTGAGACTTTTCTCAGGGAAATAAGGTGGAAAGTGATGGTGCAGGACTCACTTTGTCCTTTGACCTCCACACGATTGCACAGGGGCACACATCACACATCCCCAAAGTAAAACATTGTCAGATCACTGTTACATGTGGGGGTGGGGGTTCTTTTTGAGTTTTTTTGTTTTTAGTTTTGCTTCAAACAGCACATTTATTGTGTTGTAGTTCAGAGGTTGGAAGTATAGAGTCAATCAGAGTATTGTCAGGGCCAAAACAATTGTCATTGTCAAAACCTGCAGCAAGGGTTGATGGCTGTAGATCCTTGTCTGCAGCTATATTTCAATATCTGCCTTTGTCAATACTTAGGGGTCTCCATTTGTTTTATTATTGTTTATTTTAAAGACAAGGCCCTAGCAGGCTTGTATGTAGCTGATGGTGAGTTACTATTCCATTTATTTAGTATTGATGTCAAACCGGACCTGGTGCAAGGGCTGGGTTGTTTGAGACAACCTGACTTCATTCTCACTCCCTCAGGGTCCTGTAGGTATGTTCTACTAAGTCTGACTTTTTTTTTTTTTTTGGTTTTTCGAGACAGGGTTTCTCTGTAGCTTTGGAGCCTGTGCTGGAACTAGTTTTTGTAGACCAGGCTGGTCTCGAACTCACAAAGATCCGCCTACCTCTGCCTCCCGAGTGCTGGGACTAAAGGCGTGCGCCACCACCGCCCGGCTAAGTCTGACTTCTTAAGGTTTACTTTGTAATTTTCTGAGAGAGGTTTTCCTGTTTCAGTTGAGGCTGACCTTAATATTCTGACTCTGTGACTTCAGCCTCCAGCAGGCAAAGATTATAGAGATGGTTTAGTTAAGTTTTGTGATAAAGGCGAAAAAATGAAGGAAGGCCATATATAATTTAAATGTTGTTTAAATTAGTTTAAACATAAAGACTACTGGTGTGTATTTAGAATCAAATATACTCTACCCCTTTTAGTTAGGGCCAGGAGACTACAACAGTTTTGAGACAAAGTTTTATGTGTCCCAGGCTAGCTAACTCAGAAATTAAAAGGATAAATGAATGTTGTCTAGTAGCCCTTTCCTTTCTTCTTTTTTAGGAATGGAGTTAGGTACTTTGCTTGTTGGGCAGTGATTTACTACTAAGCTCCATCTTCAGCCCAGTTACCAACACATTGTGCACGTCTGGGAATCTGAGTCAGTTCCCTGGGGGCTTAAGTGCACTTAGCATATTAGGAGTGGTGATGGACTGTGTCCAATATCTTGGCCTCAGTCACTGGCTAGGGGAAATTGGGATGTCCTAGGGGCCTTTTCTGATTCCTTCTTTGAACAGGTCACATTTCTTTGCTCCTTTGACATGGTCCTAAGTTGCTGCAAATCAGTACTCTTAGAACCTAAGCATACATCCTAAGCTTCGCTAGGTCATTCTGCGAACCAAGTTACTGTTCTTTAGGGTTCTTTATGTGTATGTACATAACATAATGTGCATGTGCAATATGTAGAGGTCTGAGGAAAACTTTTGGGAGTCTGTTCTATCAGGTGGGATACAGTAATCAAACTGAGATCATCAGTCTTGATGGCAAGTAAATTTATCTGCTGACTTATCTCCTCAGGCTAGTTTCGGTTAATAGTAATCATTTGTTTATCTTGTGGTAAGACTTTGAGGATCTTTGACTTTATGAAGACAGATAATATATAAAGCCTTTTTTTGTCTTTCAGGAGTACCAGTTTAGGTGATAGTAATTGGTTAAGAGCACTGACTGCTCTTGCAGAGGATGTGGCGATGTGGCTTTGGTTCTCATGACTAGTGTGATGATCAAAACATCACACCTGTGATTCCAGTTGCAGGAGGATCTTGTGCCCTCTTCTGGTATCTTTTGGGTATTGTGCACATAGGCTACACTTGAGTAAAAGATTTTTGTTGTTGTTTTTAATCTTTAAGAAGTGGCCAGTTTAAAGTTTGCTACAAAAGTTTAAAAAGTTTTTCCTTTGCAAAGTTTTTTGATGTTTGGGGGAATAAAGGAGATGAATCTATTAATAGGACTGTTGTGTCTTCCAGAAATAAAAAAGCAGCATGTTAGCCCTGGAAGGGAATCTAAACCTATATATTTTTATTAACTTAGGATTTCTTGGTGTCTGTTATAATCTAACTTGATTGCTAGGGTGTTTTTTTTAAGACAGATAACTTCTGTAGCCCAGGCTGGCCTGTAACTTGCCATATAGCCAATATAATTATACTTTTAAAGTCCTGGAATTATAGGCATGTATCACTATATCTGACTCTTGATGCCTTTTAAAAGTAGTTTGCCTGGCAAGGCTTAATACTGTGGCTTCATAAAACTAGCATTAAACTTATCATTCCAACCTTTAAAATAAAATGGATTTTTCTCTCATACCTGCAAATTAATAGCTCTTTATGACTTTCAGTGTTTGGTAAACACAATAATGGATGGTGTGCATGGCTAAGTGAGCTGGCATGAGCTTGGTCTCAGTGTGCAGGGGATAGAATGACAGGGCAAGATAGTCTATGCATGTGTCATAGGAGGTGGGCAGGCCTGCTTTACCGCTATGGTGAGGAAATTGACCTTCATAATTGTTTCAGGTGGTATGACTTCTAGGTAATGGATGGTAAGACCCAGGTGCAGAGGAAGGCTATATATCTGGGAAAGAAAGGATGGTGGGCTGGGAGTGTGGTCTAGAGAAGGTACTGTTAATCATAGAAAGGTAATGGGGTACTGTAATTACGTAGCCAAAGTGTAGGAAGTACAAGTGTGTTAACAGCTCAACAATATTTATTGGGATATGCTCATTCTTTAATCCAGAAATCTTTCGTGAAAATCTTGCCATCTAAGTTAAGAATGGCAAGCGGTGGGAAACCACATTTGACTAAGATGTTAATGGAGACCATGAACCAAAAGTGTATAGTAGAAAAGCTTTGGCCATCTGGGCGGTAGTGTTTTGCTGGCATTGAGTGGTGAGCTTTGTAGGGTGGATATAAGGAATGTAGATCCTAGCTGGGCGGTGGTGGTGCACGCCTTTATCCTAGTACTCCTGAGGCAGAGAGGCAGGTGGATCGCTGGACACCATAGAGCAAGTCCAGGACAGCAAGGGCTACACAGAGAAACCCTGTCTTGAAAAACAAACAAACAAAAATTTATTCTAGGACTTTGGTGATCCCGGCATTGGGGAGGCAGAGGTCAACCTGGTATACAGAGTGAGTGGTCCCAGACACACACACACACACACACACACACACAAAAAAAAGAGACAGTAGTCATGTGATGTGTTTTTGTGCTGGGGGGGGGGTGCAGGCTTGACAAAAATATCTTTTTTCCAGAGTGGAGGTGTGGGAATTTAGAAATATAGTAAAGAATAGAAAGGCGCAAACAAAAAAAACAACCCCCCCCCCAAAAAAAACGCAGAAACGGGCACTGAAGAGATGGCATAGTGGTTAAGAGCATTGGCTGCTCTTCCAGAGGATCTAAGTTCAGTTCCCAGCACCCACATGGCAGCTCATGACTGTTTATAACTCCAGTTCCAGGACATCTGATACCTTCACACCAGTGCACATAAAAATAAAGTTAAATGAATTATGTTAATAAAAAAGACGCAGAAACATATAGGATAGTATCAGGAGGGAATTTCAGTGAGTACTGAAAATTCGCCCGTGTTTTATTTTCCAACAGTTTAATATACCCCTTATTTCAGAAGGTGGGAGTAGAGCAAAAGGACTGCATTACAAATTGAAAGTCACATTCATCCCTTACCTTTGACTCAAGCCCTAGGCAGACCACTCCCTGGGTGGAATTCCAAGTTACTTCCATAAACGGAACTAGAATTTAGTTGGATCCTTAGACTTTTGTTTTAGGTAGGAACCAGCTCCTTCCCTATTTCAGGAGCATAGGTCTGGCAACTAGCCTCACCTGTTGACAGCCTTGAGAGAGCAGAACTCTGGTTTACAACTAGGTGGAACCTTTGTTAGAATCACAATAATCTTGAATGAACTAAAAACAAGTCAATACTGTCTGATCTTTGGCCTCTTTGGGCCTCCACATTGTGCATTTTATTTTGAGAGAGGGTTTCACTGGCCTGAACCTCTAATTTGTAGATCAGGGTGTCAGTCCTTGAATACTTGGCCTGTGTCTTCCAAACCCTGGGATTAAAGGCATGGGCCATCTGCACACATTTTATTTTGAAACAATAAAAACCTAAAAGAAGATGGAATTGAGTTAACTGTAAAACAGTTGTACATCACTCTTGCTGGAACTGTTTTTCTTAAGTCTCCTGTTTTCCTGCACCAGCACAGCTTTCAGAAAGTCCTCCTGTGTGTACTGGACAAGTGGGAAGGGCTTTGTATGATGCCTCAATTCATCACACCTTTAAAGAAGCCGCCTTGAGATCAAGCATTCTTACACAGTAGCCACGTGGAGTGTCTCACAGTGTTTTAAAGTGCAGAGGACATAAAAGATAATGGCAGGTAGAATTAGCATTACTCTGTGTATTTGGGAGACAGTTTAAACAACAGTGAATGCTTTTGAATTGGGTTAGAGTTGCTATGTAGAGCTGCTAGATTTATTGTAGAAAGAAGGCAGGTTAGTTAGGGTTCTGTTTTCTACTGCGAAGTCTGGTCACTTAAGTGTCAGAATGCTGTGGATCTAGCTTAGTTTGTAGTATGTATGAAGCCCTGGGTTTGATACCTAGCACTGCATAAACTCAGCATGATGGTGCATGCTTGTAATCCTGGTTCAGGAGAAGTGGAATCAGAGGGACAGAAATTGTGTGGGAGGCTAGTCCCGGATACATGGGATGCTTTCTCAAAAATAAAACGATAAAAGTTTTAAAGTGAAGCATGCAGGACACGAGACCTAGATTTATTTAATTTTATTTTTTGACATGGTCTCACTACCTAGCCCTGTCTGACCAAGAACTTCTATTTAGAGCAGGCTGGCTTAGTGTTTACAGAAATCTGCTTGCCTCTTGCCTCCCAGTTATTGAGATCATGCACTGTCTGGTGAAACCTAGATCTTAAGTGTACCTGATAAGAATAAGAGCAGCTCCACCAGCACAAGAAATCCAATTAGTTCAAATCAAACCAAATCAAAATGCCCATCGTTTTATTACGTAAGACGCTCTCGGGTGGCTGAGCGCATGGCAGCGAGACAGGACAGCAAGGAGCCCATGCAGACCTGAAAACCACGTGTTCCTCCTCTAAGAGGCCCCTTAAATACCCTGTGGGGCTGGACCTCACCCCCCCCCCCTGGATTCAGGACCTTGCATGCTGGGATTTGGAGTCCAGAACAAAGCAACTCCCAGGCCAGGGGCTGGGGGCTACACCCTCAATTTAACATTTCAGACTCTTTGGATATAGGGGTGACAGGAAATCAAAGTGATAATTATGACAAACATTTAGGCTCTCTTTGGAAAAAGGGGGTAGACTCAAGACTGGCTACTTCCTGCAGGCATGGGGCTACATGGGGAGGGGAGAGCTGGCTGTTGGTGGATCCACTTTAGCAGGTGGCATGTATGGCTGGAGAGGCATCCTGTCGGCTGTCATTTCGGAGACGCTGGGCATTTGTTTTTTGAGGGAGGTAAGAAGGCAGGTGTCTAGGAGACCTTTGCAGTAGGGCTACTGCTGGGATGAGACAATAGTATAGATAAAACCAAATTTGAGTTGGCAGGTGTCTGTGATCCAAGAGAGCTGGTACCAATGGTGAAGTCCAGGAGCTGGTTGGCGTTGTCCTGGGAGCATTTTGTAGGATGGTCTTGAGTAGGCAGCAGGAGTAGCCTGAAAAATATGCTTAGAACTGGAAAATTAAAACCTTGGATTTACCAGACCTGATTTTGGTGTAGCAATGAAAAATTTTAGGAACCTGTAAGAGAACTGGTAGAAGGCTATTAGAGGAAATTGAGAACCTCTGAAAGTTGAAACCTGTTAACCCTGTACTATGAGGCCTGTTAAAGAACAGTCACCTTGAATTGTCAAATGCTTTAGACAGATCTGGGAGGAGTAGATGAGCAAAAACCGAGACAGCTTTTGGCCAGCAGGCAATCTCAAGTCCTCTCCTGGTCCTTGGAGAACATCATGCTTAGAAGCAGTTTTTTGCCATTAGCTGTTGAGTGCAAGTGGCCCAAAGATTTTTTTTTCCCTGGGAGGGGAATAACATCTTACCTGGCTTGACAGATAAGCTGATGATTCCCTGAGGGGGGGGGAAGCCTTTTTGCTTTTGTGTGGGTGTTTTGCAACCCAGAGGAAGCCTGGAAACATAGGTCTTTGTCTTCTAAGAGGACACACATAGGATGCTGCAGAAGCTGGCTTGTCTCTATATTAGAAGCTCTGTATTTTTTAAAATGCCATGGTCTCAGGTGGTATTTTGAACTGGATATATAAGCTAAATTTTAAAAGCTGTTGTAATCTGGAAGCATATACATACATAACATTTAAATTTAAAACACAGAAACGTAGTTTCACATATTATGGCCACATTATTTTAACAGAGAAACAGAACAGACTTGGAGACCTGTGTTCAGCTTACTAGGCAAGAGAGAGTGGGTGGGTGGGGGGGCGGATTTATTGTCAATAGGAAAAGGCGGGACAGCGCAGAAACCAACAAAACAGCTGGAGAAAGGCAGGGCCCGGCAGGTACTGGGCCCAGAAGCTGATGGACAAATGCGCCATTTGGGGCCAAGTGCCCCTCTGCAAACTGGTGCACTGCATTTGGCCTTTAGGAACCGGAGGCCCCGCATCTTTGTTGGGACTTTGTTGCCTTTACGGGCATAGTGCAGCACGCGGCTTTTGGCACAGTTGGACGCACAGTGCCGGAGAGCCCCAGACCACAGAGGGGCGGAAGTCCGGGCGGAACAAAAAGCGGGAGCGCCAATGAACACATAGAGACCGAAGTGGAAGCGGAACAATGTGCGTGGTAGCCTACAAAAAGAGAGAAAACAGCCAAAGAGGAGGGACGAGAACACCATACTTGAAAGAAACGCGGGCTTGGAGTAATTTTTAATTTGCTTTAAGTTAGTTACAATTTTAAAAGTTTTAAGTGCCCACTTAAGGTTTTTGAAATCGTCTAAGAAACGTAAGAAATTCACTTTAAAAGCATGCCTCTGACACGGGCCCGTTGCAGTGCATCCACTGGAGAGGCAGCACCGAGTCAGTTGAAATATATATGTCTGATCTTTATGGGGTACATGAGAAATTGGGAGGGAACGTCTTCTGGCACCCAAATCCCATCTCAGCAGAGAAACCTGTCTCTGCCACTGCAGGCCAGGCCTTCTGCACGACCGTGACTTCAAAAAAGCCTGAAAAAACTAATGGGTCACCCCGAAACCATGCAGTTTAAAAGGGAAACTCACAAAGTGAAGCCGAACTTGCCTGGTGGAGTGCATGTGCAGGAAGGCCTGTTTTCCAGCATGGGTTTAGACCCCTGGCCCAGGGATCCGGACCCCTGCAGGAAAAACTAAGGCCCCTAGGTGGTACATTCCGTATAAGAATAAGAGCAGCTCTGCTGGTGCAAGAAATGCAATTAGGTCAAATCAAAATGCCCATCATTTTATTAAGTAAGATGCTCTCGGGTGGTCGACAGAACAGCAAGGAGCCCATACAGACCCTGTGGGACTGGTCCTGCCTCGCGCGCCGTCGTCGTCGTCGTCCCCCCCCCCCCCCCCCCCCCCCCCCCCCCCCCCCCCCCCCCCCCCCCCCCGTCATGACCTTGCATGCTGGGATTTGGAGTCCAGGGCAAAGCAACTCCCAGGCCAGGGCCTGGGGCTATGCCCCCAACTTAACAGTACCCATCTATGAGATTAGACACGTATGTGCTCAAATAACTTGAGGTCACATCTGGGGCATTTCCTTTCCTTCACCTGCAAAATGGTCTCAGTGGCCACATCTGGTAGATTGTCATGATTAAATGGTGTTGGAAGAGTAATACAGCGTTTTTTGGTGAATGTAACTGTTAACTTTCTCATTTTTAGGGGACAAAGCCGTTCAGATGGCAGAAAACAGGTAAGCCAAAATGAACTTTGTTTATTGGACTTAGGTTTAGGTAGGGTGCTGATGTCTAATGTAATTCAGAAACTAGAATTCAAAGTTAAATAAAAACATCAAGTGGTAATGGTCTGTTCTTTCCCTTTTGCTGGCTAAGAAATTGATGTCAGATACCAGCTGTTTCAGCACTGGTATTTGGAGACCTTGTGCAGATATAGTTCCTGTCCTCCTTGATTTTTAACTCCTACTTCCTCACCCTTGATGAAATCCTTGATAAAATCCTGGTAGCTACCTAGTGTAGCTACCAGAGATGGAAGGATTTTTTTGTGAGATGTTCAAGGTCCGTGGTGGTTGAGTGCCTATTTTAATTTTTTAGTTGGTGTAAAAGATAATAGATTTCATCATAGCATTTTCATGCATATTGTTATATTTTGCTTATATTTGCCCTTCATTTCCTCATAGCTCTGTCTACTTTCATGTCACAGAGATGCCCTAGATAGGCTTGTACTCTTCAGGAAGAGGTATACATGGCTCTCTGGTAGCCGTGAGGACTGTGTTTGTGAAGCCCACTGTTTTCGTTGATGCTGCATGGTTGGCATTCAGAGCATTGTGACCATTGTGTCTACTGCACAAGGCCACTTGGATGCACTGCTGACCATATGGGTAGCATGTTATTAGAGTGGTGTGGTTAAGGTACTATAGGCTGATTATACAATCAAGGGATTGACTGTTAAAATAAAAATTAGAGGGCTGCAGAGATGGCTCAGTGGTTAAGATTGTATATCGCTCTTGTAAAGACCTAGGTTTGGTTCCCAGAACCCACATTAGGTAGCTCACAAGCTCTAGTTCCAGGAATCTGAGGTCTTCTTCTGACTGGCCTCCACTGGCATTGCACTTGTCCTTACACCCACATATGGACATGTGTATAAACATAATTTTTGTTCTTGGGTTTAATTTGGTTTTTAAGACAGGATCTCAATGTGTAGTCCTGGGTGGCTTAGAATTCTGTATGCTTCAGGGTTGTGTAAAAACTCCAGAGATCCTCTTGCCTCTGTTCCCAAGTGCTAGGATTAAAGGTGTATATCACCACCACACATGGCACATAGTTTTTCTTTTTCTTTCTTTCTTTTCTTTTTTTAACTCTTAAATAATTAAAACAAGATCAAAAAAACAAAAACAAAAAACAAACTTGTCACCATAGCACCCACGAAGCCAGGACTACTGATACTGAATTAGACCCTGTCTCAAAACAAAAAGGGGAAATTAAGAAGCTTTAGCAAGAGTTGCAGATTAGTGCGGAATAAGCCTGTGTGTTGGGAGGGGAGCTAGGTGGGTATGAACTTTTTTCTTTTTTCTTTTTTTTTTTTTTCCTTCGAGACAGGGCTTCTCTGTTTCTGGCTGTTCTGTTCCTTGCTCTGTAGGCCTCTACCCCACAGAGATTTGCCTGCCTCTGCCTCCCGGAGTGTTGGAATTAAAGGTGTGTGCCACCACACCCAGCTGGTTATGATCTTTTTAAATGGATTCTCCCTTTTTGTTTGTTTGTTAGTTGTTGTGCCCCGCCCCCATGGGTCTCATGTAGCTCTAGCTGTTCTGATACATCTGCCTCTTTCAAGTGCTGGGATTAAAGGCATGTGCCACTACATCTGGCTGAGAATGTGTACTTCTAAAACACATTTGTGGGGTTAGAAGTACAGCACCATACCCAGTCAGTGTTATCTTCATCTGGCCTGAAGTTCCTTGCTGCACGGATCCCTAGAACATTGGAAAAACACTGAAAATGCCAGATGATGCTGTCTTTAGGACTCTGTTTATAATACTTTGTAAACTTGTTTTAGTCTTTCAGATGGAAGCCCTGCAGATTCTGTGGAAGCTGCTAAAAATGCCAGTAGTACAGGTCAGTGCTATGAATAAAGCAGTGATTGAGGGTTTTCATGTGTGTCTGTGAGTCTCTTCCAGAACCACTTGTTACAATGATTATAGTAACAGTAAAGAATTTCTGTCTTTAGTGATTAGAAATTTAGACTCCATGAAAGAGAACACCACAACCCTGCTCCTGTGCTGGCCTTTACATGATCTGAGCATCAGAATGTTAATCAGACTTGCACCTTCAACTTTCCTCTCCTGCTTATTTTGAAACCAAACCTAGATGTATCATTGTGTCAATAAATTCACACGAACTGTCTCTGCCCATGAGAAATCTATATGTGATGGGTTAGCAAAGTGCCTCAGCTTGTAGTATTGCTCTTTGTGCACACCTGGCACCCTGAGTTTCATTCCTAAGAATCTACTGTGGGAGGCAAGAACCAGCTCCCAAAAGTGACCCCCTGAGCTCCACACACAGGCTCTGGAGCATGTATACCTGTTCTCATGCACATTGCATGTCTGATTGAACACATACACATAATGATGATAAAATGAAAAAAATTAATCTGTATCTGATCTGGGTGTGGGGACTGTGTAGTCTTGGAACTCACTTTGTAGACCAGGCTGGCCTCAAATTCATAGATCCACGTGCCTCTCCCAAGTGTTGGGATTAAAGGCATGTGCCACTACATCTGGCTGAGACTATGTACTTCTAAAACACATTTGTGGTGGATTTAGCTCCAGGGCTTCATGTGCTAGGTAAGCATTCTACTATTGAGTTATAGCTTTGGCTCTCTTGTGGTTTTTTATTTTTAAGATAAAGTCTTGCTTGGCGTGGCATTTCCCTGCTCAGCCTCTTGAGTAGGTGGGGTGACAAGCCTGAGGTCCATGTTGGTGTTTGGGTTCTTGGCTGCTGAATAACTCTGGTGTCTTTCCAACTCCTAGAAAAGCTCACAGACCAGGTGATGCAGAACCCACAAGTGCTGGCAGCTTTGCAGGAACGTCTTGACAACGTCTCTCACACTCCTTCTAGCTACATAGAAACGTGAGTACATTGCCAGTGAGATGTCAAGCAACAGAACAAACATCTCCATGCCTCAGAGTAGGAACAAGTATGGTTTTCATTTCTCAGGATCAGCTAGCTCATCTTGTCTACTTGGTGATGCACAGTGCCACCTTGTGGCTTGTAGAGAACTAAGCTAATAAGCTAATGCTGGTAGAGTATTGGCTAACTGCTGGACACCTACACCTTTACCCTTGTTAGGAGGTCCATGTTGTGGCCTTGCTGTACAGTAGAAATGAGATGCCTACTCTGGGCAGCACTTCTCAGGGCTTCCCTGACTGCCTTCTAGAAGAGATGAGACCCCAAGGCATAGCTGCTACAACTGGAGGAGACACTGTACATTTCCTTGTGTCCATTTAGAAGCCTTTCTGGCTTTACTTAGTGGATACACATTGTCTTTGTCCTGTTTTGTTTTTCTTACGCTGGTTTGAGTCCAGCCTCTAATGCACAGGTATCTTATATGCAGTTGTTGTTGTTTTATAGAGTAGGTGTAGTGAGGGTGTAGTCAAGGAGTTGAGAATGATGTCTGGTTTTCTGGCTATTGTAAGTGTGCATATGGAGTGACATTTGCTCACTAGGATGGGGCACAGGGTTGTGACAGCTGTGAGCACAGCCTTACATATGTGGCCTTGAATGGTGTTTGGGCCAGCACTGGGTGCTTATATAGACTCTGCATTCAGATTTTCTGTGAGCAAATTTTAACCTGGGGGCACTATTTTGGGGGATTTTAAATAATTTTATGAAGTTAAATATTTTTCTTCTCTTTATTTTTGTTTATTTATTGTTTTTTGTTTGTTTGAGGCATGATTTCTCTGTGTAGCCCTGGGTTTCCTCGAATTCACTCTAGACAGACTGGCCTCAGAACTTAAGAACTGCCTGCCTCTGCCTCCTACGTGCTGGGATTAAAGACATGTGCCACCACTGTCTGGCATGTTTTTTTCTTTTGATTTTAGGCGTGTTCATACGAACAAAAAATAAATAAATTCTGGAACAGAGGCAAAGAAACTCTTAGCAGGTGTGATTAGAGGAAATTGTATGTGGGTGTCTGTAGACTTCATGTGTCTACACAGTTTTAGACAGCCAAAATCAGGACCTGTGTGCCTGTCAGCTTCCTGTGTCTGGTCCTTGTCTGTGATTTGGCTTTTGCTGTTTATAATTTCATCCTATTGTGTACATGGAGAGGTTTGAGGACAGTTTGAAGGAATCGATTTTCTTCCATCCTGTGATTCTTAGGAACTTAACTCAGGTCATTCATTATGCTTGGCAGCAAGTGCCTTCACCCACTGAGCCATCTCTTTGGTGGGTTTTCTTTATTTTAAATTATGAATGTGTATGTATGCACACATTTTTGACTACAGATGCCCATTGGAGGCTATAGGCATCAGATCTTCCGAGAGGTGCAGTTTTAGGTGGTTAAGCCATTCAACATGGGTGCTAGGAATTGAATTCGGGTTTTCTGTAAAAGCAATAAGTACTCATAAATGTTGAGCCATTTCTCCAGCCCTAGTTTTGTTTCTTTGAGAGACAGAATGATACTCTTGTAGCCCAGGCTGGCCTTGAATTCACTAGTAACCCAGCCTAACCTTAAATAA
The DNA here is from genome assembly GCA_028555095.1 of Dicrostonyx torquatus. NCBI lineage: Eukaryota > Metazoa > Chordata > Mammalia > Rodentia > Cricetidae > Dicrostonyx > Dicrostonyx torquatus. Next base: position 2,420,187 of record JAQHUG010000157.1, read on the forward strand.
CTGATCTTCTACATCGACTTAAGATTATAGGTGCATAATACCATGCCCAGCTCCCTTCTGTGTGTGTGTGTGTTTTGCTGGATATTGAACAAGGACCATCTGCATGTTAGGTTAGTGCTCTACCTGTGACCTACACTCTTCTTCCTCTTGTGTGTAGCCCAGAATAACTTCTACTCCTGCTACTCTTAATGCTGTGGTCTTCTACATGGTGGGATTGCAAGTGTGCCCAGCTTCCTTTGGTCTGTTTTCATCACCAGTTTGGTTATGACAAAAGGGCAGTTTTACAAACTGATCCCCTATTTTTCCTTTCTATATGAGATTGACTCTCTTTTCCATCTGGCAGTTTGTGTCTTTTCTGGCTTCCTTAGTTCCTCATCGTCCCCCCCCCCTTCTTTCCCTCTCTCTCCCTCTCCTTCCCTTTCTCTTTCTTTTCCTCCCCCTTACCCCCTCAATCTCTCACAGGGTCTTTCTATGTATCTCTGGCTGTCCTAGAACTTCTTAAATAGACCTGGCTGGCCTCGAGCTTACAGAGATCCACCTGCTTCTGCTGGAATTAAAGGCATATACCACCTGGTTTGACGGAGTCTGTCCTTTTCTCTAGGCTTGTTTGCATGTAGGGCTTTAGCGGCTCTTTATAGTCAGGGTGTCTGTTTATGTGCTGGTTGTTTGCTGGCACTCGGTGCTTTATTTCCCGTTGTCTTGTAGTTTACCCAAAGCCGTCAAAAGGAGAATTAATGCTCTGAAGCAGCTCCAGGTGAGGTGTGCGCACATAGAAGCCAAGTTCTACGAGGAAGTTCATGACCTGGAGAGGAAGTATGCAGCCTTGTACCAACCTCTCTTTGACAAGGTTTGTACCATTGATGTGTGCCTCATGTGGTCGCTTCTGTGGAGTAAGGCACAGTACCACCCAGGGACTCTGTCTTTTCAGAGGCCTGTGTAAACATCTTAGCTTTTGAGTTTGCAGAGAGCCTAAAGTGCTAATGGACTCTTGGCTTTTAATGCAGAGAAGAGAATTCATCACTGGTGACGTGGAGCCCACGGATGCAGAGTCAGCGTGGCACAGTGAGAACGAGGACGAAGACAAGTTGGCTGTGAGTTTCTGTTGTGGAATGTTTAATCCTAGTTACTTTTATGGTATTGGAAGGTGAACTCAAGGCTTATTCTTCTACTCATAGTTTCTGTCAGCAAAGCTTTGTAGGTTAGGCAGGCAAAAATTGCTTGTATTGAGCCAGACATGATTGAACATGCTTCTGATCCCAGCACTAGAGAGATAGACAGATAGATATCTGAGTTCCAGGCCAGCCTGGTCTACATAGTGAGACTGTGTCTCCAGAACAAAACTAACTAACACCAGTGAAAGTCTGAGCCCAGAGGAGATGGAAGTTAGCATGGTTGAGAACTGTACATGTTCCTCCTTACTAGGAAGACTTCAGGCTGCTCAGCTTCACTCTGTCTCTAGACCAGCAGGTAGGTGAGTGACCAGCATCATGATGTTCTATTCATTTTCTATGACAGTCTCATTCAAATGCTATGCAAAGTTCCAACATGGTGCAAAGTTAATTTTAACTTCTGTCCTGGTTTGTTTGCTTTTTTAAAGGTACTAGGGATGTAATCCAGAGATTCATAAGCAAAAGGCAGGTTCTCCATATCTGAGTCACACTCAAGCCCCTGTCAGCCTAATTTTGTGGTTAGATAATTGGTAGCTTTGGTTTAGTAGAATTCTTTCTTAGGGATCTTTTTGAAATATGTTTAATTTTTGTGGCTATATGTAAAGTCCTTTGTTTTTGTTTTGTATCCCTGCCTGACATGGAACTCACTGTGTATCAGGCTGACCTCAAATTCAGAGATGGCATATGTGGTTCTGTATTAGTTTGCTCCATATGACCCATGAAAAGCCCATTTTGATGGTTTAACAGTCTCTTCATTTCGCTCCATCATAGACTGTTGTAACAAGCAATCAGAATTCACTTGGTTCAATTTCCTTTAATCGACTTTCTTCCTGAGGCTATATTACAAACAAGTCTCTCTTCCATGGTGCTATGTGGGCTTTGTGGTCACAGTATTGGTGTTTGCCTAGTGTGTCTACCCTTATGTACCCTTATTCTCCTGGGAGCTGCATGCCCAAATTACTAAATAGTTTTCTGATTACAATGCTGCTGCAGCAAACAGGTTTTCTTGGGGTTTGTTTGTGACAGGATCTCATTATAAAGCCTTAAATGACTAGAACTTGATCTGTAGACAAGACTGCTCTCAAATTTATGGTAGTCCTCATGCCTCTGCCTCTCAGGTGCTGGGATAATAGGTGTGTACTACCACTCCTGGCTTGAACTAGGGTTTTGTCCACCCTTATAGTAATCATATGGATATGACTCCGTGTGTGTCTGCTCGAAACTATTGTAGTGTTCATTGTATAATGACAGGAAGCTCGCCAAGACAGACTGGACATTCTTTCACAAGTCTGGTGGCAATTTGCCACCTTTTCAGTTTTCTCCCCTTGATAGGACAGACATTTCATTGTGAAATTACATGTGAACATAGGGCCATGAATGCCTTTTCCAACTCTGTAGTTTGGAGACACTCACACAGAAGGAAAAGGAAATGTGTGATGGACCCTGAAATAATGTCTTTCAGTAAGACTTTGAGCTGTGTGTAAATTTGTGTTTTCAGTGACTTTTGTGTTTTGACTCTGTTTTTTAGGGAGATATGAAGAATAAAGTAGTTATAGCTGAGAAAGAAGCAGCAACAGCAGAAGAGCTGACCCCCAAAGGCATCCCTGAGTTCTGGTTCACCATCTTCAGAAACGTAGATATGCTTAGTGAGCTGGTGCAGGTGAGGGGTACAAATGGGAAAAGATTGGGGTAATGCCCAACTCCTGCAGTATGTTGAGGGACTTGCCTTAATATTACAAACTGCTTACTTGGGTGCTGGGAGGTCCTTTTAGGAGGATGAAAAGTCTCCTCTTTGGGGCTGGCACTTGGACAACAACCCTGTTCCCTAGGGGAGTGGTCTTTGCTGGAGGGACTGCATTCTCTCTTGCAGTTCGTGGCAAGGCTGACAATTCTGTTCACACCAAGCTTGAGAGGCAGTCTCCTGCAAAGTCCAGCACTGCATCTAAGACCTTGTTCATGGTTCTTCCTATGTGAAAGCAGGAAGCTGGGGGAGATTCTCCCACCTCCGTATTGGTTGTCATTTGTGCCTGTTAGATGGGTGATCAGATTGGGTGCGTAGCATGTGAGGTGTTATCAGTGGAGAGCTTCATGCTCCATCTGTTAGCCTCAGAGATGTGACTGTTTTTGATGTAGTCTGCTTCCAGAACTGTCCCTGGATTTTTTTTTTTTTCTTCTTTTAAATACCTACTAGATGACCTCCTCTTGCTGGTTTGGTTTTATCCTGTTATGTCAAAAGAACCTAACCTTTAGTGAGCTTAATTCCTAGAGCTTCATTCAATGCTAATCTCAAAGTGAAAAAATTAATAATTTACACTTGTCACAAGTGTGTGTCATTTTGAGGGGCCCAGTCTTTTCCTTTAGCTTTTTCTCATGTTTTCACTATTGCCTAGACTTTTACTATACAGCACAGGTAAACAATAGTCATTGTGAAAGCATAGAGCCATGCAAGTTGTTGGCTCCTGTAAGACTCCAACATAATCTGTGATCTTTATAGTAGTGGTATATGCAGATTTGGGATATTTATTATCACTAGTGGATATTGTGCAGGAAGAACCGCAACAAACTTGAGCCATCTCTTTATCACCAAGCCTTTTGCCTTGTCATCTCAGATGCTAGGGGCCAGAAATCTTGGTGGCACTGTGCCAACTTTAGTGTCAAGTAGTGACAGGAGAGCATGGGGCTTTCCTACAACCAGCATTGGTGGTAGAAATGGTACCACTCGAGAATCAGGTGGCAGCTGATTCTTGGCGTGTTGTTACTGCCATTAGAAATACATAATGAACAGATTTGCATTGCTTTCTAAAAGTTAATACTGGACAAAGACATTTTGTCCAGTAGGGACAATTGCCCAATATCTGGGACACTTACAACTATGACTGCCATGAGTTGTGAGCTGTTGTTCAAGGTTCTCTCTCTGTTAGGAATATGATGAACCAATCTTGAAACACCTGCAAGATATTAAAGTCAAGTTTTCAGACCCTGGACAGCCTATGGTGAGTACTGACCAAGGTCCTTCTTGATTGGCTAAGGTGCAAAAAGGTCTGATTCTTGTCATTCAAAGTTGGCAGTCTTGAGCGTGCATGCTCATCAGACTTCTCTTGGTGCTACTGTTGGCAGTGTGAGCTGGACTTTTGGCTAATAACATAGGCCATATCCTTTCCCAAGGCCAAGGAGTTAGCTGGATACAGACTGGTGACTGCTGGCCTGTGGTTATCACCTGGTCAGCCTCCAATTTAGTTGCTACATTTTCTTGTTTGGTGAAGATGATCAGCACATCATGCTTTTCCCAAGTGTCACATGGAGGTAGTAGGGTGTAGTCGCATGAGTTTATAATCCCAGGAGAGAGGTAGATTACTTGAATATGGTTAGGACCAGCCTGAATCACAGCAGTGAGATCCCTTTTTAAAAGAATAGGAAGAGCTTATACAAACATGAACAATAGTAGTACAGAAATCTAGGAAATACTAAGGAGAGTGACCTGCTGGATTTAACCTAAAATAACTATTAGTAGATGTGACTGAAAACTACCCTAACATGGCTTAAAACATGGAAGGTGGTCTGGACTCTGGGAAGATGGACAACCTAGAATGTGCGGGGCTGGTGCTTGCTGAGTCTGATCCTCTTCCCCAGGAGCACTGTTCGTAACCTGTCAGTCTTGCTGTGGTTGGCGGGTTCCATTCCAGTGCTACAGGATTTCCAGTGACATATGACTGACTGGCTGGCTGGTGGCTTTCAGTGTCAGGTCTTGGAGACACGTGCTATGAGGGGCTAAGGAAAGGATTTTGAGAGAAGGACCTCAATCTGTCCTTTCATCTCTACCCCAGGCCCTGGTATACAGATGGAGATAGGCCAGTGTGGGTAGGATTTCTTTATCATCAGTCCTTCAGGGGCAGCCATGCATATCTGTCTTTGCTTTGTAAGAGGTGACATTTGGCTATTGTTTTGAAGATGGGGTCATGGGTAGTAAGTGGGAGCTTAGCATGTTTACTGCCTCCCTTGGTCAGGGGCTGCCCACTCAAGTGGCTGGAGAAGGTCCCTTCTCACCCAAGACTCTGACTGTGCTACCTGAGCTCTTGTCTTTCCTGAATAGGCAGTGTTCAGGTTCTCTGTGGTTTTTTACTTTCAGTTCATCCAAATTCAATTGTTATACTTTTGCTTTTATATAAATCTTTTTATTATTGTGAGATAGGGTCTTGCTGTGTAGCCTGGGCTAACCAAGAATATAGATAGAGTAAACTAGCTTCATATTTGTTACCCCCTCTTGCCTATACTGCCATGTCCTGGGATTATAGGCATATGCCACCTTAACTGGCTGGTTTTCATTTGTTTTTTGTTGTTGTTGTTTTTCCAGACAAGGTTTCTCTGTGTAGCTTTGGAACCTGTCTTGGAACTCGCTCTGTAGACTAAGCTGGACTTGAACTCATAGAGATCTGCTTGCCCCGGCCTCCCGAGTGCTGGGATTAAAGACATGTGCCATCACTCCCAGTTTTGCTTATTTTTTTTGTTTGCATATTTGTGAGTTGTCTTTGCTGCCATGTGGCTTTGGTATGCTTATTTTTCTGCAAGTATTGTCTCCTGTGTGCAGCTTCAGGGGAGCAGTTGACTCTGTCTTCTCTATCCTCCTTCCATTTAGGATCCTGCAAAGAGGGAGAAGAAGGGTGGGGCTGCCAGTGCTGATTTCAGTAGGAACGTCTGTAGCCAAGAGATGGTTCCTTAAGTTCTGTTTGCAGACATTAGATAGTTCTGACTCTGCATCTTTGCTTCAGTCTTTTGTGCTAGAGTTTCACTTTGAACCCAACGACTACTTCACCAATACTGTCCTGACGAAAACATACAAGATGAAATCAGAACCAGACAAAGCTGACCCGTTTTCTTTTGAAGGTCCTGAAATTGTGGACTGTGATGGGTAAGAACATGTCTTTCTGAAACAAAAGCAGTAATGTTTTAGAATTTTAAGATGAAGACTCGGGTATAGGGGGTGCATGTTCAAGGTCAGTCTAAGCTGTACAGCAAGATCTGTGTACAGCAAAGAAAAAAGATAAAAAATGAGAATAATACTAAAAATTAAAAAGTCTTAGGGGTTGGAGAGATGGCTGTGCAATCAGGAGTTCAGACCTCAGTGCTCATATAACAAGCCAGGCATTCTGCATATGTCTGTAAGCCCAGCTTTGAGAGGGCAGGGGACAGAAAGATGGCTGGGACTTGTGAGCTTCCAGCTTAGTCAAGAAAACATGAGCCCCACGTTCCAGAATACCATGTTTCAAAGATATTAAAGGCATATGTCACCATCACCCAGCAATAATTTTAAAAAATATATATTTTTTTAATTTAAAATTAAGTATATATATTTAAAAAGCCTACCTTGAAGTTCAGGTGCACTTTTAGACTTGTGCTCAGTTTCTGTTTGAAAGGGCCCAGGTCTTGAATTCTCTAGACACCGTGATTGAAGGGATTTGTTTATTTACAAGGCAAATTTTTCTCTGTAGCCTTTCTTGGCTGTCTAGAACTCACTCTGTAGACAAGGCTAGCTTCAAACACTCAAATTCACAGAGATCCTCCTGTGTCTGCCTCCCAAGTGCTGGGATTAAAGGTAGATGCTGCCACCGCCAGATTTATTTGTTTATATTATGTGGCACTCTGGCACTAGAGATTTAGCACAGGACCTTTACACATTAGACCAATTGCTCTACCACTGGGTTGTGTCCTCAGCCCCAAGTTTTAAGGTTTATTTTTATTTTTACTTTGTGTGTGTGAGTGTTGTCTGCATGTGTATCTGTGTACTACGTGTATGCCTTGCTCACAGAGGTTGGAAGAGGGTATCAGATGCTCTGAAATTGGAGTTAAAGATAGTTGTGAGCTGCCATGTGGGTGCTGGGGAGAAAATCTTGGTCTTCTGGGCCATTTGTTTAGCCCACCTTGAAGTGGTTTTTTTTTTTTTGTTTGTTTGTTTGTTTGTTTTTGGTTTTTGTTTTTATTGTTTTTGAGACAGGGTCTCATGTACCTCTGGCTGGCCTCAAACTTGTTTTGTAGACTAAGCTGAGCTTAGAGTTCCACATGCCTCTGCATTCCAAGTGCTGGGATTAAAGGCTGTGCCACCATCATGCCCAGAAAAGCCCCAAATTCCTAAAAGCATTAATATTTGTTAGGTGGTGAAATTTGATGCAGGTCACAGCCCAGTGGCAGCTTTGGAATTTTGCCCTGCATCTGCCACTTGATGCCTGTCAGTTTTAGTCTCTAGGCCACTTGGTAGAGATGCAGCTTAAATTTGACTCCTCCTATGGGTATCTCACTGTTCAGGAAATGGACTGTTGAAGAACCAGCTCAGTGTTGTTACTGTCATTAATGATTTGGGCTTCATTAAAATCCCACTTGATAGCCAGGCGGTGGTGGCGCACGCCTTTAATCCCAGCATTCGGGAGGCAGAGGCAGGCGGATCTCTGTGAGTTCGAGTCCAGCCTGGTCTACAAGAGCTAGTTCCAGGACTGACTCCAAAGCTGCAGAGAAACCCTGTCTCGAAAAACAAACAAACAAAAAAACCCACTTGATTCAAAGGCTTGGAGTAATTAGGGCTAGGGAAGATACTTTCCTGAGGACAGTCTGTCTTGTGGGAGAGGTGTTGTAGGAGACTGCTTGTTTGCTCTTGGCTGCCCAGGCTCCCAGAATAATCACTCAGAAACTGTATTAATTAAATCACTGCTTGGCCTATGAGCTCTAACTTCTTATTGGCTAGCTCTTACATCTTAATTTAACCCACTTCCATTCGTCTTCGTATTGCCATGTGGCTGTGGCTCACTGGCAAGTTTCTATCTAGCATCTGTCTCTGGGGCTACATGGCTTCTCTCTGACTCTTCCTTCTTTCTCTCAGCATTCAGTTTAGTTTTCTCAGCCTAGCTTTGTTATACCCTGCTATAGGCTCAAAGCAGTTTCTTTATTCATTAACCAATAAAAGCAACACATATACAGAAGGACTTCCCACATCAGAGAGGACTTGGCTTTTTCATGTGTTCCTGAATGGACATTATTCAGATACTACCAGACATGAGAAAGTGGCCCCTGATGTTCTATTTACTTAGTTGACTTCTGAGTTGAGTACTTGAGTGTTGACAGATATTTCTATCCTGCCTGGTCTTACAGCCATTTAGTCTCAAAGAAACACACAGAGATCTACATTAATTATAAACTGGTCGACCTATTTGCTCAGACTTTTATTAACTAATTTTTACATCATAAATTGGCCCATTGTCTATGTTAGCCATGTGACTCGGTACCTTTATCAGTGAGCTGTTCTCATCTTGCTTTCTCTGCATCTTGGTGACGATTGTAGACTGAGCTTTCTTCTTCCCAGAATTCTCCTGTTCTTGTTGCCCCAATTCTACTTCCTGCCTGGTCTCCTGCCTATACTTCCTGCCTGGCTACTGGCCAATCAGTGTTTTATTAAAAACACAAGTGACAAGTCTTTACAAAGTACAAGACTGTTGTCCCACAGCATGTGAGTGTGGTAATCCTCAGTTTGTTCAGAGACTGCAGGTGATGTGCTCTTGAACATTATACACATTTGGCAGGGTCTCGCACCAAAGATGCGTTTCAGAATCCCTGTGGACCATTGTGGGAGAATGCTGTTGTCATTTCAGAGCTGTAAGGTTTTTGAGCATTGGTTACTCCAGGACAATGGGACCAAGCTAGCTTTTGTAAGCTGTCATACAGATAAGCTTTGGGTTATTTTTCTTGGTTTGCAGATTAGTGGTGTCGGAAGTTTCACAGGGCTGTGGTTTCCTTCCTGGATAGTAGTAGAATTTCTCTTGGAGCAAGTGTCTATAACAGATGCTTTGTCCCTGCAGGTGTACAATTGACTGGAAGAAGGGAAAAAATGTCACAGTCAAAACCATCAAGAAAAAGCAGAAGCACAAGGGCCGGGGCACCGTGCGAACCATCACCAAGCAAGTGCCCAATGAGTCCTTCTTCAACTTCTTCAGCCCCCTGAAAGGTGGGCAGGGTCAGCTCAGTGTGTTATGTGAAGTTGTTCCCACATGTTGGCTTAGTTCTCAGGAGTTGTTTGTGCACCCCAGGAGAGGAACAGGCCAGCAACTAGGCAAGAGACAGGTACAGTCTTTAGGACCCTTCCTGGCTCAAACCAGTCACAGTACAAAGCTTCAGAATCACCTTTACAGACCTATACAGTTTCTTTTTCCTATGAATTCAATTTTTCTTAGTTTTACACAATTTAATAGAGCACAGGGATTTATTTATAATTTCTGTGTGATAAACACAAGTACATAGATTTACAGTTTTTAAAGGCTGGGAGCAAAACCGTGACACTGAAGCTTTTTGTTTTCGAACTATACAATGAAGATGAAACCTTGAGCCTTGTAATAATTACTGCACTCTCTTGGCGGTTCTGAGAAAGTTTTTTGACAGACCCTTTTTCAGTATTAGAGCATGGGTATGAAGGGACAGGATTTTTTTTTTTTCCATCATTTTCCATTGAAGGGACTGTCATTGGATATAAATGTCCATCCCTGCGGCTAAGGTCAGCACATAAAGAGTTCTGTGTGCAACATTAGGTGGGTCCCTCGCTGGATCTGGGCTTGGTTTTGTCTGAGTTCACTGCTATTGTCTACTACAATGCCCCTCATGGGGTGTTAGGGTATTACCATTGTAATGGCTATTTCTATGACTTCTTTGAACCCAGAAAACACAAAGTATATTAATTTCGTAAATAAAAATGCCCATAAGCTTAGTGCTCAAGTTTCCTGTGTAAGGAAGTCCCTTTTGACGACACTGATGTGTTGGACCAGGCAGGCTCTGTGGACCTCAGGTAGAGGATTCTTGAGCCTTCAAGAGTCAGTTTGCTGAGCATAGTGGTACACGCCTTTATTACCAGCATTTGGGAAGCAGAGACAGGATTTCTGTGAGTTCAAGGTCTGCCTGATCTACATAGTGAGTTCCAGGACAGCCAGGGCTACATAGTGAGACCCTGTCTTGAAGAAAGATTAGAGAGAGGGGAAGAGAGACAGAAGTTGGCTTCTCTGGGAATTTTCTTAAACCTGTTTTTAAAGCATCAGCAAAAGTGGGATTGATAAGCAGGCATGATGTTAGGGGTGGTGATTGACAGTAGCACAACTCTGAAGTTAGCTCATTCAGTTTCCAGAATGCATTTTCGTCAGGCTGCACATAACAGGATCAAGAACAGAGCATGGTGGCAGGGGGCGGATTGGTCTAGAAGGCAAGTGCTGGGGTGCTTGTCCCTGGGGAGTTGGGGTTCTAGCCCTCAGACCCTGTGCCTTGCCTACATGGCAGCAGTCTCTTGTGCATAGTGCTCATACAACCAACACTGGCGTTGCAACAATGAATGGTTCCAGGCTGAGACACTAAATGGTGTGAGCCATGGGAGAAGTGCTGGCACCACAGGTTGAACAGAGAGGATTGGATTAACTCAGCACATTGCTAGTCAAGATCTAAATCATCTCTCAGGTCATGGTTCCTTTAGCTTCAAGTATGTATGACAAGAAGCCCATGTCTCCTTTTGGGCTGGTGAATGTCAACACCACTCTGATGGTCTTGTGTATAGACAGACCCTCATGGATGAATCAGCCTTGAAAAGCTGCACTCCCTCTGCAGGGTTATCAGCCAACTGCACATTCTTTCCTCCATAACAGGCATGTACAATTCAGCATTTGTACAGTGCACAGGGTCAGCCTACATGGCAGCAGTTCACTGAGTACCAGCCTAGGACAGCTGGTTCACCTACTTCCTGCTCATCCTTCAAACTCAGACTTTTTTGACCCAGTCTTCTCTAGCTGAAGTAGTATATGAAGCTTATAAAATTATTTACAAGGTGCCATGGTTTCTCATTGGGGTCTGATAGCTGTCTGCCAACTGGGCTCCCTTCCGTGTGGATGTTAAGATGTTGGTGTCCATTATAATGTGTGTTGTCTTTTTCTTCTTCTAGCCTCTGGAGATGGAGAATCTCTGGTAAGATTTCCTGAATAGGCACTCTGATCCCTTCCTGTTCTGTTTGTTTCTGTAGTTAAAGTGAAGTCATTATACCTTGGACCTGGGGAGAAATGTTTGTTTTTGTTTTATTTTTCCGTGCTTGTCCTTTACTCTTCACTAGAGACCCCAGTGTCCCTACTCTGAAACATAGACAAATAGCAAAGTTGCAGACCATCTGCTCTTTTGCTTTGCCTTCATGTTGTTTCATAGTATAATTTGAACATTGACTTTAAGGTCATTTTAAGTGGCTTTGAATGTGGTGACTATTATCCAGCAGTGTAGATGGTTCAGAGTAAAGGCTGAAGGTAGGGTAAGGGTGCTAAGCGTGTCTTTACTGAAATGAGTTAATGTGTTGGTTTTCCCTTTCAGGATGAAGATTCCGAGTTCACCTTAGCCTCTGACTTTGAAATTGGGCACTTTTTCCGTGAGCGAATCGTGCCACGGGCTGTCCTCTACTTCACTGGGGAAGCCATAGAGGACGATGACAATGTATGTGGGCCGGAGGGGTAGGAAATGCCCAAATTCCTGTATGCAACTGGGCAGCTGATTTACTTAGTTTAGCGTTCATTAGTCTTAGTTGGGGTATTTGTTGCTGTGATGAAAATCATGGGGGGCTGGAGAGATGGCTGAGTGGTTAAGAGCACTGACTGCTCTTCCAAAGGACCAGGGTTCAATTCCCAGCACCCACATGGCAGCTCAAAACTGTCTGAAGATTCAGTTGCAGGGGTTCTGATATCTTCACACCAATGTACAGAAAATAAAGTTAAATAAACCATAAAAAAGAATGTAGAACTTTAAAAAAAAAAATGTGCCTCTAGGCACATCTCATGAAAGCATTTTCTCAATTGAGAGTCCAATTGACTCTATTTGCCTCTGTTTTAGTCTGAAGATAGAAAGGGAGCTTAACCAGCATGCTCCAGCCAGCAACTCTGTTACTCCTCCCCATCCTTAACTCTTGTTTTGAGCAGCTTTCAGTACTGGAAAAGTCCCTCATCAAACAGCACAGTGCTGCTCTGCTGGGCTGAGCTGGGCCTACAACAACAGCATGTGCCTCTCTTGGACACCGGGATGGAGCGAGCCATCACTGCTTCTGTAGCAGCAGCACCAAGCTTCGTACTACCTTTAGCATAGCAGGGTGCTTATAAGTTTGGTATTGGGGCTACATCATAGTTCTAGAATTTTAAGTTGTTTCTGTTTTCCCCTGCAGTTTGAAGAAGGCGAGGAGGGAGAAGAGGAGGTAAGGAAGAAGTGTTCTCCCCTCAGCCTTGTGTGGCTTTGACGTCTTTGTTTGAAGTTAAGAGGTCAAAGGGCCTTGCTCTGATTTGGTTGCCATATTGAAACCTTTTGTTTTTGGTGCCCATAGATTTTCACCTTATTGTTACTTATAAAACTGTATTTTAGCTGGGTCGTGGTGGCACAGGCCTTTAATCCCAGCTCTTGTGAGGCAGAGACAAGAGGATCTTAGTTTAAGGCCAGCCTGGTCTAACCAGGACGGTGAGTTCCAGGACAGCCAAGGACAACTGCGGCTACACAGAGAAACTCTGTCTTGAAGCACCCCCCCCCAAGTACCTTAGTAAGCATTTAATAAGCAATATCTTAAGTTTTCATAAGTGTTTCTAAATTATCTGTGAGAACAAAAAGATATGCAAAGTTAATTGTTAGTGACTGGCCCAAAAGCAGGTATCCACTGTGATTTTTCTTTTGGAAAGCAGAAACCACAGGAAACTGAGCCTCTGGATCAATCAATTCAGCTAAATCTGTCATCGTCACCCCCCTTTATTTTTAAAGAAATTATTTTCTAAGGTTTAATGAAAAAAAATTTTTTTATTTATGCTCATGTGTCTTTACATATTTGTGCACTTGCGTGCTGCTGGTTCCTGTTTAGTGCAGAAGGCATCAGATTTGAGGAGAAATTTCCAGTGGTTATGAACATAGGTACTATGAACTGAATTCAGTCCCTCTACGAGGGCAATTAGTACGCTTAACTACTGAGTATCTCTCTCTCTCTCTGATTTCTTTGGTAAGATTGGTTTGAGTTAGTTGTACAGAATAAGCTTTGTGTAACTTTCTACATGTTCTGGTGATGCCCTTTGGTCACATCCCTAGTCATCTTTTACTTTTTTTCTCCTTTTAATACAGGAATTGGAAGGAGATGAGGAGGGAGAAGAGGAGGATGATGCTGAGGTTAACCCCAAGGTTAGTTATTCGAGGACTTCCTGAGCCTACCAATACTGCACAGTGGGACTTTTGAAGCTGTTCCCATTTTGAGGCAGTGATGCTAGGAATGCTTATGTCCAAAAAAAATTGCATTTGAGGAAAGACACCTCATGTCCTAATGCATGAAGCATTAGGTGTCTGATTCCATGAGGTGGTGTTCTGTTCTATAGACTTGAGCATGTACCTATGGCTTCCAGCTCTTCCTTAGAGGAATGCTGTAACAGGAAGTACCCATGTTTGTCTACAGAGGACCTGGTGGGAATTGTGTACTGTAATAAAGAGAGCATTAGATTGTGGTCAGAAATTTACATACGTACGTACTTGCTGAGAAGATTCAGCAAGAGATTGTGATTGAAAACAGGACAGGAAGATTGGTTAAAGAAAACAAAAAAGTGGACAGGCTGTGTTGCCAATTTTATGTTAAGTTTATGGTTTTCCTCTGTGGCCTCAGGAGACTCTTGTTAGGGGACTGTGGGTACCTGATAACAGAATTCCCTGAGCACCTCTAGTGCAGTCATACTGCCTTTTGTTTGACAGTATGTGGGGTCTGTTGGAATGTACCCCTGCCTGGTGTCCCTGTGCTCTGCGTCTCTGACTGGCTAGTTAGTGTTTGTCTGTTGTCCTTGTTTTCCCTATGTGGAGTGTTGTGCTAAAAACTGCCATTGCAGTGACTTGGTGCTGTGGCTGCTGTCCTACTGGAAATGCATGCACCCACTAGGAGATTCCTGAGGAGAAATGAGATATGGGCTACTGACATAGTCACGAATGCTATTCTCTTTAAGGATCTCCTTTGGGTCACAGAGACTGCTGGTGAGCCTGGGGGTGGGGAGGCATGTTTCATGCCCTGTGGGCACTCATTGGACACACATTCACAGTGCAGTTAGCTTAGCAGGGACCAGGGCAGCTTGTTACATGCACACTTCAACATGGTGCACCTTGGCCTTTGTGCTGTGTGTGTCTCACTTAGCCTCCGGTGTATCCCCTCTCCTCCCTTTTCTTTATCCTGTTGTTTTCCCTTTGTCACCCTGCAGAGCCTTCTGTCTCCTCTCATGTCCCTGGTTTTGAAGAGAGCCTCTCACCCCGGGTGGCCATGTGATTAGTAAAAAGCCCTTTGGACACCTGGCCTCTTGCATCTGGGTGTGGAGAGACGCTACAAAAGTAGTGTAGGCGATGGGGCGCAATGGCGAGCTGTTGTTGTTAGCAGTCCAAGGGATGGTCCTGCTGTCCTTGGGTCAAGATGTGGTTCTATGGCTTCATGTGCATCTTCCAAAGTGAAGGGTTACTGGAATCTGCACGCAAAAATTGAACTGAAACTGTTGTCTGGGAGTTGTTTGTTGTAAGAGGGAATGAGGTTCTGACCTTGGGAAGGAGTGCAGCTCTGCTGTGGTGAAGCTGCTCCTGCCCCTTCTAGAAGCCTTTTGTATCATGAGAATGTGGCTGTTGCTTCCTGTATAATTTTGTGCATTTCATTTCTTTCATGCTGACAGTTCCTTTCAATTTTTTTCCCCATTTAGGTGTAATTTTTGTGTTAATCATTCATGCATTTCTAGGTAAGGTGGAATCTGTTCATACCTAACTTCCAAACTGCTGTCTGTACTTGATTCGTTGCATTACTTTGACTTCTGGGTCATAGACAGATGAAGTCTATCACATTGTGCAGGAGCTATGATTCCTCAGGCCTTGTGAGTAGCGTTTGTACAGGGCTTCACAGCTAAATGGCATTTGTAAAACCAGCAGACCAGTGAGGCTTAGCTCCTGTTTTCAGGGCCTGGTGGATTTTTGTTAACTAAGCAGTGAGTTGTACTTTGGGGTTGGGGAGGGGCATTGTCACTCGTGATTGAACAAGAGGTTCTGGGGGTCAGCAGCTGGCAGGATGGCCACAGGAGCCACCTTGGGCACATAGCCCTAGTAGGGGAGTTACCTGATGACTATGCTGACAGATTCAGACAACTTTTGGCTATAATTACCCTGGATTTGTATAGGCGTCTGCTGGGTTTGTACACTGAACTAGGCATTGTGCCAGACGAGTGAGTGAACCGAAGATTAGGTCAGATTGGCGGGAGTACCTGCCAATGTGGAGGCTATAAAGCCCCACTTGGAGGATGACAACCAGTTGTGGACATGGTATGAGGCACCTTTTCTTCCCTGTGTAGTCTGGAGAACGTCCTTGACCCTTAGACAACTAGCAGAGAGGAGAGACCCTTGCCAGTGACAAGGCCTTCCTGTGGGTGCTCACAGTTTAACTAATACTGCAGTAGGAGAAGGAAGAAAGGACAGGGAGAGTGGGAGGGGCCGTAAGGAACTCATGTCCTATCTCATGGGTAGGCCCCTGTCTTTCATTGTGAAGACAACAGTTGATAGGAATTTTCCAGAATGGCAGCACAGTCCTACAGAGCCTCGACCTGTTTTCCTTGGTGGGCTCAACTCTGGAGCCAGCTTTACTCCAGCAGTTAAATGCAATTGACGGCAGTGTTAAAGATAACCTGTTTATCAATGCCATAGTAGCAGCAGACCATGGGAGGTATCCACCTTCAGGTAGCTTTGGTGTAGGCCTTTTTCCTTCGTGCCGCTGGCATAGTGGAGTGTAAGTGGTCTCAACTCCACCTTTCTCAGGCCCTCTGTGCTCTTGACAGCTGCACCTCATGTCGTGTGGTGGGCAAGGGTTTTGCTTACTTGTGCATTTTAAGTACTAGCTCCTCTCCATTGATATGCAGGCTAGCCTTGAGAGGCCATATTGTCATTAAGATTTGTGATGTGGCAGATGTTACAGTTCAGTTACAGTTTAGTTTCTGACTATGTCACAGGCCAAAGCCAGTAAGTGTCCCATTTGCAAAATCCACTTCAAAATCTTGTTTCCTCAGCGAGAGCACCAGTGGACACTGCTGTTCACTGCCTGGCAGGGGTGGGGTTTGGAGCTATGGCATCCCTGTTTAAGACTGCTGCCTCATCACTCTTGCCTTGCCAATGGCCTCTTCCACCCTAGTAAGGGTTGTGCTTCCTGGTAGCTTCATCCTACATTGCTGTGGTCTGTGTTTTGGATTTTACACCCTCGCTTTTGGTTTTATTGAAGACACAGATGTTAGGTTCTTGTGGTCGAAAATGCCACTTCATTTTAGTTACAGGATAAAGTACAGGGTGCCTATATTCTGAAGCAGGTAGGAAGCACCCACTCTTGGTCCACCGGTTTTCCACCTGCGATGCCTCTTGTTCCATTTGCATTTTTTATTTCCCTCTGTGCTGGGAGTGGACCCCGGTTGTACCCCAGTCCATGGAGCTCACACCCCTTCCTGTGTGCATCGCTTGCCTTCCTCTCTCCTGTCCCTGCTGTACTCGCCTGGGACACCCTGTCTCCCTGATGTTCTCTAGGTCAGTAGGTAAGTGACCTTGGCCACTGTGTTGACTGCCTCTAGGTCTAGCCTTGGCTGTCTTCTGACAGCTCTTGCTTGAGTCACATCTGTATTGGGGTTTTCTAGAAAGACAACTGATAGAATGTGGCTTACAGTCTGTGATCCAACTATTCCAACAATGGCTATCTCCCAACGGAAAGTTGAAAAATCTGATCCTTGCTCAGTCCACAAGGCTGCATGTCTTCAGCTGATCCTGTACATGTATCAGAATTGCAAAGAGGTAGACTCTAATGCCAGTGAAGGAATGTATTTGCTAGAGAGTGAGGGCAAGCAGACAGAGTTCTTTACATAAGTGTGGCCTGTATTTCAGGTGGGTCTTCTTACCTCAAATAATCCAATCAAGAAAAATCCCTCAGAGGAATGCCTAACAGCTTGGGTTTGGATTAATTCCAGGTGTAGTCAAGTTGACAACTGAGAATAGCATAGCATCTCTGGGCTTGGGTTTCTTGTTGACTTACAAGGCCCATGAGACACAGGTAGAGACGGGAGTCTCAATCTGGAGGGCTCAGTATATCCCTGTGTTCTTCTATATCCCTGTGTTCTTCTCGTCACAGTCAGTTCAGAGGCTGGAGAGATGGATGGCTCAACTGTTAAGAGCACTGGCTGGTCTTGGAGAGGACCTAGGTTCAATTCCCAATAACCACATAGTAGCTTACAACCATAGAGTATCAAATGCCTACCCTCACATAGACATACACACATAAATAATTTTTTAATTGAAAAAAGTAGAGGTAAGACCAGGTCAAGGTTCCCCCTTGCATGTTTTGACACTGTCTGTATATATTTTTGCCTCTGAAGTGTGGTGTCTCAAGGTAGATTGGGGCGAGGGCATGTCATACCATAAATACTTTGGTGTTACCTTAAATGTTCACACAATGCAGTCTTATTAGATCCCCATAGCCATGCCAACTAATAGAATTAAATTTATTTTATTGGGGCTAGCAAGATGACTAAGCAGTTAGGAGCAGCTCACAGTGGTCTGTAACTCTAGTCTAGGGAATCTGACCACCCCCTCTTCTGACTTGCTGGCACTAGGAGCATATGTGGTACACAGACATACATGCAGCCCAAACACCATGCACATAATAAAATAAGATTAACAGCATAGTGGTGTGGTGCATGCCTTTAATCTTAGCACTTGACGACCAGAGGCAAGCGAATCTCTGAGTTCAAAGCCATCTTGGTCTACATAGTGAGTTCTCAAAGACAAAAAAGTATTTTTTTTAAAGCACTTTGAGAGACTGAGGCAGGAAGATCTCTGTGAGTTTGAGGGCGGCCAGGACTATGTACATAGTCCTTGTCTAAAAATAATTGATTTTTGATGGGTGCTGAAGATAAAACCTAGGGCCTTGGGCATGATGGACAAGTGCTCTACCACTGGGCTACATCACCAGCTCTTGTTACTTGGAGACACAGTGAGTCTCAGTATGTGGGTCAGGTTGGACCCATGGCATTTCCCTGCCTTACCCTGGAATTAAAGACTTTTCTTACCATACTCCACAGTCACAGTGATTTCTGTTCGTAGGCCCCTGAGATTCTGAGCAGCAGATGAGTTGAGTACATGTCTTAGCTCAGAGGTAGCATTGAAGTTCTTGTCTATCCTTGGGCTTTCGATGGCCTCAATACAAAGCTCCCCAGATCCTGAATGTGGTTTAAAGGCACCAGGTTTTTGTGTTACATTAGATTGAAAACAGGCATGATCTGGACACCTGCTTTGTGAGACCGATGGACATGGCTCTTCACGGGAGCTAGCCCCTGGCTATTTGCTCCTGCACCATGAGCTACTGGAGTTAAATCTGTTAGGGTATTCTTCTCTGTCTGTGGAGAGAACCAGCCTGCTGAGGACAGCATTCCCTGCATGAATACCAAGGACAGAATAAGGTGGTCTGTACCAACAGCAAAGCCTCTTGTGCAGTTCATTCTGTGTCTCCTAGCATATTCTGAGTTAGACTTTGTATTAGAACAGAAGAGCAAGCTCCTGGAACTTTTTCTGGGGAATTGACTTGTTTCCATGGCAGCTCTTAAAGTCTATTTGCCGGAGTCATCTTTTTGGTGAGAAGGAAAAACTCCTTGGATATTGGTTTTTGCGGGATGGGGAGATTTGCTGAGTGATGCTGGTTTTATTTTTCTCAAATCTTGTGTTCTCCTTGCAGAAAGAACCCAGCCAGCCAGCGGAGTGCAAGCAGCAG
Organism: Dicrostonyx torquatus; assembly: GCA_028555095.1. Classification (NCBI taxonomy): domain Eukaryota; kingdom Metazoa; phylum Chordata; class Mammalia; order Rodentia; family Cricetidae; genus Dicrostonyx; species Dicrostonyx torquatus. Next base: position 2,439,162 of record JAQHUG010000157.1, read on the forward strand.
TAAGAAGCAGCGACCTTGAGGGGCCATCTTGTGGACGGATGTCAGGACCCCAGGCCGCAGGCAGTCCCTGACAAAGCAGAATTTTGTTGACAGTGCTGTGACATCTAACCATTTCCAAGTGCATGATTCCTCTCCCCTTCCCTTCTTACTTTGCTTAACTTGTACAATGGAGACTAGGCTGCAGTTCAGATTAGGAGATTTAGTTGTAGCACCTGCAGCCTTGGTGCCTGAAGACCATGTAGGGTGGGCTGGGGTTGTGCCTGGGATTGGCAGAGCCTGGTGATTCTGTGTACGCTACTGAAGAGGCTCATGGTTTCCAGCCACTGAACTTCGTGGGAAGCTGCTCCAGCTGCTGTGCCCTAGTCATCTCCCAAGCACTGTAGAAGAGGCTGTGCTCGCCTTAGAGCGTGTGGGTTTTTTGTTCTGTTTTGTTTTGTTTTTTTTTTTCTTTTTTTTTTCTCCTCACTTCCCTCGAGTTTTGGTTTCAGGGCTGGGTGGGTTGTGGCACACACCTCTGAGACCAGAACTGTCTGGTTCATCCTTGTACTTATTTATTCCCTTGTGCTTGGGGGGCTTTGAACTTCACTGTCCTCCTCCTCTCACTTACGAGACCATGTTGCTAACTGACCAGGAGGATGTGGCATCAAGTGGAGTGAGGCCCGTGGAAGAAGCCCTGCTGCCTCCTGCCGCTAGCTGTTCTGTGCCATGCAGACCACGTGTTATTGTTGCCTCTGGAGTGTGCTAGGCTGTAGCCAGGGGGATAAAGTCTTCTCTCACTAGGGATTGCTGGCCTGCAGAGCTTCGCTTGCACACCAGGGCCACACCTGGGTTTGGTGACCAGTTGGTGTGTGTGGAGTTTGTGTGTGTGGTTGTGGTCTTTGGCAATCAGGACAGCCATGTCCACAGTGACCAGCCATGTAGAGCGTGCTCAGCCTTACCTGATAACACATTTGTAACTGAATACGGTATTTTCAATTTGTACAGAATAGTTAGAATATTCTATTAAAGTTGTGAAACATGAAAGGAGCACTGATTTCCTGACAACCCACCTGACCCTCCTGACTGCGCACAGCTGTGCCCACACCCTGATGGACTGAACTGAGTGACTACAGACTTCACTCTTGGCTCTGTAAAAGCTTGGCTGTAAAAACTAATTCTTGGAACTGTTTGATTGTAGAGTCAGCCTGGGGCCCTGGGAATATTTTGCTACTGTGGGAAAGGCCTAAGAAATTGGGGCAGGGGTGCTCTTGAGCCATAGCTTTACAGATCTCTGGCTTCCCTTCAGGAGGAACAGAGTTTAATTCACAGAACCCACATGCTGGCTAACAATCATTTGTAACTCCAATTCCAGGGTATCTGATGCCCTTTTCTAGCCTTTGGGCACTGTTTGCATGTAGTGCACAAGTCTATATGCCTGTACACATTCATACAGTAAGTGGTTTTACTTAAAAAAAAAAAACAAAAACTATCAATTCACAATAAGGTGTAGCCAAACAGATGAGTCAAATTTATTTATTATTTATACAATGTTCTGTCTGCATGTATGCCTGCCCACCAGAAGAGGGCACCAGATCTCATAGATGGTTGTGAGCCATCATGTGGTTGCTGGGAATTGAACTCAGGACCCCTGGAAGAGCAGCCTGTGCGCTTAACCTCTGAGCCATCTCTCCATCCGTAGTTTTACATTTTGAGACAGGATTTCTCTTTGTAGCCCTGGCTAGCCTGAAACTTACTATGTTAGACCAGGCTGGCCTACAGATTTAGAGATCCACCTGCCTCTACCTCCCCAGTGCTGGGATTAAAGGTGTGTGCCGTCACCGCCCATTTAAGATAAAGCTTAAGAAAGCACCTGAATCGGGCTGTGTCCTGTGGATCAGGATCCAGGAGAGATGCATGCCTCACGGGGTTGTATGAAAGTTTGGTAGGGAGGGGTGACTGAGATGATGTTGCTATAGACCTTTCTTCTAACCTGCAACACTTTCATTGCCTTCGACCCCCAGGTGCTAGAAGATCAGTTTGGTAGCCTTTTCTGACTGAACCTAATGTGGAAGATCTTATCCCTGTGATGCCTACCTTATGTGCTCAGTGGCTTACTACTGGTTATGGTGGCATACGCCTTTAATTCCAGCACTCGGGAGGCAGAGACAGGCAAATCTCTTGAGTTTGAGGTCAACCTGGTCTACAAAGGGATGTCAGGACAGCCATGGCTATTCCACAGAGAAAACCTGTCTTAAAAAAACAAAGTGGTGGGCTGGAGAGATGGCTCAGTGATTATTGCCTGCTCTTCCAAAGGTCCTGAGTTCAATTCCCAGCAACCACATAGTGGCTCACAACCATCTATAATGAGGTCTGGTGCCCTCTTCTGGCCTGCAGGCATACATGTAGACAGAATGTTGTATATATAATAATTTTTTTTTAAAAAAAAAGTGGCTTACTCTCCCTACAAGTCCAGTGACTCCCCCTCCCCCCGGCCTGCCTGCATGACTGCTCTGTCCTTTGCCTCATCAAAGTCACAGAAGGTAGGAGGTGGGCATGTATTAGGTGCTTTGACAATGATGCATGCTTTCTTCATCCTGTGTCATTCCCAGCCTAGTGTGATGGGAGTCACTGGGCAAAGGCCACTTACATAGTCTCCACCTGAGCCATGTAAATTCACTTACAAGCCTGCATCTCACGTGCCATTAAAAGATCAGGTAACTGCACAAAATTATGTGCTTAGGTAATTTCCAGGTGTGTTAGCCTGGCAATCCAGCTGGTGTCACAGCCGCACATAAGGGGTGCTTTCTGTGCTGGCCTTGTCTGCCTCCTAATTTGTCACCCATGGGCAATAGGCCTCAAGGAGAGCTAGCATGGGGCTGTTGGCATTGTGTGCAGTACTTTGCACCAAGGCTCCTATACCCTTTGAAGTGGATGCCCTTGGCAGACATCCAACAGGTCAAAAGTACAGAGGGTGCCCAGTGTTGTGATGGTTCTCAGAGGTGAGCTATGACAGTGTAGGGAGACAGCAGGAGGACAGCTTGTGGGGTTACCCAGAATAGAGGTGGACATGGAGGTGTTTGGGGACCCACCTGCTTGGCACTGGGTCATGGAGCTGGGCTGCCTGTGATCAGAGGTTCCATGCTGTTGCCTGCACTCTGGAGTCACTGTAAGAGTGGTCACAGCATGGAGCCCAAAACTCTGGCCATTGCTAAATGCTCAGAGATCCCAAGAAACTTGTCTTTCATTAACAATCCTGTAGACCTGGGGCAGCAGGCTCAGGGCTGTCACTGAAGTATTCCAAATGAGGCATCTAAGCCTCTGGCCAAGGGCTGTGCCTTCTAGCTTCCTCCTGCACAGCTTCAACTCCACCTAGGCTGCTGGTGTCAGAGCAGAGCCAGCACCTTGCAACTCTTGCCAGCTGCCAGGGCAGTGGCTGTATCTGTGTGGAGCCTTCACCATGGAAGGGTAAGATGGCATTCAGCCACTGAGATCCCAAGTTAAAGCATCTTGTTGCCTAGCTGGTCTCCCTCACCCACTGAAATGCCCAATGCCTCCCTGGGTGGAATTGGATGGTGCTACCTGCTAGGGTTTGCATTTGCCTCTGGTAGTGAGGATTAGGTGGGAATGCTATGGGGGAGCAAGCTCTGGTTTCTCAGTTGGGTCAGCCAAAATTGTTCGGCTACTGAGTTCTGGCCAGGACTGAGCTCCCAGTGGGTGCCTCTTCCAGCTCCAGCCTGCTGAGGAGACCTATAGAGGGGCCAGGTTGTCAGAACAGTCTCCAGCATTCCCCAGGCTTCCTGCCAGCTACCCACACAATCCAGTGAAGGCTTTCCAGGCCTTTCTCTGCAAACTAGAGTCCACACATCCTTCCACCCCAGACTGTCTCCAAGCCCACCCACCAGCTGGCACTAGCCAGGCAGGTGTTCCAGAACCCTAGGGTTCATCTGACCTGTTTTCACATATGTAAAGTCATTTTTCAAACATGGACCTTGAAGTCCTGACAGGGAACACTGCCCAGTGCACAGACCACTAGCCTATTTTTTGGACATCATTGGCTGAAGAATGAGGCCTGCAAACACCAAGTCCAAGTAAACTTCGTGTGTCTGGATGGAGTCACAGATGCCAGCCAACTGCCTGGCCATGCTGATTCCTCTCCCAGGTGGAGACCGGATGTTGTCTGTGACAACCCAATGTGTGGTGTATGGGCAGATCACACTTCGGTGCCTCAGCTAACTCACTTCCCGGGGACCTAGTGTGTCTAACTCTGCCCCTGCCCACTCCAGCCTTCCCAATCCAGTAATAGAGGACAGACAGCTGCTGCCTTCAGCAGGGTGCCTTTGAGTCTCAACCTGAGTTTTGACTGGACTGGCCCTTCTAAACCCCGTGTTCATGTGGAGAGCAGAGAGCAGGTGGCTCCTGTGGCCATTACATGCTGAGACTTGGAACAAGCCCCACCCCACTGGCCAGCTATTCCCTCTGCTGTGGTGTAGGGGAATTGTCTGGTCCCTGAGCATCACCTCTAAGGATGAAGTTAGGGGTAGTGAGGAGCATGAACTCACTGGCCAGACCCATTCTGTGTTTGATGGGATGCAGGACAAGTGCTCTCAAGCTGGCCCACAGGTATGCAGAGGTGGCAAAAGAGTCTTTGCATATGTAATCAGGTAAAGGGATGACCGTGAGTCAGCAGGTGGGCCTTCAGCCTGCCTTTGCTGAAGCCCAGTGACTTGCTGTGCTGAGTGCCCCTCCAGCTGCATCTCCAGGTACATATCAGGACAGAGGCAGCCATGAGCTGGATGCCAGTTACATCAGACACCTCCAAATCCTGTTTCACTATGTTCACACAGGTTATTTGAGACCAGGAAGACCTGCCTCGGTCTTGGACTTGACCCTGGCAGTGCTTCTATCACATTGCAACAATATCTAGGAGCACTAGTGAGCCTCTTCCCTTGTCCCAGAGTGCAAATATCCATAATGTTATAAGGTCTACAACTCCCAGTCCTGACAACACTGCTGGCTGCTTCATCTGTGTGTGCCCCTGGGAGTGGTCACCCAAACTGCCCTTAGACCTGCTGGTCACATAACTTCCCAGTATGGAAGCATAGAACACATACAGTTCCACAAATGTGGCAGGGCTTTGCTCCCTGCGGATTTCAGAGGGTCCTTTCTTCTGCTCCCAGCCTAAGGACCTCCAGTGTCCTTAGCTTTCGGCCCTGTCGCTGCTGTCTGCCCTCAGTCTTCACCTGGACTCCTCCTCTCCATGTGTCTTAGAGGACACTAGGAATGGCATTTCTGGCTACCCGGGAAACATTTCTAGCCAATAAGGTCATGCTCTCCTGTTCTGGAGATTAGGAGGTGGTCTTTGGGGGCAGCCACTCAGCCAGGGAACACCCCTTAAATATCAGGTGAGATGAAGAGGTGCCCACAGAGACCCCAGTCTAGGAACATTTGAGTAGTTGGTGAGGTGGTGTCTACTGTGAGGGATGCACCTCAGAGTCCTCTCCATTGTGAGTTCATAGCTGCTCCTTCAGCTCCTTGACTAGAGCCGGGGAGGGCAGGACTTGTTAGGCTCCGCCTCCCTCTTTTGTCAGGCTGGTGGGCCCCCTCAGCTCCCCAGGCCTGGCCAGCATGGACTCATCTTACCAGCCCTGCAGGCGCCATGCCCTCCTGTGAACTCCGAGAACAGCAAGTCTGTGTTCCACCCAGTGTGGCTCAACACATCAAGGAGCTGAGTCCTGCTCTTGCTGACCATTGCACCTTGTCCATCCATGCTTCTGGCTCGGAATGTCTCAGATGAGCTTTTGACTGTCTTCAGACTCATCTTCCGAGTGCCCTGGTTGGTTCTGGCAGACATTTTCATGTGCTTCGTTGCAAGGGCCTTGAGAACTTAGAGCAAGGATACTGCAAGCTGGGTAATTCCAGCACTCAGAAGACAGAGGCAGGTGGATCTCTGTGAATTCAAGGCCAGCTTGGTCTACAGAGCAAGTTCTAGGACAGCTGAGGTTACCCAGAGAAACCCTGTCTTGAAAAACAATAGCAACAACCAAAAGAAAAAAAGAAGAGAAAAGAAAGGTTACTTACTCTAGGTGGCAGCACACTCCAGCAAATGGAAACCAGGGACAGAGAAGACAGCTCTGGAGACTGAGGGCAGGATGACAGCAAAGACCTGAAACCAGGTAGGGCAGGTAGATCAGTCTCTGCCCCAGGCTTCCTGCTTTGTGTAGGCTTGTAGATGGGGAGAAGAGGAATCCAGGACCGACCTCACTAGACTAACTGTCCTAGACTAGAGTCTCTCTGGGCCCACAGGTGGTATCAGGTGCTGACTTCTGCTGTGTACCTGAGGACCTGCCCTTGATGAGAGGCAAGCCTCAGACACCCTAGTAATCCTTGAGGAGGAAGGGGAGAATCTTGAAGGTGGAAGGGCAGGAGAACCAGCCACAAGCCTCTGTGAGTTCACAGCCCACAGAAAGAGGGTGGCATTCAGTCCCTGACAGGCTCCATGACACATAGTTTCCTCATAGGCTTGCTTCACCAAGCTGGTTGGACAAGTGCCTATCAGGCTGGCCTCGTTGCCATGAGGAGGTGACCTCATTGGGGAAGTTCCAAAGAGGTGCCTTCTTCCTCCCAGCTGAGCCAGAGCACTCAGCTCAGCTCCGGTGCCAAGGGGTCAGGCAGCTAGACAGGACAGCAAGTGTTCAGACCGGAAGTTTAGGGATATATAACCCTCTGTGGCCTGCCTGGGTGGCTCAGTTTGTGTCAATCCGGATACTGCCCCAATAAATATTAGTAAACTTGGCCAGGAGTGATGCCAGCTGACGTGAGAGGCTTAGTCCCCTACGCTGCCCTGCTTCTGAGAAGCCCTAACCCAGCACCCTCCCCACACCAAGTTAGGGGACTGTTTCCTGATTCCAGGTACTGGATGCAATAGAGACTACCTTTTTTCTTTTAATTACTTACTTACTTTGTTGATTGATTGATTGATTATTGATTAATTGATTTGTGTGTGTGTGTGTGTGTGTGTGTGTATACATGTGGAAATCAGAGGACAACTGTGGCAATCAGTTTTCTGATGTGGGACCATGTGGATTCTGGGAATCTGCAGGTCGTTGTCAGATCTGATGGCGAGTACTTTGAACTTGTTTAGCCATCTCACCAGCACCCCTTCCCCTTTAAAATTTTTTTTTCTAGTCATGGTGGCACACACCTTAAATCTCAGCAACCAGAGGCAGGTCAATCTCTTTGAGTTCAAGGCTAGCCTGGTCAGCCAGGGCTACACAATGGGACCCTGTTTTAAGAATAAACAAATAGGGAGCTGGAGAGATGACTTAGTGGTTAAGAGCACTGGCTGTTCTTCTAGAGGACCCGGGTTCTATTCCCAGTACCCATATAGTGGATCACACTGTCTTTAACTCCAATTCCAGGGGATCTGACATCCTCTTCTGGCCTCTGGGTACTGCATATGTGAGACACAGACATATATGCGGGCTAAGCACCTGTACACATAAAATAAAATAAAAAATTAAAAGATTTAATTATATATGTGTGTATACACACACACACACATATTCATGTGAATGAATGCTATATGCATGCAGTACCTATGGAGGCCCGAAGAGGACATCTGATCTCCAGGCATTACAGGCAGTTGTAAGCAGCCTGCTACAGGTACTGGGAACCAAACTTGCAGGTTCTCTGAATAGCAGCCAGTGCTCTTAACTGTTGAGCCATATCTTCAGCCCTTAACTAGACTTCTTGTGGTATGAATCCTATGGGCTGCTATGTGACACTAGTTGAGTCACTTCATTCTCTGAGTGCCTCCCCACAGCTCTGTTACCTTGTAGTGTACTCATAATGGGAAGGAGAGGACACCAGCTTGAGCATGGAGCAGGACCACACCAGTTTCTCCTTGGGTGTCAGCTGACCTAGAGCTCAGGTGCAACACCCCTCCCAGGGGCACAGCCCAATCCACACCAAAGTTCATCCTCACAGGACACTGGGGACTGGTCTTTGCACTAGGGTTGCTTTTGGCTGTCAGGAGTCTGCTGAGTGATGTAATGCAGTTGGTAGAGCACTTGAGCAGCATGCATGAGACAATGGGTTTAATTCGAGTACTGCAGAAGAGCAGCATGTGTGAGATATTGGGGTCAATCTGAGTACTGAAGAGGAGCAGCATGCATGAGACACTGGGTTCATTCCGAGTACTACAGAAGAGCAGCAAGCATGCATGAGACACTGGGTTCATTCCGAGTACTACAGAAGAGCANGTACTACAGAAGAGCAGCAAGCATGCATGAGACACTGGGTTCATTCCGAGTACTACAGAAGAGCAGCAAGCATGCATGAGACACTGGGTTCATTCTGAGTACTACAGAAGAGCAGCAAGCATGCATGAGACACTGGGTTCATTCCGAGTACTACAGAAGAACAGCAAGCATGCATGTGACATTGGGTTCATTCTGAGTACTACAGAAGAGCAGCAAGCATGAGACACTGGGTTCATTCTGAGTACTGCAGAAGAACAACATGCATGAGACATTGGGTTCATTCTGAGAACTGCAGAGGAACAGGGATGGTGGTGTGCACCTGCAATCCCAGCACTTGACAAGTGGAAGAAGGGTGGAGGCTCAGTTGAAGGTTATGCTTCCTGAGTTCCAGGTCAACCTGGGCTACATGAGACCCTGTTTTAAAAGAGATGGCAGGCCTGAGATACATCTCAATAGAAGCTAGCACTCTTCTCTGGCACACAAAGCCCGGGATTTAATGTCCAGCAACATCTAATCAATTAACTAATTAATTGAAGTAGTTTAAAGGGATCTTTAAAAATATACTTATTGGGGACTGGAGAGATGGCTTAGTGGTTAAGAGCACTCGTTGTTCTTCCAAAAGTCTTGAGTTCAATTCCTGGCAACCACATGGTGACTCACAACCATCTGTAATGAGATCTGGCACCTTCTTCTGGCCTATAGCAGATACTGCATATATAATAAATAAGTAAATCCTTTTTAAAAGTACACTTATTTTGATTCTATGTGCTGTGAGTTTTTGCATATACATCAGTGCACCACATATATGCAGTACCTGAGGAGGCCAGAAGAGGGTGCTGGATTTCCCCTAGAACTGGAGTTAGAACCTAGACTGGTTGGGAGCTGTCACTGGGGACAGAATCTGGCTCCTCTGCAAAATCAGACTATGCCCTTAGCCCTGGCCCATCTCTCCATCCCTTAGTGTGTATGTATATATATATATATATACATATGTTTAAAATATTTTTTATTTTATATCTTTTTTTATGAAAGGTACTGAGTTGGGGCTGTAAGACAGCTCAGCAAATAAAAGCAGTTGCTATGCGTGTCTGATGACCTGAATTTGGTCCCCCAGAACCCATGGTGGAAGGAGAGAACAAACTCCTGAAACTTGTCCTTTTACCTCTGTGTGCTGTGGCCCAGGCACACCTGTGCACACATATAGACAAACATAAATGAAGAAAAAAATAGCAGAGGGTGCTGGGGACTGTAGCTCAATTAGGAGGGCACTTGCCTAGCAGGATCAAAGTCCTGGGTTTGAGCTGTACTGCATAAAATTAGGAGTGGTCCCGAACACCTGTGATACCAGCACTGGCCAAGTGGAGGCAGGAGGATCAAAGGTTTAGGGTTGTCTTCTGCTACACAACAAGTTCAAAGCCAGCCTGGACTGCATGAGACCCTGCCTCAACATCCTCACAAACAACAAGAAAGCTTGGGGTCCCAAAGCCTCTCACTTGGGCTCTTGAGTCAGAGTTTGCTTCCTCCTGATGCTGTCCCAACAGCCTGAGAAACAGAAGCAGACACCCCAGGCCCCTTTACTCAGGGGACTCAGATGGCCTCTGGGGGTTGGGACAGAACCTTCCTGGCAGTGTGACCCTGGCATGACACTGCTCTTTCTGAGCACCTGTGTGGGGCAGGTGTTCCCTAGGGTGTCACTAAGAAAGACTGTACCTACCCAAGGTACCACAGTCTAAGGTACCAACTAGCTTCTTACTGACTTGGCCATGCTAGATCACAGGATCCAGCAGCTGTCAGGTAACCAGTCAAGGGCTCCCTATTGACCGAGGGTCTAACATTGTCAGTCAGCTCTACTGACCTAGATACTAGTTCACCAGAAGCTGTTACAGCCCACACCCGGTCTTGACCTCGTCTAAGGGACCTGGACTGGACAGGAAGCCCTCAAAGGGATGATAGACACACCGTTTTCTGTGTCCTGTGCCAAGCCTCCTGGTTTCCTTCCCCACTTCTTTCCTCACTACAGGGCCCTGGGTTATTCCTAACTTCCAGAGAGTGGCTGGACTTCTGGAAAAAGAGAGGAGTTGGGCGACTGGGTTATAGCCTAGCTCATCGGCCCCTACCCTGGTCTTTTAAGTGCTCACCCTCCTCCTCTGTCCTTGGGGTTGTTCAGGTCATCTGTCCTTTGCACTTGTTTCTTTTCCAGTGACACACATTAGAATATTCTGTTTGAATCTGTGGGATGGTTGTGGAAGCACACAGTGTCTGGTACTTGGATAGCAAAAGGCTCTCCATGATGTTCGGGGGACCCTTCCAGGATCCCCATAAGTGCCAGGTCCCTGCCCCTATTCTCACACTACCATCTACCAGCAGTGCTTCTGCTATCTAGGACTCACTCCCTCCTGCCTCCCAGTCTGGCATGCACAAGGTGCCTGAGCAGTACCAAATGTCTGCGAGGCCTGGAGCAAGAGCTTCTCTAAGCAGCATGGAGAATAGAGCATGATAGGAATGGGAATCCCAGACAGCTGCCGTTCGTTCCCTGTCCTAACTTCCACTTTCTGGAGTGGCCTCTTTCTTGATTTAGGCTTCACCTTCTAGAGCCACACTCAGGAGGGGAAGCCCAGGCCATGATGTGGCTCAGCAGCCTGGGGAAAGGACACCAGGGAGAGTTGGCACCCCTGGGAGTTCTTTCAGCCTGTCTTTGGCTAGTCAGCTGGGATGCCTTCAGCATGAACTCTCTACCTATCTTACCCGAGGGTCCCAACCACCCCTGCCCCCCCATTCACCTGGATTGCTCCCCTCTGAGGCAGGCAGGGATGGCTCACTGCCGACCTATCTCTGTATTGTTGCTCTCTTCTTACACAAGTATCCTGGACCCTGCTGCTCTCCACACACCCCTCAGGGCCCTGGGCAGAGCTTGTAAATCTCTTTTTTCCTCAGGAACCCTGAAGGGCAGGGTTCCTTGTGCACTGGGGAAAGGGGTTTCTGGAATTCACAGTGAGAGGCAGTGGGTGAGTCCAGGATTTCTTGCTTCATGTCTTTATTTAATAAGATTTTTTTACACTACTTTGCTCACTCTCTGTGTGTGCATTTTTGCACAAAAGTCAGAGGACAATTTGAGGGACTCAGGTTCTCTTCCCCACCAAGCTAATACCAGGGATTAAACTCAAGCTATCAAGGTCCAGAGCGAGTGCCTCTACCCACTGAGCTATTTTGCCAGCCCTCTCTTTTTTTTGTTGTTTATATTCATAATTTAATTTTTTATTCTTATTTTTTGAAACAGGGTTTCTCTATGTGGCTCTGGCTGTTCTGGAACTCACTCTGTAGACCAGACTGGCCTCAAACTCACAGAGATTCTCTTGCCTCTACCTCGCTGAGTCCTGAGATTAAAGGTATAACCACTACTGTCCAGCTTAGATTTTTAAAAAATATAAATTTAGTTCATTTTATGTGTTTGAGTTCATTACCTGCATGTATGCGTGTGCACATGGATGCCTGGTGCCTGAGAAAGTCAGAAGAGGACATCCCATGGGATTATGGATGTAAGCTACTCTGTGGATGCTGACAAACCAACGCCAGTTCTCTGAAAAAGCAACATTAACCCCTGAGCCAGTCCCAAGGTTTTTGTTTTGTTTTTAATAAGATTTATTTTTATTTTAATGTATATGTGTCTGAGTGTTCTGAGGGGAGGAGGGGTCAGGAGAGGGTGACATGTTCCCTGGAGCTGGCTGGATGGTTGTGAGCCACCCAACTGGAAGCAGGAACCAAATTTAGGTCCTCTGAAAGAACTGCTGAGCCATCTCTCCAGGCCTTATTTATTTATTTAGCTATGCGGTTCTGGGTAGTTTTGAACTCACTATAAAACCCAGACTGACCTAGAATGGCCGTTCTTGCCTCAGCCTTCTCACTGCGGTATATACCTGCCTCAGACTCACACCAGGCCACAGAACTGGGGTTTTAGGCTGTCTGTCTTAATTTCAGTTGTTTTAGTGGACAGGGCTGCGAGAGCCAGCAGGCCTGTATGCAGTCTAGTTCTCCAACAGCTAGAGGTGCTTCCTCGAAGCCCCCCTGCTCCCCATCCCACCCCAGGATCCCTGTCCCCCGCCTCAGCACCCTGCCCCCATCCCACACTCGTGGGGGACTCCTGGGGGTCCCTTGGCCAACCCCTCCCTCATGCCTGGGAACTTTGGAGGAGCAGCGTCTGCTTCCTGCTGTTATTAAACCTTTAAAGGCAGAGGGGGTAAATAAAACCGTGCACTGAAAGGGATGACTCAGCCACCCCCGCCGCCCCTGGCCTAGGTCGGTCCCCACATTCTCCAGACTAGCTTTGCTAGCCCCCCGAGTTTCCTGCAAATCGGGGGTTTAGGGCCGGAACCCGAGGTTTCTGCCGCCCCGTTGGGGCACACAAGTGCCCCAGGAAGGAGGCAGGCCTCTCTGTTCACATGGCTGAGCATTGCAGGGTGCTCCTTCCCCCTTTTGCACTGCCTAACCTGATAAAAGTCATTGTCCCATTTTACAGAAGGGAAAAGAAACTCAGAGAATTCTTTCGAGGCACAACTTCGGGGAGCAATATGGGCAACAAAGCCCGTTGGGGCAGAGCCACTTCCCAAGAAGGTCTAGTGGGTGGCCTTTGGATGTGTGCCCAAACTGGGAGGAGACAGCTGCCGGGGCCGGGAAAGAACCCGTGGGTCCGTGACTCTTGTGAACCAGGACCCCTGGGTGAGTGGGGTTCTGAGCGCCCTGGTCGCGTCTAGGAGTCGGGAGCTCCCTGGGTCTTTTCCGCCTGTGAGCCCTGGCGATCAGGGGCCGCTGCCGCGCATTCCTAGGCAGGCGGGGCCGGCACCCGGGAGGGGAGGGGACCGCGAGTCACTTCAGCAGGCAGCTGGGACGTTGGGGCTGGAGGGGAGGCTTGGGGCGCCCGTCAGAGAGGCGCCGAGTAGCCCCCCCCTCTAGCCTCCGATAAGCTGCAGCCCCAGGCAGTGGGTAAGGGGCAGCCCGGTGCGGCTGGTGGGGGGCAGCTCCGGGATCTCGCCTGGTCAGGAGAGTGCCCGGCTCTGGGGCGTGTCTAGGACGTGGGGCGGAGTCCTTATAAGGCCCACGCCGCGGCCGGCGGCAGAGCGAGCGCTTTTGGTACATCCTTTACCCAATGGCTTTGAAAACCATGGAGGGCTCCGGAGAGATTCTTTGCGAAGGAGAGCTGGAGAAGCGAAGTGACAGCCTGTTCCAGCTGTGGAAGAAGAAGCGCGGCGTGCTCACTGACGACCGCCTGCGCCTCTTCTCCGGGAGCAGCGAGCGCGTCAAGGAGCTGTGCTTCCACTCCATCCTCAAGGTAGACTGCGTGGAGCACACCAGCAAGTACGTGTACTTCACCATCGTCACCACCAACTTCAAGGAGATCGACTTCCGCTGCACCGGCAAGAGCTCCTGGAACGCGTTCATCACCCTGGCACTGATTGACTACCAGAACCGCCGGGCGTTGGAAGGCTTCCGCCGCCACCGTTTTCAGCGCGTCACTTCGGAAGAGCAGCCGGAATCCGAAGAGCAGCGCGCCCTGAGTCCGTGGTGAGTGCCGCACTCGTCTGCGCTGTCCGTGTATGGGATATGGGGGTGTGTGGATGCGGGTCATGCTGCCCAGTGGGGAAAAACTTCAATTTCAAAAGCTACGGGGCGGGGGAGGGGGACGGGACCAGAAGGACTCAGGGATCCTAGTTCTTGAAGGCGCCTTGGAGAGGGGACCTGGGACGAAAGGCAGGTCTCTCGTCCCACTTGGAGGCTTATAGGATGCATCCGGACCTGCTCTAGGACAGCTCCTGACTCAGTCTTCTCCCCTCAGAGACACACGGGACCAGTCGAGCCGGGAACCAGCCCACGCGGCCGCGTCAAACAGGATCCCAGGAGCCCAGCAGATGCCCCGGGCGACGCCGCTGCTCCTCTTCGAAGATTTTCCCGTGCTTGCTGAGCCTCACCCCGCTGTGCGGGGTGTGCTAACTTATTGGACAGTATTTATTTTGATGGTCGTCAACTGTCAACCCACCGTCTTAATATTTCCGTCTTAATATTTTTTATACTGTATTTTCACTCCAAATAAACAATGCCATTTCTCTTTTTTAACTTGAGTGGTCCGTGTAGTTCCTGCTGGGGGTGGGGGTGGGGGGTGGAAGGGCGGGAGAGTGAAAGGGTCTCCCATCCCGTGTCATTCCCTCTTCACATCCCAGGAACCATTCAAACTGCTTTTGAATGAACTGTCACCTGCCAAGTGGGGTTCACAGCCTCTCCAGGTCAGGAAGTACTCTGGGTGTGGCCTGGCTACCTTTTGCTCCTGGGTGTGGCTTCGGGAGGATAGGGCTGGTGGCCATGCTTGCTCAGAGTTCACTCACTAACTGGCACCGGGACACCTGAGCAGTCTCTCTGTTCACCAGGGTGGCTGCCCTCATTGTCCCCTCCCACCCACATACCATCTGTCCAACAGCTGATGTGAAGGACTGATGGTTGACAGTTTGCTCCTTGACAACACCCCCATCACTGGACCACAGAGCTTGAGAGTCCAGCTCCCAGCCCTCTTGTCCAGTGTCTAGGAACAGGGCTAGCACACTGTGACATCTTTTGTCACAAATGGGAGGCAGGCCTGGCTGTCTCCAGCGATGGAGCACCAGGACCCAGAGCTGCCTTACTGGTGTGAAGCCTGGGAGCTCACCAGATACCTGTGCCAGGTGTCAACTCGGACTCCTCACCTGGCTGTGTTCTCTGTGAGGGGCTCAAAATCTGAAATCTGGGTCAGGTAGGCTCACAGGCAGGCAGGTCACAGAGCAAAAAAAAAAAAAAAAAAAAAAAAAAAAGTGGGAGGGCAGAGTGACAGACACTGAGTCCCTGCCCAAGGGGTCCCGGGCCTCTCTGGCTGTGGAAATGCCATGAAGATGGAGGTGTCACATGTCTCTCAGCTTAGCCTTGGAAGTCAAGACTGGGAGGGGCTCCCCTTTCTCCTTAGGAAGTCTTGGGTGCTAGAGCTGTTTTTCCTTACAAGGAATTTTCTCTTAAAGAAAACAGGGGAGGAGCTTTTCTAGGAGCAGAAGTGATCAGCAGGGGCCCAAGACCCTTCTGTCCCATTTGTTTAAGGACCTCCTCCCTCCACCAATCCTCACATGGTCAAATGACACAGCTCAGGGGTTGAGCCCCCTGTTCCTGGTAGGGTTTAAATGGACACTGTGTCCTAAGGTGGTAGGTGGAGTGTGGGAAGACTGTGGAATTCTGAGGTTTAAAGATTCTAAGGTTTGTTTGGTTGTTTTGAGACAGGGTTTCTCTGTGCATCCCTGGCTGTGCTGGAATTCACTTTGTAGAACAGGCTGGCCTCGAACTTCACCTTCTGGGATTAAAGGGTCTGCACCACCATGCCCAGCCAAGCTGAAGTTTTATGTCTTTCCTCTGCATGCATGTATGTGTGCCACATGTGTGTCTGGAGCCCATGGAAGTCAGAAAAGAACATCAGAGCCCTTGGAACTAGAGTGATAGATGGTTGGTAACCTTCACGTGAACACAATGAATTGAACGGGGTCCTCTGCAAGTGCAGCAAGTGTTCAGCCAAGAGTCTAAGTTTTAACAGCTTTTTTCAAAGAAGTTCACAGTAGATGACTGCTTGGTTTCAGTAGGGGAACCTAGTTCCTGTCACCAGGGAGGTCTGTGGGGAGATGGGCCAGGCCAATGTCCCTGGTGCAGCTTTAAAGCTGGGGAGGCTAAGGTATGTTCTTGGCTCCCAGCTGTTCCCTCCCAAGCCTAATTCCCTTTGTCCTCCTCCTCCTTTTACAGACAAGGTCTCACGATATAGTTCTAGCTAGCCTGGAACTAGTAACTCAGTATATAGACCAGGCTGACCTTGAACTCAGATCTGTCTGCCTCTGCCTCCTGAATGCCAGGAGGATTAAAGGCCTGCACCACCAAAACTGGTTCCTGTCTTTTAAACCAACCTGCTTCAGATCCCAGCACATGGTGCACCAGACAATGGGGAGCCCTGTGCCTGGGCTGTTTCTGGAGGACTCCTCAGTGGTTGTATTAGTGGACACAGGAGCTGGATTAATGACATGGAACTGACTCGGGCAAGTTTGTGCTCCCTAGAGCCGTGGGTCCAGCTGTAGTTCCTCCCCCGGAAAGCCCTCTGGCTTGGCTCCATCCTTGACCCCCAGACTTTCTACCCACAGATCTAGGCAAAGCCCAAAGAACTTAGGAGGAAGAAGTTCAGAAGTTTATTGCCTGACTGGGTCAGGTCACTGGGCTCTGTGGTCACCGGACTTTGTCTTTCTTCTGGGACAATGGCTTCCTCCAGAGGACCAATAGGACAAGCAAATTCACCATGAGCTGCACTTGGCCAAAGATGGAGACACCATAGCTGCGGTACAACAGGCCACCCAGGGTGGGTCCTACAGTGCGAGTCAGTGGATGCACAGATGCAGAGAGGCCCAGCATGGTCCCTGAGAGAAAGGGGGACTGGCAGTCAAATCCTGTGCAGGTGTCTGGACAGGCTGCCTACCTTCTGGCCATAGCCCAGACTTCTGCCCATTGTTCATGGGTGGCTTGCAGCATTCCCCCCCCACCCTCCATTCACCCGGTCAGTTTCACTGTGTGGATGGGACTGAGCCTCTTTCCTGCTCTAGAAACTTCCCAGGCAAGGGAGGAATCTGGGAAAGAAGTCACAGGTCAGGAATAGGCTACACTGTCCCAGACCTGTGAGTGTACATGTGATCTGCTTACGCTGGGCTCCACCCAGGACATCCAGGGTGCTAGATTCCACAATCTCTCCAAATGGTGACTGACATGGTTAGTGTGGATTTGACTAGGGAGGATCTGGTATCCTAGCCACATGTAGGGTTCTAGGGCTGGCATTCTGGTCAGGCATGGTGTCCCTAGTGCCTCTCATATGGCCCTTTCTCTTCTTGTTTCTCCACCATCCTCCTGTAGATTCAGTGGATCTCAGGGGTCAGGGCCAGGGCTCTAGGGGCTACCAGTGTCCTTGCCTGAGTACGTGAGCCCCTATTTCCATGTCTCTGGTCAGTTGTCTTAGTGTGGGCGTGCCTGCATAGGACCTTGTTAAAAATGACTTCAAGTGGAGAACCCATGCCCCTTGCCATTCCCAGGTGGGAGTCATACTTTGCCCCATTCTCCTCCAGAAAGTGACCAACTGACCGAGCTTTGCTACTCACTGACCAGAGTCTTCTGAGACCAGGCTTTTAAAAATTGGGCCAAGACAGAGGCCTGCAGGCTCTGCCCACACTCAGAGCTGGCTGGGGGGAAACTCAGGCTCAGCCTCTCTCACTGCCCACATGCCTGCAGACACTAACTGACACAGGGCAATTACCGCCCCCTCTGTGTGCTCCTGTTCCCAGGCAAACCAGGCTCTGCTCTTTCCAAGCTAAGGGGTGGTACCAAAGGCATGACGTGGCCTTGGTGGCTTGGCCTGCTCCTCCCGGCCAGCCCCACCCTCCACTTGCCTGGCCTCCTTTCAGAGTGACTTTCTGGCCCAGCCCTTTGGAGCTGCCGTCCTGGCAGCAGGGAGTGAGCACCCTAGACAGGCTTGGAGGCCAGGCCCAGATTTCCCTAGCTGCGTGGATTCAAAGCTTCCATTCAGAAAGTTCTGAGCACTGTTGTCAAGGACGGGGAAAGTCTCCTGTGCTGTTTTTCTCTGGCCTCTTCACCACTCCAGCCACCAGCTATCTTTCTAAGTGGCTCTCTAAGCCCTTCAAGGTCCACATCTTTGCTCCTCTGGCCTCTGCCTAGACAAAGTCTCTGGTCCCTCCTCTAATTTTTAGTGAAATTCTGACAGGGATCAGAGTCGAGTCAAATGCCTCTTCTGGGAAGTCCTCCACCTGTGCCCTTGCCTGACTCTGTGCTTGTCAGAAGGGCTAGGAAGGGGCGGGATCTCTACTTGGGCTCTTTTTCCTTGTCACTTGTCCCTTCTTTGACCCAAGCCACTGGGAGGAACCCTGACTCCTGGGACACAGCTCACCTGTGTCTGAAGCGGACACAGCCTTGGTCAACATGCTGTCGGTGACCACGTTGAGGGTACAGAGACTGAATACCAGGCCAGGCACCAGAAGGCAGAAGTGGAGAACACTGGACATCAGTGCCTGGCAGGGCAATGGACAGGGCTATGCTGAGCAGAGAAGTTCCAAAGCCAGATGGCAACCCACCCTAAAGTCCCACCCATAACTCTCCACCATGGAAGATGCCTCAGTTGGGGAGGAGAGAGTGCAATGGGGCCTGAGGCAGGCCAGGGACTTGGACACACATAAGACATGGGTGGAGGATTACCTGAGACCTGTTTCACAGAGCAGGTGTGTGTATGTATGCGTGCACTCACCATGCCCAGTCCCACAACAGCATAGACCAGCACACTGGATTGCAGCAGGGCTTCCTCTGGGAAATGGGTGCTCAGTTTCCCAATGACCAGACCTTGGATCACCTAGGAAGGGCGGCAAGGGGGGAGGAGAAGACAGTCTAGACCAGTTGTTCTCAACATGTTGGTTGAAATTGGGGTCAAATGACCCTTTCACAGGGGTTGCCTAAGGTCATCGGAAAACACAGATATTTATGACTCACAATATAGTAACAAAATTACAGTTATAAAGTAGCAACAAAAATATTGTGGCTGTGGAGGTCACCAAAACCTGAGAAACTGTACTTTCTTGTTTGTTTTTTTGGGTTGTTTTGTTTTGCTTTTGGAGACAAGGTTCATCTGTGTAGCCCTGGCTGTTCTGTCCTGGGACTTGCTATGTAGACCAGGCTAGCCTCAAACTCAGAGATCCACCTGCCTCTGCCTCCCAAGTGGTGGGATTAAAGGTGTGGGTCACAACTACCAGGCTTTTTGTTTTGTTTTATTAAGGAACTGTATTAAAGGGTTGCAGCATTAGGAAGGTTGAGAACCACTGGTCTAAACCATGCTTGCCCTTCTGTCCTTTTGAAAGTGTTCCGTCAGGAGAGAAGGTATTCTAAAGACACTTGTGAGCTCTGGCCATCAGAATTTTGAAACAATGGACCCAAGACATTGGAATTTTCCCAGGAGTCTCACACTGGGGAAAGGAAAGGCTGAAGCCTGGTGCCAGCCAGAGTGGGAGCCTGTCTCCCAAAGAGATCTCACAGAGTTCTGAGAACTTGTCAGACCACCTTGCAGGAGAGCCTGGAGCTGACAGTGATGGTCAGTGACGGGCAGGACCACACCCTGACCAGGACTGCTTAGCTATGCACACCTCCTGCCCCATGTTTAACCCTGAACCTCATGTCCAGACCCCAAGGACAGACTCGGGAATCTCTGGACCTCTTTGTCCCTCTTCCCAAGGTGGCCGCACAGAATGACTCTCCTCTCTGCTTTCACGGTTACCTGTCTTTTTAGTTGACCTATTGAGGATGAGTGTCTGACTGAGCCAAGGTTGTTAGGACTCCGACAATTCTGAAAATACCCTCAAGGTACGGGGACCTGTGGACTGGTGGCTGGTAGCCCCTCACCATCTGCATCCCTTGAGAGTACCCTACTTCCAGCAGGGACTACAACCAGAGATGTGGCTCCTAGAAAGTCACAAGGTCATAGGGCAATGGCTCCTCTTGCAAAAAGGGAAAGAGAATCCATGCCAGGGACACTCAGGGACACCAGAGATGTGACTCAGCAGCCCAGGCAACCCTGGGCGAGGCTCACTATCTCTCAGATAGGAAGTACCCATCTCTACCAGGAAGGAAGTGTGTGAGACCAAAGGCTAGGACTGTGTAGAGTCTGAGCAAGGAGCTGTCAGGCTACTGGGGCCAGGGGTTGCCAGGGTTCATGGGGGTTGGACTCAGGCTTGCAGAGCCCAAACTGGTTCATCCACAACCCCCACTATGCCTGGCAGAACACTGGTGCGTCCTACAGAACCATCAATGTCTTAGAAAAACAAATCCTCTCTAGGCTGGTTTTATGGAAGCATTTAATCCTGGCCTCAGCCACTTGGACCTCCATCCAGACTAACCGCCCCCAGCCTCGACTTCCCCATTAAATTGAAAATAAGCTTCTAGACGCCATGTAGGTCTCACCGTTATCTGACAAAACAGTCAACTAGTCAAGAAGGCCACTTTCCCTCAGGCTTCCCAATCGTACCCTCTGCCTTCCCATAGGGTCACCTAACCAAGGCAGTCCCTGCTGCTGCCCCTCTACCTAGAAGCAAAAGCCTAAGTTTCCCCTCTTTTACTAAGACTCCCTACCACTCCCCTTGAACCAGGAGGCCACCTTTCCCTATAAATGCCAACAATGCAGGTGTGGGCCTACCAGGGTCTTTGTCACCATGGAGAGCACACCCCTCACCCTAATCCCAGTCACTCCTTCATTCCTTTCTATTTCCTTAGTCCTGCATCCTCTTCCTTCCCCTTTCACAGTGTCTCTCCCTCTAACTCAGAATTTTGTTTGGTACCCTAGGAGCTCTATACTGCCCCTACTTCAGTGACCGCTGAATGACTAGCATCCTAGAATAGCTCTGGGTGATAGTCGGGTATCAGGGCCACCATAGGAGTCTCTCTTGAGGAGTCCTTAAGAGACATGGTCTGCTAGCCAGATGGTGGTGGCTCATACTTTTAATCCTAGCATGCAGGAGGCAGAGGCAGGCAGAGCTCTGAGTTCTAGACCAGCTTGGTTGATAGAGTAAGTTCCAGATAGCCAGGGCTACACAGAGAAATCCTGTCTCAAAAATTGAGAGAGCCCCACATCCTGAAGGCAGGGCTCCCAGAGACTAATGCTATCTGCCCCATGGCACTCTCTGTTCATGCCCCACTCACCATCTGGAGGATCCCAATGAAGGACATGAGGTAGCCGGCCTCTGCCGCCTCCAGCTGGAAGAAGTCCATGGAGATGATGGAGAACATTACCAGGAAGAGCCCTGGGCAGAGGAGCAGGCCAGTTATGGTGTCAGGCCCCAGTGCAGCATATACCTCCCTCCTGGGTCCTAGGCAGGGGACTTGCTTAGCCAGGGAGGGCATTTGATACCATCTGGGATTCTGTAGAAGTTGACTCCCTGGGGCAGCTCTTAAGTAGTCTCTGTGAGCAATAAGGTGCCAGTCTGAGAACCCAGGGCATCATGGGAACTCTCAGAGGCTCCTGCCACTTAGGTGTGTGTGTCGGGGTGGTTTCAGGTTCTAATCACTGTTACTGAAACATTGAAGCCTGGATTGATGAGCCTGGTCCCAGCTGGCACGTGGGGCAGCTTCTTTGTGACCCCTACCACCACTGCTAGGGGCTTCAGTCTGGTGTTATACAACCACAGAGCTTCTGGGTCAGGAAAGAGCTGAATCTTTGGGGCTCTAATACCTCTGAGCTCATAGTGGGATCAGTGGTAGGGCCCTTGCATGGCTTTTGTGAGGCCCTGGGTTCTATTCCCAGCACCACAAATAAAACCTTCAGACTGCAGCGGTCTGAATGACAGGGTCACGATGGTACATTCAAAGTCGGGCAGACTGGGTAAAGGATCCTATGTTCCTTCACCAGATGGCCAGAGCGAGAGGCTCCAGAGTCTGGCTGCCTCTCAGGCCTATATGGTACTTCTGGAAGCCGGGTCTGGGTGGTGAGACATAAAGGTTAGCAAGAATCTGTGGGCTGTATGCCAGGTGGCGACCCACAAGTGGATCCAGAGCCCGGCAAGGAGGACACTAGCTACCCGTGTGCTAGCACACAACCTGAATCTGTGCCCACAGTGTGTGCTGGGAGCCCCTGCAGATGTAACTGGACAATAAGGACTCCCAGGCAGAGCCCTGGGTCCCCAGGGCTTGGGTTCTCAGCCACCCCAGACCCTGGACACGGGTGGAGATGGGGTAGTGAGACTCACCTGCAGGGAAGCCAGAGATTACCTTGACCAGGAATACAGGCAACACTCTAGGCAGCAGCAGCAAGCGGGTGATGGCCTTCAAGTCAAACACACCGGCATTGGTTCCACCTGGCCACCCAGGACATTAGTCAAAAACATTGTGGGGTTCTGACTGCCAGCCTTGTCCCCCAGGCTTAGAACTGACTATTCTCTTAGCAGCCTCCCCCCACAGCCTCATCACACTTTGTCCAACTCAGGACCCCTGCATCCCAGGCAGGGCAAGGGGGAGGATGATTAGGAGAAGATGCACCTGGCATCAGGTAGCTCTGCTAGAACATTCCTAGATCTTATATCTTCTTGACAAGGGTAGTTGCTCCCGGCCCAGCCAGAAGGCAATAATAGCTAATCCAGAGAGGTATGCCTTGACACCCAGGACACTCTCAGCCACTGGTCTCTCAGCTGTGCCTAAATGTCCCCTGAGGCCCTGTATCACAGCCTCCAGTCCCAAGCAGTCTCCCAGGTTAGTCTCCATCTCAGTCTCTGGGCAGAGGCACAGAGGCACCCTTCTGAAGAGCCAGGCTGGCCCATATTTGCCTCCACCTCAGTGGGCTCTCCCACTAAGCCAGTAACACCACATGACTCTGGACACTCGGCACCTCAGAGACTAGCAGCCACCCTCACGCCCACTGTGTCCCCTGAGTGTTCCCTGACTTTTGTAAACTTGCCTGGTAGGGCTTCCCTGCTCAAGGGCCTTGGCTTGCCTGACTCCCATAACTGTGCCCAGATTGACCTACAAGGAATCAGCAGCAAGAAGTAGGTAGGAGACTTTCTCTCCTCTGTGTCTCCTGAACCCCTTGGCTGGAAAGTCTTCCCATTTCCAGTAGAGGTACAGGGTGCTGACTTCTGGGGCAAAGTGGTATCCATTGGCCACATGGTGGGGCTTACCCTGATGGGCCGACTGGAGACTGGCATCCTTGGTAGTGACAGGGATACAGGTAAAGCTGAGGATAGCTCCTAGGAATGTGACCACAAAAGCCACTATGGCAGGACACTGGGTCCTGGTGGAAGGACAACACACAGCATGGGTCATACAGTTGCAGGGATATACTCTGAAGCACCCCCCCACCTTGTCTGTTTGACTCCATTGAGACCTCATCTGCTAAAGGTGCTCAGTACCAGACACTTGATCACTTAAAGCATTTTGACAGATGACAGTTGCCCCAACATGCAGGCCTTTCAGCCTCTGAGAGGTAGGGGGTGGGAGCAGTATGTGAGGCTGGAGAGTTGCAGTACTGGGTTAGAGTGGCCTTGCTCATGGTATAGCTGGCTCCCAGGTTCCCAGGGTCAGGCAGGCTTGTGGTTGTCCTTGAGGACGGCTTTAGAGACCTAAGACCAGGTGCAGGGTCCCCTTAGCAGTGAGGACAGGCTGGGCACCAAGTGACCTAAGTTTCTCTAAGAAATCACCTTTCTTCCTCCAAAAGACGCTTCTCCACTCCCTAAGGGGCAGGACCTACCAGGGCTGGCGAGTTTGGGTTCTGTGTCTCAGGCCCCTGATGTGTTATTCTGTAGGAAACCCTCCTGCCTGCCAGAGACTCACTGTCCCCATGATGCCTTGCTATGAGCCATGGAACAAGCCAATACTTCCAGTACAGCCTGTCCCTCTGGAAAATACAGGCACCTGGGGACTTGTCTTTCAGATCTCATAGTCTCCTCTAGCGACCAGCCCAACACTTCCTATGAAAAGGGAATTTCTCTGAGCTAGCCGAGGACCCCAGACCGGAACTCCCGTCCCCTCCTCAGATTCGAGAACTCCTACATACTCAGCATGGGTCCATCCCCAAGCCAGCCCCTGGTCTCAGTAGGATACTCTTTACCACTCGGACCCCATGAGCAAATGGATCTAGGCTGGACCTTGCACTGAAAGTTCAGCAGGTGAATGTGATCAGCTGTTCACATGGACTGTCAAGGTACCGCCCCAGATCAGCAGCATCCCATACCTACCCTGTTCTGGCTCCTGGACAGACATAAGTGAGAGTCAGAGTTTTGGGAGAGCCCCCAATCTGCCAGACAAGGCCAATTCAAGCTGCCATGCCCCTCCCCACCACGTCCATGCACACACAGACATGTTCACTGATACTTATCATCTCTCTTATTCAGAGGGACAATGCATACAAACAATAGGCATATATAGGTGCCTTTGCTAGAATTCTGACAAACATCTGCAGGCAGGAGGTACCGAAGAAAGCAGTAGGGCCACTCACTAATAGAGACCAGACCTCAATAGCTCTCCCCAGTGTGGGGCTGATACATCTCTGTTGATATTTTCCTATCCACCACGGCAATTGGGCACCTAGTTCTGACTGCTATGGTTCCTTCAATGGGCCCCTTCCTTTGCCAATATCAGGGAACATAATACTGAACCCCAGAATGAGACCTCTTCAAGCCCCAAGGGACTTGCAGGAAATGATGGGTGACATAAGGAGGGACACCCTTTCCAGCGGCTGCCTTAGAGGCCTTTCTTTTGGCTTCTGGTCTCCAAAGCCCCAATGTCACTGTGTGAGGCGGCCAGGACGAAACCTGCTTTTTTCATTAGATTCTCCAGAAGCACTCAGGAATATAGGTGGCCACCCATGATGTTATTTTAGCAAACTGGTGACAAGTGAGGATAGGTGATAGGGTGCTAGGTCCCTTCTTGGATCTTGTCTGCAATCTGAGTGGTGACCTGCAAATCAAAGGTCTGTACTGCCCTGGGAATGCAGGTCCTGGGGCTGGGGTACTCTGCAGGCTCCCAGGAGAACCTGAGCTCACAAGTTTCCCCCAGCCTGAGTAGGCTACTGCTGTGAAATCTGGGACATATGCCACTCACTTCAAACACAGAATTCCACAAAAACAAAACAGTGAGAGGAAAGCAGGCAAGAAGGAAAAGCCAGCACTGGGAGTGGGGACGTGTGGCTTAGGGCTAATATTCTTGCCTAGTGTATGCAAGGCCCTGGGTTCAATCCCCAGTACTGGGGGATGGGAAGTGAACGTCAGGGCCAGTGAGATGGTTCAGAGACTAAAGGCATCTGGGGTCAAGTCCGCTGACCTGAGTTTAAGCCCCAGAACTCACATGTTAGGAGGAGAGAACTGACTCCTGCACATTGTCCTCTGACCTCTACAATTTCAGCACAGCGCACACTCCCTCCTATTAACATAAACATGATGCAATACAAAAACTTAGGGGCTTGGAGAGACTGCTCAGCAGTAAGAGACCTTACTGCTTTTTCAGAGGACCCAAGTTTTATTCTGGGCACCCATATCAGGTAACTCACAACTGCCTGAAACTCTAGCTTCAAGGGCACAGCACGTTTCTCAGACTTTTCTGACCTCACACTCACACATGGTACCCATCTGCAAATAAAAATATATAATTGCCAGGAGGTGGTGCAGGCCTTTAGTCCCAGCAGAGATAGGCAGATCTCTGAGTTCCTGGCCACCATAGTCTACGAAGTGAGTTTCAGGACAGCCAGGGCTACACAGAGAAACCCTGTCTTGAAAAAGCAAACAAATAGACCGACAAACAAATAAACCAAAAAAAAAAAAACCAAAAACCCAAGCCCATAAAATAATAATATATATTTTCGTTTTAGTAAGGGTCTCACTCTGTAGCATTCACTGACATGATATGAGGCAGCTGGCCTCAGCCTCACGGAGATCCACCTGCTTCCCGCTCTCACCTGCTTTAGGACTTCAAGACATGCACTGCCTTGCCTGGCTAAAATTACATCTTAAGAATTTTTTCTTTAAAAAAAAAAGAAAATTGTAGGGCAGCTGAGACCCCTAAGGCTTTCAAGCTGGTGGGATGTTGTGACATCCCTCCAGGGCCTTTGGGTTATCGCACCCCAGCATGTAATCTAACAGACTTTCCCTCAGGGTCCCGCCTCTGTGACTTACACAGGTGCAAGGCCACGCTGGACAGGTTCTCAGAACATCACACACTGTGTGCCTCATTTTATACTTTCCCCTTTCTTTCCTTTAATAAAAACGATTAATTTATTTTATTTCATGAGCCTTGTTGTTTTGTCTGCACACATGTCTACACATAGGATGTTAGATCCCCTGGAACTAGAGTTACAGATAGGTATGAGCTGCCATGTGAACCCAGGCTCTCTTTTTTTCTTTCCTTCCTTTCTTCTTCCTTTCTTGCTTTCTTTCTTTTTTCCCTGCTTTCTTGCTTTCTTCCTCTCTTGTTTTTCCTCTCTCCCCTTCCCCCACACTTCTCTCTTCTTTTGAGAAGCAGTCTCACTATGTAGCCCTGGCTGGCTGGCCTGAACTTATAGATATCTGCCTGCTTCTGCTCCCCTACTGTTGGGATTAAATGCCTTCTCCAGCCTGGCATAGTGATGCAGATGCAAAGACAGGTGGATCTCTGTGAGTTTGAGGACAGCCTGGTCTGCATAGTGAGTTCAAAGAGAATCAAGGACTACATAGAGCCTGTCTCAAAAACAAACAAATAAAAACAAAACAAAACAAACACAAACAACAGGGCTGAAGATCTGATTCATAGGTTAAGAGCACTGACTACTCTTCTGGAGGTCCTGAGTTCAATTCCTAGCAACCGCATGATGGCTCACACCCATCTGTAATGAGATCTGGTGCCCCAGAACACTGTATACATAGTAAATAAATAAAACCAAACAACAAAAGGCATATGCTACCACATTTTATTTATCCCTTTTTTTTTTTAAGGACATCAGTTCAGCCTCTCACTGCCCTTCCCCACCTTCTTCTCATCCGTTGGATGAGTGGCAACTGGGTGGGTGGGCACATGGATACCTGTTAGAGATGAGGAGCCCTCTATAGATACTGTTCCCATCTTCCCTGGCTACCTCACTGCATATCCCCAGTTGCAAATGAGGGCTGGACCATAGCCCTGTCTGTCTCCTCACTGCTGTGCTTCTGGCTGTCCTGGAGCCTGGCTACCCACATCACATCCTATCTGCCAGCCATGAAGAGACTTCTGGCACTGCAGCCATAGCTCAGCAAATGATAGTCACTGTTCTTTCCCCCTCGTTTCTAGGGCCTGTCTGTAATACTGAGGGTGGCCCTTGGCCTGGCCTAGACTCTGCCCAACCCTATCGGGGCTCCTGCTGTGTTTCAGGATGACAATTGCTTCCTCACCGCTCTGGACCCCTGCCCAGTGTCTCTGAGACCCTGAGAGGGACTGACTGTAGAGCCAAGGTCCTTGATGCCAGGAACTAACATGCAGATGTGGGTTAAAACCTCTAGTTACACAGCTTCTGTAATTTGGGAGACAGGGTGCATACGCATATGGTGCCTGTCCCAAGAGGTGGGGGTAGGGGACTCCAGAGCACCATTGAACACCTAGCCTGGGGCTTAGTCAGAAATCACCTGCACCACCTGCCCTCTGCATGCCCAAAATGCAAGCCCCATGGCTAAGATGAATCTGAAATTAAAAATCCTGCAGCTGGGGTGCTCCTATAACCTCTAAACAAGTTTTGAATACCTCTGACCCAGTCCTTCCTAGCCTAGAGCTCCCTCCAAGCTCTCTTCCCGCCTCTTCTTTGTAACACAGTACTGTACCCCAATGCCCGGTTTCTTCTTGCCCAAAGCCTTTGAAGACTTGAGGGGTGATGAACAGCCCCCCCACCCTCCCTGGCTTTGAGAGACCCATGCTCTAGGGCCTCAGGGACCAGATAAGATTTGCAATCAATGTGTGGTAAGTCCTGGGTAAGACTCTGAGCAGGGGGGTCACAAGGGCCACTCTGTATCTAGGAGGGCTTGCAGGTGGTCACTCTTATCTTGGGGGAACCTGCCCCTCAGGGCTCGTGGCTGGATATTTCCTAATTCAGTTTTTAAAGTCCTACCAGACTTGGTGGCGTCTGTTCAAATTCCTGATGTTTGTGGGTGACTGAGAATCCAGACTCCTAGGTTGTAGGTCAAGCTGGGACAACAACATGCTGGATGGCCATAGCTGAGCCAGTCCTCACTGGGATGAGTGAAAGCAGTCCCAGTCTTCTGAGGCCCTGGGTCACTTGTTTTTGTGTTTGCATGATTTTTCAGTAGCTCTGTCTTCCCTGACATCCTGCTCTGAGCCCCCACGGGATCTGCAAGCTTGGATCTGAAGAGGTGGTACAGTGGAGGCTAGTTACCACCTCAGTTTTACTTACAGCAGAGATTCTCAACATCTTTGAGGGCTGAAGAATCCTTTTACAGGGGCCATATATCATCAAATATCCTGTGCATCAGACATCTCCATTATGGCTCATAACAGTAGCAAAATTAGTTACAAAGTAGCAGCAAAATAATTTTATGGTTGGGGTCACCACAACATGAGGAACTGTATTAAAGGGTCACAGCATTAAGAAGGTTGAGAGCCACTGGCTTTACAGGGACAACTGGCAGCCTGCCTAGTTTGCCAGTCACTGTTTCATGCCCCAGATCTTGATCACTTTCACAGTCCTCAGGATTGAATTTAGATGTCTCATGTTGTCTTAAACACCACAGGTCTCCTACTACCCACCAGTAAGCCTGATGACTCCACCTTCAAAAGAATGACCTCTTGGGCAGCCCTCACCCCTCCATGCTATCTTTCAATCACCTAAGGAACACATTGCATCTCTGCCTCCAAAGGACCAATACTCTAACAGCAAGGACTTTACCGCATGGCCACTAGGGGCTCCATAGGCCTTGTGTTCAGTACTGATGATGGTCCCTGAGACAATGGAAAGGTGTTGTCCTCACCACTCCCAAATACCCTTTTGGACATTTTGCCCATCTTACTGGATCTGGTCATTCTCACCCCTTGAATCTTTTCAAATAACCAGGGTATCTTATGTGTAGGACTGTGCCTCCATTGACAGGCACCCCCTCACCCTCTCAAATGCTGCTACCCACCCATAGGCAGGGCTCCTCTCTGGTCCCATGCCATGACCCTGGATGTGCTCAGACTAGAGGCTGACTCTTAATTACCTGAATTGGGTCCTAAGGGATCCTTCCCAAGATCAGCCCCAGGCTGTGCGAAGTTGGGGCTCAGGGTGATAAGTCACAGGACTACCCCCCACCTGCTGTTGTGTACATAGATAAATGCTCTGGGCTCAGGGCCATTCTTGGGCAGCTCAACCTCTGGAGACTGAGCACTAGGCTGGCCCAAACCAGTTACACCAATGTCTGTCCCTGCTCCTGTGCCAAATCCACTTCCTCCTCACACCTGCTATCCCAGACTTCAGAGATGGGCATAGTTGGGACCTTCTAGGGGGACAAGGACAAGACAGGGGACAGGGAGACCCCTATGTGGCCTTGATTTCCATCAAGGAGGGGGAGGGTAAAGTATGGGTGGCTCTTGCCTGAGGCAAGATCAGGAGCAGCTGGGAGTTGGGGGTTGAGGAGTGTATTCAGGTTTCTTGTAGTAGTGGAACACTTCACTGTGGGACACCTGGGTCCTGGGTCTCTATGGGGATGAGAGGTGACTGCAAATGGGCTAAATACCCAGGCCTCCACGCCCTCACAAACATGTGGGGGACAATCACACTCACAGCTGTGTGAATCCTGAAGGGCCACCTGGCTATGGATCTGGCTAGTCATGTCCGGTGGGACAAAGATAGACTCTTCAGCTATAAGTCATTAAGAAAGAACTTCCCATGCACCTTCTACAGATCCAGACAGCTCGAGGTCAGCTTTGCTCGTGAGGGTTCCTTCAGATGTCTTAGGTGTGACAACATGAAGAAGTCCCCCACTTTGTCACCAGGTCTGGGCACTTGATTGCCTCCTCATTTGAATCTCAGATCCCCCACTCACTAAATGAGATGCTGAGGTTGGCCTCTTTCTATGTAATATAAACGTCATGGTTATAAAGGGTCTTAGAGCTTGGGATAAAAGAAGTTAGTGAACCGGATAGACTATTCTGGAAGGTGTGACAGAGGAGGCCATCTTGGGGGTGCTGAGAAGGAAAAGGAAGTGAGCGGTGTCTTCTGAGTCAGCGGCTGGGGTGCAGGAAATGTAGGTCCGTGTGAGGAACTGGATGGGGCAGGCTGCTGGTGCGAAACGCACGGATGGCAGTGACTGTACACACTATCAGAGTTGTTCGTCCCTGCAGCACTGGTGAGCTTGGAGGATTCATGGACCCACATCACAGGTTAGAAAACCTGCTGAAGTAAGGGGGTGTACCCCTCCCTGCCCCTGGGTTCCTGCCTCCTCTTCTCCCCTGCACAGCCAATCTGTTTTTCCTGACCCCTCTGATCTCTCCTGCTTTCCCGTGGTCCATCCATGGACCCCAGAGTAGAGGCCACAGGAGCAAACCCTTGCTGGGCCCGAGTCTACTTGTTATTGTCGCTCAGTTCCCTGCAGAGCCACACTGTCCTCAGTTCCCTGCAGAGCCACA
>JAQHUG010000157.1:2470082-2500565 GCA_028555095.1 Dicrostonyx torquatus
CTGCAGAGCCACACTGTCCTCAGTTCCCTGCAGAGCCACACTGTCCTCAGTTCCCTGCCCTCTGCAGAGCCACACTGTCCTCAGTTTCTCTGCCTTCTAAATTTGCAAAGCCAGGCACATCGGGGACACTCTGGAGGAGGCAGCAATTGCTGTCCTCCACTGGCAGAGGTGCTCAGCTGGACATCTGCTCTACAGTCCCTTGGATCAACAGTTGTGTGGTGTCCCCCCTCCCCCAGGAGACCTTCATGCTGCTCAGGCCTCCTAGGGAGAGCCCGGTTTGGACTGCATATTGGCACTGAGACTTGAGTTTATATTTCACTCCCATCCATGGAAAGAAACAGCCAAGAATCTACCCTTTGTCCTGACCCCAGTGGCCATCACTCTCACTTGAATGGAGTAGAGCCCTCCACCCTCATCTTCCTCCTGGGTACCCATGCCCACTTTTCAGCTCCATGGCTTGACTCTCCCCCTTCTTTGGCGCCTGCAGCCACTTAGCCTCCTTACTTCCCTGGACCCTAGGTCTGTACATTTTCGGCTTATTTGCCTCCCTCCTGCCCTGCACTGGGTCTCTACTTCAAATTAACCTGCTCAGAAATCCTGACGATCACCTATCCATCCCCTCTCCTTCATCTTGGTTTCTTTCTTTCCATATTTCACATAGTTTAATCTAACTTATTATTATTATTTTAGTTTTTTCAAGACAGGGTTTCTATGTGTAGCCCTGGCTGTCCTGGAACTCTCTCTGTAACCAGGCTGGCCTCAAACTCACAGAAATCCGCCTGCCTTTGCCTCCTGAGTGCTGGGATTAAAGGCATGTGCCACCACCACCTGACTTCAATCCAACTTTATAACATCTGTGGTAAATGTACTGCCTTTTCTATCAAGCAGTTAAATAAGATGAAACTTTATTTAAAAAAATATAAAAGAGCTGGATGAGGTGCTGCACACTTTTAATACCAACACTTACTTAGGAGGCAGAGGCAGAAAAATAGATTCCAGTGGGGTTGAAGTCAGCCTGCTCTTTCTAGCAAGTTCTGTTAAGTTCCAGACCAGACAGGGCTCTGCATAGTGAGACCCTGTTTAAAAAAAAAGAAAAAGAAAAAGAAAAAAAGAAAAGATAAAGAAAAATGAAGCTGCCTGGACGAAACTCAAATTCCTCCAGGGTCATCAGTTCTTGGAATCAAAATCTGTGCTCAAGGTCAGGAATTCTGCTCCAAACCACACCTGCTTATCAGCTTGAAATCGGCAGATCAGGTAAAACACCAGACCAAGCTCCGAGCACTCAGAATGAAGCACAGGAGAACAAGCCTAACTCAAACCCCATCGATATGCTTGCCCCCTCTCGCAGAAGTAAAACTTTTTGCCTTGCAGGCCATTTTCTTTGCGTAGGTAGTTGTTTTCTTAGGACCTTAGACCCATTTCTAACACATCCTAGAGACCTGGGCTGCCTTATTCCCGATTGTGCCCCAGAATGTGGAATCCTGGGGGGCACTTATTAGATGTTCAATTATCACTAGTGAGCTAGACAAGCTCAGGATCCCATTAACATGTTGAGAGGGCATTCAGGTCCATGTCAACGACCTCTGCCATGTGTCCCTGGTGACCTTCTTGCCAAGCCAGGTCTGTCTCCACTGCAAGGGACAGACACGAGAGCCTGCCACAGATCATCCTAGAGCCATGCTGTAATGGGGCCATGGTATCAGCCCATTCCAGCTACTCTGAGCTCAGCCATTGCCTAGGTGCCTCTACTGTCACTGGGTTGGTCTGAGGAAATTTGGGGAGCCTTGGTTACAGGGCCTGGTTTGAGAAGGAAGTCAAATCCTAAGAATTTAGGACTGACATTGTTAATCCAAGATGAGAGAGCCTGGTTGTGACAGATATGTCCTTCAAATATCACCTCCAAAGGCTTTGGAGCCTGTCCTGGAACTAGCTCTTGTAGACCAGGCTGGCCTCGAACTCACAAAGATCCGCCTGCCTCTGCCTCCCGAGTGCTGGGATTAAAGGTGTGCGCCACCACTGCCCGGCTTAAAGCACAGGTTTTAGACACTCAGAAGGCTCTGTCCAGGAGAGAGCCCACAGGGAGCTGCATCCATCTTGAGGACACAGGTTCCTCTGAGAAGAAACATATGACCCCTACTGGATGAGGCACCTGCCCCAGCACCACAGCTGACTTCAGGAGAGTTTTTGGGGGACAGCAGGAGCAGGCTGACTCTTAGGATCTCATTCGGATGGGTGCAGGAGGTTTGGGGCAAGGATCCAGGGAACATGTGAAGCCCATGGTGAAGCTTTTCTCCCAAGGGGACCTCACCTGGGTCTGTCCCCACTGCAGGGGGCAGACAGGAGATCCTACAAAAGACCATCATAGAATCATGTTTTGGGAGGTCTTTCTAAGGGGACAAAGAGCTAAGTCCTCAGGGCAGGGTCAGGTGAAGAGTTCCGGAGCAGAGAGCTGGGGACTTGGTAGAAGCCTAACTTGGTGGATTTCCTTAAGTCTGCAAGCCGCTGTCAGAACTAACTTTTAGAGTTGAGGAAAACAGGTACACAAGACCGAGGCAGGCAGCACACTGGGGTATCCCCTTCTCCCTCTTCCTCAAAGGGACTCCGGCCACAAACCCCCTCCCGAGAGAAAGCCACCTCTAGAAACAGCTTGAATGAGATTTTATGCAATAAGAATGAATGCCAGGAGTCCCAATCTACACATTAGTGTCAGAGGCACCTTCCCAACCCTTCCTCCTGGACAGGACAGACGTTTCCAAAGAGGCACTTTTGCGCTTTTGGCCGTAACGATGGCGCCCCCTGGTGGCGACACCATCCAATGCTCCACCCACCCTGCAGGTTGATTCCCCAAATGTTTGACATTTAGGTGGGGAAACCAAGTCTCAGAGAGGTGCTATTGCTGGTTCAATGGTCTGAGGGTGAGCAACCTGCCAAGTGCCTTCCAGGCTTCCCACCCAGGCCCTCGCCAAGCCACTTACCCATACGTGGTGCTAAGGGTCCCGCCAAGCAGGGAGCCGAAGATGACTCCAACGCCGAAGCAGAGACCCAGCCGGCCAAGGGCCGCTGGCCGTTCTGCGGGCGCTGTCAGATCTGTGATGACCATCTGGGCAGCTGTGGGTAAGAGGGGGCTGAGCTGGACCCGACCCCTCACGGTGGAGAGCCCACTCAGGGGTTCAGGCCACGACCTCAAACTCTTCCAACTAGGCCAGGCCTTGCAGCCGCTCCACCCAGATTGTGTCCACACCCCCCCCCCCAGCCCCTCCACAGTGCCCTCCACCCAAGCCACACCTCTACAAACCTCTCCACTCTATCTGGCCTGTCCTAGACCATGCACCATCTCTCCATCCCACTCACCCACCACCTGCCCCCTACCTGAAGCCACGCCCTCATCTCTCCCCTCTCCCCTCTTTCAGCCAGGTCTGCCCACCACTCTCTACCTGTAAGAGTGTGCATGAGTGCTGAAGGCAGGCGTGAGGCGAAGAGCAGGAAGACACCAGGCAGGGCTGGGCTGCAGGAGGCTGCCAGGAGTAGATAGAGAGCCGAGGCTGCCACGAAGGAGAGGGAGAGGGCCGCCCGTGCCCCGTACTGGTCTGCGAACCTGGGGCAGCAGGGTGAGTCAGTACCCAGCAGGCAGGGCCCTTCCCTCATTCCCCACTTGGGGCTGCTGGGAGGCTGGTGAAGGACCACCCAGGGCATGTGTGGGTATGTGGGCTTCCATCAAGGAAATCGTCTGTAGGCCCACTAACTGGAGTTTAGGGTATCACTAATGTGGCACCAAGGATGCTTGGAAGCCAACCAGGCACTGGATCTCTCTTACACCCATTGAACAGTATGCTGGAGACCAGATTCTGAGGGGTGGTCTTGTGGGTTCTGCATCCCTCACACACCATACCTGCCAAACACAGGCCCACCCAGCAGCTGAAGTATTCCAAAGATCGTCTGTAGGTAGCCAAAGTTGACAGAATCTAGGCCTAGTGTCCGAGACAGATACTGAAACACAAGAAGGGTCTGTAGTCAGGCCACTTCAGACAAGTAGGGGTGGGAGGGAGCAGAGGGCAGTGTCATGGGAGAGGAGGCCTTTCTTGGGGACCCTTTTCCTCCCTCTCCAGGTGGACCCTGTAGGAGTCCCTAGCCAACGACTTCTGGCCCATCCCCTCCGCAGGACATGCTTCAAGTGAACCACAGAGAGACATCCATTTTCAATGTCTTGTCCTCGAAGTTTAATAGCACTGTCCTGGCCAGCAAGTAACTGCCCCGAACCTCTTAACAACCTCTGAGATGTGGCCCAGACCAGATAGATAGTCTGCTCCGTGAGTTCCTGAGGACTCAGGCCCTCTTGGGGGCTGACTGACGAGAGAAGAGAGGTGACAGTATTCCTATAGAAGACCCAAGCAGTCCTGGGACCCCAGGATCTTATCCTTCGCACCTCAGCTGTACCCCACATGAGTCAGCATTCCCTCCAGATCTCTGCCTCCTCCTTCCTCCCTTGCTGGCCCACCTGTCTTACTTGAGTCTCTAGCCCTCTAGGCATCTGTCCCAAGGCTAACACTCCTTAAGCTCTCCTCTCTCGAGATCTTTCTGAGGGCCTCATTCTAACAATGTCAGTCCGTGAGGACTCTCCCTGGTGCCTTCTCCTCCAGTTCTCCTCACAGCCTTGGGTGCTGACCCAGGTGCTCAGGCCACCTTGCCCGAAGCAGTTGCCTTTTCTCCTTCCTTCTTCCTCCCCAAGTCTGCTCAGGGAAACCCCAGCCAGCCCCTCTCTGATTGGCACCTGCCTCCGTGGCTTGCTTCTTCCTCTGTGACCCTGTGCTCTAGACTGTCCTGGGTCTCTTACCTCGTCAGTAGTCTCTGTCAGCCTCCTTTCCCACTTGGAGAGCCTGCTGTGTTCACTTCCATCATGTAGCGCCCCATGCCTCTGACCCATGGCCAGCATGTCCCTCCTCTATTCTGTGCCTTTTCTGAAATCATCTCCTGCACAGTATGGCAGGAACTAGGGGTCTGTCCTCCTCAACACTGACAAGGTCCTTGACTGTTGTTTCTTTGATTTTATTTTATCATGTTTTATTATATGTGCATGGCTATTTTGCCTGCATATAGTCTGTGCACCATGTGTGTAGTTCCCACTGAGGGCATTATAGCCCCTAGGACTACAATTACAGGTGGTTTGAGCTTCCATGAGGGTGCTGGGAATCAAACCCTAGTCCTTTGGAAGAGCAGTCAGTGCTCATAGCCACAGAGCCCCCTAATATTGCTTCTTCACTGCAGGCAGCATTCTACCCTCCCAGGATTGGGTCCAAAGTCCTAGTGTCATCTCTGAACTCCTTTCTATCACCCTCCCTCACATGTAACCCATCCACTGACAGTAGATCTGCCCCCTTCGCACCCCTCCACGGTTATCCCTAGTCATCCTGGACTCTCTTCAGCTCCTTATCAGTGTGGTCCTGGGACTTCAATGCCCCTTCTCTAGCTGCAGGCTCAGCACCACCCCAGGACCTCTGCCCTGGTAATGCTTCTCAGGCTGCCTTCACCCCTTTGCTCTTCTGTTACCTTCTGATCCCAAATCTGCCGTGTGCCCTCACCCTTTCTCACTCCCAACCATTTCTTCTTTCACTGCACTGTGTCACTATTACACCACCACTACTGAAACACTGCCAGTCAGCAGCTCTGAGGGCCAGTTGTCTGGTCCTTTGTGTTCTGATGTGTCACAGTCCAGTGTCTGTGCATAGGACTTCATGAGGATAGGCTGGCCAACCAGAGTCTCTCTGTGGGAGCCACTGCAGGTTCATGCAGGCTGTTCTGAGGCTGAAATACATTCTCCTCCCCGTGCCAACCCTCCTTTTATGAGGAGGAAGGTAAGGCTCCTGTCCAGGCACCAACATTTCAGGGAGGAGGCTTGGGGTGGGGACCCGGGCTATCTGTGAATGAGCAGAGCTCACTTTAAGAAGGCTGATGGAGGGTGGGGTCCTGAGCTGAAAGTGTCTGTCACTCTCAGAATGACCGTAAAGGCCAGGGCTGCCTCTAACCCAGATTCCCAGCTGCAGGCAGGGCCAGCTCTGCTTGTCTAGACTCCAAGGACAGAGGAGTGGAGGGCCATGGCAGCCAGGACTCAGACTTCATTTTTTGGTCATATCTGATTCTGTTCTTTGTATTTCTGAACTTTGGACTTTTGGGTACAACGTGAGCAGGATTCTGGCTTCAATCAAAACTCCTGTGTGCCCAGGTATCTCACTTCTGCCTAGCCTGGCCTGCTTATCATACTGAGGGCCAGGCCCATATGCTGAGTGGGTCCCAACCCTAACATAGAGCCAACCTCAACCCAACGCTCCAGCCAACCTAGCCTTGAGAATCTCCAAGGGAGCATTGTAAGGTGGTCTGTGGCCAATGTCATGATCCCACCCAGGCTGGACAGAAAAGGGAGGTGGATAGTCAACCTCTGAGTTCTAGATGCTGCTGCCCTTACACCTTGGACTCACATGGTCCAGCTCCATATAGGTTTGTTGAGTGACTAAACCATAGTGAAAAGTAGGAACGAATCAAAGGTTGTAGGTAGGCATCCTGTAGCCAGTAGAGACTGTTCTGCTCCACCCTGCAATGATTCTGGTAGATCTAGCAAGGCTGTGGGATCGAGTCCCTGTCCTCATATTTTGGTGGGTAGAAGAGAAACCAATGAAATAGGTAACATGGAATAGGGTATAAAGTGTGGACAAAGGGAAACAGGGGGGATGTATAGAAGGACAAAGGGACGGACAGACACAAAGGTCAGAAAAGACTATGAATGCCTACAGTCCTTCAGGACAGGAGCTGAGGAGGTGTCAGGCATAGGCAACCAGGGCAAGAATGGGGCAGAGGGCAGCAAGTGAGGTGGCTACAGGAGGAGAGTCCTGTCTCAAGAAGGGCAGCTCACAGGTCGGAGGGGGTGTCAATGGTCCAGTTCCTAGGATTCTGAACTTATCCAGCAGCATCAAGCCCCACCTTGCTCCCTGCCATTGCCCACCAAGAAGGCAGTGCTGGGCCTCTGGTGTGGGGTGTGGGTGTTACTCACTGGTAAGAAGGAGAACTGCATGAAGAGACAAGTTAGTTCCAGGGCGGCCAGCACATAGGTGAGTATGATGATCCCTTTCTGGTGCAGGGCATCCATGCTGCCAGAGAGCTGGCCAGACATTCCGGACAGGCAGTATCTGGACTTCTGAAAGGAACCTGAGCCAGAGCAGGGCAAGCCTTGCAGCAGGCAGGGGGCAAAAGTCCTGTTGATTCTGGCTGGGTGCTGACTCACTGGGTTGGAAGGGGTGGCCTGTGCCTGCAGGAGAGGGAGAAGAGATTATCGAACCGTAGAGCTCCTCAGGGCTCTGCAGCTACCTCCACCTCCAAGAATGGGTCGGGTACCCTCCCCATCTGTTGGCTCCTTGTCTAGGGCACAGCCTCCATAGAAGAGGAAACAGGAGCATCCCATACTTCAGAGGGCACCCTCACCCCAAAAGGGAGTCAGACTGAGCCCTCAGGTGTCCTCCACAGGAATACCCCATGCCTTATTTCTAGAGGGAAAAGAAGGCAGGTAGCGTTTCTGGCTGATGCTTTTGGTGGGTATTGGTCTGACACAAGTCATTACGTAGGGGCCTTTTTGGATCCACGGAGAACCTTCCTTTTTGTGGGACCTGACTGTAGCTTCAGAATTTTCTGGTGTTGGAGTGGAGTAGGAACTGGGGGACAGCTCAGCTCTTCAGGCTCCACACTTGTAGGGCAGCTCAGCCTCACTTAGAGTGGGATTTTTTTCTCCCTCCCAACCTCTTTCACGGGTGGGAACCGGATTTTACGGCCAGGCTGAGCTCATTTCAAAGTTTTGCCTGACTTCACCATTAGGGCCCCAGGACAGCCTTCACCGGAGAGTCCATCAAGGGCCCTGATGCTGGATGGGTATTCTACGCTCTGGAAGCTCAAAAGGTGACCTTTGTACCTGTCTTCGCGGGAGAGCATGGGTTGCATTCCTCGTGGTAGAGCCCTTCCAGGTGTTTCTGACACCCGCCCTTCCGCGGTGACCCGGGAAGGTCCCACCCCACAATAACCTGGGTCATCCCACTTTTCCAGGGCTGGCCCGCCCGCCTGGCAGCTCGCTCCACCCACCCTGGGGATCAGGGCAAGCCAGCAAAGAGCCTCTAAGCATTCATTGGCCAACCCAGACACGCATCCCGAGGCCCCGCCCCACTACCCGCCCCTGAGGGGTTTGAGAGGTTCCAAGTGTTATGCTTCGGTCCTGCCCTGGACGCTACCGGGAGGAGGAACTCTGGCCGCTCAAGCAGCAGAGAGTGTCCATTTCGGGTTGGGGAGGGAAGATGAGAAGGAGGAGAAAGAGAAAGGAAGGAGGGAGGCTGGACCTGGGATCCAGGAGAAAAAGGGAAAGCAGAAGCCTTGGGTGGTGCAGAGATATTACACTTGTCTGGGCAACTCTAGAACACTGAACCTCTCTCCACAGACCAAGAGGTTTCTGGAAGCTACAGAAACGCCTCCTTTCCCCCATGTCACCCTGCCTGCCCTGTCCCCACACTCCTGGAGGAGCAGAGATGCCTGGTACCTAGCACTTCAGCCCGGATGGCACCATGAGGGAAAACACGGTTCTGATCTCGTTTGGCCCTGGCCTGTTACTATCCATACTCATTCCTCTCCAGACAGGTTGATCATTGCTAGGGAACCAGATGCCCACCCCACCTTTCTACATTGCAGCCGAACAGGGGTCACGTCACAGGCCACAGCGTCAAAATCAACACCTCCTTTGCTGTGTGCTCACCCTGACTCAGCAGATCAGAAACCGGAGGAGTTGTGACAGGGTGGGGGCGGACATGGGACACCCAGGGAAGCCCATTGAGAACATGCCTCAAAACAGGTAGTCAGGGCCAGGGCCGTGGGAGTTCAAACCGATGGATCAGGCCCAGGGCTCTGTTTCCCACCGTGTGCTGTATGTTTGGGGTAGATTCCAGGGCGAGAATTGGGATGGGAGATGTGTTGCAAGTGTGGATCCCAGGTCCTCCGCCAAGAGGCTGTAGGGGCCCACCATGGCTCTCTGAGGGTTGGAGGAGGAGACCCAGTCAGCAGGGCTTCCAGACAGGAAGGGTGAGATAAAGGCTGATATGGAAAGGAGAGGACTTGGGGGTCAGGAATCCCAGGACTCAGGGAAAGACCGGAGTCCAGGTCCTTCTGAGCTCCACCAGGAAGAAGTGTGGAATAGTTCCTGTCAGGTCAGCTCCCAATTCTTCCCCAATGGACATGTGAAATCTTTACTTATTCCAGGGTCCTTGGGGCAGAGCTTGGGGTAAGACTGCCTTGGGAGCAGTTGGGGAGGCCAAGAATCCTTTGGTGTTCGTGATAAGCAAAAAGGGGCAGGCTACTT
This sequence comes from Dicrostonyx torquatus, assembly GCA_028555095.1. Taxonomy (NCBI): domain Eukaryota; kingdom Metazoa; phylum Chordata; class Mammalia; order Rodentia; family Cricetidae; genus Dicrostonyx; species Dicrostonyx torquatus. The sequence goes on from JAQHUG010000157.1 coordinate 2,479,459, forward strand.
ACCCACAAAAAGAGCTTGCAGTTTGGGGAACAGGCGCGTGGAATGAGCCTAGCTTTTGTACTTGTTATAAACAGGCCCCAGAGGGGCGGGACACTTCCTGGTTGTGAGGGAGTGTGGGAAAATTGCCCTTCTGACTAGAGAGGAACAGGGAACCCTAGAACCTGGGAATCTCTTTCTGAAGAGGAAGTAGCTTTCTCCGGGGGGCCAGTATTACTTACTGTGGCCACTGTTCTGCCAAGGAGAACAGTCCAGACAGCTGCAGGAAGGGCTGATTCCTATCTGGGGCAGCGTTGGGAGGCAGCTTCTCAGAAGGGGTGGCTACTCATCAGGGGTCTAAGGAGAAACACAGACATAGCAGATGTAGGGAGGGTATGTCAGGCCGTGGAAACAGTATGGCAGGGCTCAGAGGCGAGAACAGGCATCTGTGAACACCTGATGGGGTTTGGACTTAAGGGAGTCCAATGGGGTTGGGGCAGAAATAGCGGGGCAGGAACATGGTCAAATGTGCAGAGAAGGTCATCGTGACAGCTGTGTGCTAGGGTTCAGGACACACCAGAGCTTCCCTGAGGAGAGAGATACGGCCTATATGATTTCCTGGGCTTAGTGATGTGGCTGTGAGGCAGGAACCTCACATAACTATTGAGCACTTACTGTATGCAGGCTGTGTCTGTTTAAAAGAAGAGAATAGCATTTATTATTCTTTGGCAATTTCATACAAGTATACAATGTATCTTGATCATTTGCACACCTAACTCTCTCTTCCCATTCTCCCTCTTGTAACCTCCAATATCCCCCCCTTCACATTCCCTCTTCCTCCCTCTCCCTTTCTTTCTCTCCCTCTCTCTTTACTAAGTCTGCTAGTGCCACCTGTTGGACTGTCTGATCTGTTGTCTTGATCTTACACAGGTAACCATGGCTACAGGGAGTTCGTGGATACAATGACCATATCATGTCCTGAAGACAGCGTTTCACAGCAGTCCCCTCCACCCTCTGGCTCTTACATTCTTTGTTCCCTTTTCCTTGATGTCCCCTGAGCCTTGGAAGTCTGGCTGATACAGATGTCCCATTCAGGGCTGGACTCTCAACGATCACTTATTCTCAGCACTTTGAGTTATGAGTCTGTTCATCAACTACTGTTCATTGTAGCACGAACTCTATTTGGTCTTAATAATAAAAACCCAGAGTCAGATATAGGGGTAAATGCTGAGAGACCAGAGAAGCAGAGCAGCCAGCCACTAGAGAATTCTTACCTCTACCAATGCTCACACCAAAAGGGGTGATCCTGTCTCTACAAATCCTCAGACTGAAGCTCTCTCTACGAAATCTCAGACTGCATCCCTGACTGAATTCTCAGACTGCATCTGTCTCTATGAAATCTCAGACTGAATCCCAGACTGACTCCTTAGACTGAATCTCTCTCTCTAGGAAATCTCAGGCTGCATCCCAGACTGAATCCTCAGACTGTATCTGTCTCTGTGAATCCTTGGACTGTCGTTGTCTCTACAAAACCTCAGACAGCATCTGTCTCTATGATCTACGAATCCTTAGACTGCCCTGAGCTTCTGTCTCATCCACTTGATATTCCTCTCTCCACTCGCTATATCACTCCTGCCTCCATCTCCCTAGTGCTGGGACTAAAGGCATATGATCCCAAGTGCTGGGATCACCTTTGTGTGAGTTCTGTTTCTCCTCTAGACAGATTAAATTGTGTAGTCTAGGGTGGCCTTGAATTCACAGAGATCCGTCGGCCTCTGTCTCCTAAGTGCTGGGATTAAAGGTGTGCATCACCACTGCCTGGCTTCTATGGCTAACTAGTGGCTTAGCTCTGCACTCTGATCTTCAGGTAAGCTTTATTTGTTAGATCACAAACAAAATATCACTACAACTCACTGTAAGAGAAGGGTCTTTGGCTAAGATGAAGAACAGCATTAATTAATATATATAAACAAACATTTAGAAGGCAGTTTGATAACACCCATTTAGCAAGACAACAGTAGTAGGCTCCTTCCTAGGGTCTATGACCTCCTAAGTCATGTACTGCTGAGTTTACAATACCAGGGAGGAATTCCCTCCAGTCCTAGCCAAGAGTGATTAGTTACCCCCAAAGCAGTCCAGTTACTATTGTACCATTGGGCACATTTTGCTTGGTGGGTTGGTATTGTAATCTGCAGAGTTTACTCCTGGGTCAGACCATGGATGGTTTCTCTCTCCCTGTGGCCTGCAAAGGAACTTCCAATACTATGAAAGCTAGCCAGCAGGGAGGAAGCTGTCAAAACAGTTCCAGGTCTATGTCCTGTAATCACGTTCGGCAGTGGGTCTGGGTGTCTGTGCATTCATGTGTGTAGGGTCCCATAAAGGTCAGAGGTCACTATCGGGTGTTATTTATCCCACAGCAGCCCCCCACTGTCATTGGGACCCCATGACTTGCCAGTCTCTGCCCACCTCTGCAGCACTGGCATGCCAAGCTGCTTCCAGGAAAGACGCTCTCCTCAGCCCTCTGCATCCTTTCTTAAGTTGTTTATAGTGCATTGTTGAGGGGGACAGATAACATCTCAGCTGTGACAATGTGGGTATCATTTACTTTTCTGTTGCTATGAGAAAGTACTACGAACAAGGCAACTTACAGAAGAAAGAGGGAATTTGGGCTCATTTTTCCAGAGGGACAAGAGTCCATGATGGCAGAGTGGAGTTGGGGGCTGTGAGTGCATGTTTTGAACTGTAAGTAGGAAGCAGAGAGAACAAACTTGAAATGGTATGAGTCTTTAAACTGCCCAAGCCTGCCACCATGGCATACTTCTCCAACAAGACCACATCTCCTAAGCTTTCCTATATCAGTATCACCAGCTGGAATACCAAGTATCCAAATGTCCACGATTATGGGGGACATCTCATTTAAACCACCATTTTGTGGCCCCATAGGCTTTGTGGTCATAAATTGCAAAAGCATTTAGTCTAGTTTCAAAAGGCCCCACAACCTCTCAGTCTCAACACCGTTCTGAAGTCCAAAGTGTCTTCTGAGACTCAAATCATCTCTTATCTGTACCCCTCCACAAAATAAAAAAGCGAATTACATACTTCCAACATACAACGACGCAGAATATTCATTGCCATTCCAAAAGAGGAATGGGGGCTCAGTGAGGAAATGGTGTGAGTTTTGGACCAACGCAAGTTCAAGACCCACAATGTGAGCTCCAGAGTGTGTGATTCCATGTCTCACATCAGAGGGCTCCACTTTTCTAGCTTTGCCGCCTGCAGCACACTTTTCTCTCTTTGGCCAGTTCCACTCCCTGTATGCAGCTCTCCCTGACAGATTGATTTCCTATGGCTCCTGCACTCCCAGTACAAACCAAGCTTCACTTTCATCTCATGAAATGGCCTCTCGGGGCCCCTTGCCCTCTCAGAGCTTTCCTGCACGGGTGCTCCTGCCACTTGCTGCCTAGCCTTGGTGGCTTTCTGAGACTGTGGAGAAGTTCAGTGACCCCTTCCTTCTCTTTCATGACTTTAAAGTCAGCACCACATGGACAGCACTACAAAGTTTGGCTGCCAGTTTGGGGTGGATCCTTGCCCCTTTAAAACACATTAGCAGATCAGAAAATGCCTTATGCTCTCTTTCGCAGAGTGGAAGCTTAGCTTTATCCCAGTGCTTAGCAGGCTTCTCTGTGATGGTGCTGATCTCTGCTGCAGCCTCCTCCCAGTGTTGGCCTCGCCTGTGGCATCATCTGGCCAGTGTCCTTTACCTCCCTCAACTGCACATGCTGTATTTCTTTCTGCCCCACTTGCTCCTTTCCACTGTAGAGCTGCCTAAGAGTAATTACTAGTAAACACTCAACAGAGTCAACATTAGGCTGTCTTGAGATTGCTTCTGTCAGTGAAATTAGCCTGTTCTACCTTTTTGTTTGTTTGTTTTTTGAGACAGGGTTTCTCTGTAGTTTTTTGGAGCCTGTCCTGGAATTCGCTCTGTAGAGCAGGCAGGCTTTGAATTCGTAGAGGTCCACCTGTCTCTGACTCCTGAGTGCTGGGAATAAAGGCGTGTGCCACCACCTGGCAGCCTCAGACAAACTCAAGGGCAGAAAGCAAATGTACTCTTTTGGCTAGAATATCTCAGGAATAGTCTCTAGCCTCCTTGCTAATATTATCCCTTCTGAAATCTCTTGAGTTGGGCCTCCTCAATCTGCTTTTCTCTTGGCGCTAATGTCTTCCAGGCTACTAAGATGGCCCATTAAACTCTGCTTATCACACACAACTGCTTTCTTATCTCAATGTCTTTCACATTCTTCTGAAAACCCAGAAGGGCCAGGCCTGTCACATCAATACCCTACTCCTGGTTACCATTCTAAACTGTGATAAAACACCTCAAGGAAGAGGTCATCTGGGTTTATGTTTCCGGAGGACTAGAAGTCCATGATGGCAGAACAGAGGCTTGGCGGCTGGAGCTAGAAGGTGAGAATTGCAGTCAGGAAGCAGAGAAAGTGAGTCCAAAATGGAGTTCTCCAAGCTTTCCTCCAGTGACACAGCTCTTCAAAGGCCTCCTAAGACTCCCCCAAGTCATGCCACCAGCAAGGGACCAAGTATCCAAATGCCTGAGACTGTGGGGACATCTCCAAGCTATCATAACATGGAAGCTATGCTCTGACTGGGCACACTGGGCTTTCTGATCTGGCCTGCTGTAGGCTTGTAGAGGGATAGCCCGGCTGAGGAGCTATGGAAGAGCTGAGAGAAAGCCAGCATGGGCAGTTTCTTCCATGGTCCAGCCGGCAGGGGATAAGGCTGATAGGAACAGGCAAATCTACACATCTATGGAGAGAAAAGCTGACCTGAGACATTGGGTAGCAATCTGGAGAGCTAACCCCATTGCCAGCCCTGCTGTATGGAAATGCTCGGTTGAGCAGAACTGGGTTTTTACAGAAGGATGAGGGCTCTGGGCTTGTCAGCAGATAGGCAACAAGGGGTTGGGCAGTATGGGGTTGTGCCTGAGTCTGCTTATGACTGTGGAGCTACAACTCAGACCCTTGTGTGCCGTTAGGTGTGTACTCTACCTCCTGCGGCCTGACCCGAGCATTTTCCAGTGTAGCCAACAGTGCAATCTAAACAATTCGTTTGAGAAATTTTTAAGTCACCTCTGTTATACTTCTTCTGGAATAAAAGGACTTTGATTGGAGGCTGGGGACAGAGTAGGGGGTAAGATTTAATGTAGAACAGTCCTGTTCAGGCTCTTTGAGGTCTCAGCCTGTCCCAGGTTCCTTCTCTGCCAAAGCGGGTGAAGTTTCAGACCTTGGCCAGCAGGCGGAGCCCAGGTCTACAGCTTTCTCCCTGCCTCCCAGAAAGCTGCAGCATCTCAGGTTGCATCTATTGGTGTCGACGCCAGGAAACAGCCTGTGGACTGACTTGAGGCATCAGAGCGTGGGATCCAGGCTGGGCAGACAGCTTCCCATCATTCACTAAGCTCCACTGTCTGCCTGTTCCCTGGGAGTTTATTCGGTTCAGGCTGATAGTGATAATGGAAATAGATGAAGGTTTCCCAGAAGTCTATAAAAGTGTCCACTGACCTTCTGGGTGAGAACGTGCAATGTGCAGAGCCTGGCCCCAGTTCTCCAACCCAGGTCAGATGACCAGAGATTAGGGTAGGAGCTGGTGAAGCCCATAGTTGGCTTGGGAATTCTTGGTTTGACTGGGATGGAGGGCCCTCTCCTCTCTGATCTCCGGAAGTCACACAGACCACTGTTGGTATCCCAGCTGGCCTTCTGATCAGATCAGAGAACAGTGTCAAGGGGTCCTGTAGCTTCCCTTGCAGCAGTTGCCCCTGCACCCCAGTCAAGGGATCAGGGCTTGTTTTTTGCTTGCATTAAAAAAATATTTATTTTATTATTTTATATTATAGGTACATGTGTGTACATGTTTGTCTTTTTCTCTCTTTGTTTATAGATTCACGTGTGTCCATGTGAGTGCATGTTCACATGTGCAGATGCCTGGAGAGGCCAGGGTTATTGGCTTTTGGGTTCCATGAAGGCATGAGCATCATGATGTGGGTGCTGGGAACCAAATTGAAGTTCCCTGGAAGAGCAGTGTGTGCTCTTAACCACTGATCCATCTCTCCAGCCCTTCTATTTTAATTTTTGGGCAGGGGCTCACTTTGTAGCCTAGTCAAGGCAATCCTACTGCCCCTGCCTCCTGAGTTCTTGGATTACAGATGCGAGGAGCAGCTTTCCTCCCTACCCTCTCCCTCTCTCTTTTGAGATCAGGTCTTGCTATGAAGCCCTGGCTGGCCTGGAACTTATTGTGTAGATCAGGCTGGTCTTAGACTCCCAGAGATCTGTCTGCTGCCTCTGGAGCGCTGGGACTAAAGGCATGCATTACCATACTTGCTAGCTGAGTAAGTTTCAGAGACCCTGCTTCCCCCACCCTAGGGCCTCAGGTACAACATTCAACCCAGGAAGTGGACAGTGAAGACCGGAATCTCTCTGTCCCACTGGTTCTGGAACAAATTTGCCAAAACCAAGGGAGCCTATTAGAGCCTGGCCACGGCTCCTCCTCAGGGTTCTGCCTGCCAGGATCATACATGGCATCTCTGGCTAGGTCTATGCCTTGTCCAGTTGCCAGCAGATCCCTTCTATCTGTGGGTATGGCACAGGTTAACACCTTGAAATCCCTTCTGTCTCCTGTCTTGCTGGGCCTGGACTTTCTCTCCCTATTCTCCTGCTTGGAAGTCCCCGAAGTCTCAGCTTCTAGGTAAACTTACTCCAAGGCAGATGCTCCTACTCTGCACTGGCTAAGCATTCAAGGAAGAACACTGGCTTGGGATAATCAGGTCCAGGTCCAGACACTCCATGTTCTCTTCTGTGCCCAGGGCATCAAGGCTGAAATCTAGGTGTTGCTCGGCACTGACTCGTTTGCTCTCTGCTGCCAGTCAAAGCCTGGTGGAAGCTGGGCACGGTGTAGTGCTTGTAATCAGCATGCAGGAAGCTGAGACAGGAGAGCTGTGAGCCTGGGGCCAGCCTAGGCTACACAGGAGATCTTACCTAAAAAAAATCCAACCCAATACCTTAAAGTCTAGGGTAATACAGGGAGGTAGCAGAGGAAGTTGGGGCTCGGCAGAGGGCCTGTTAGCATGCATGGAAGCATTCACATGGGGTTCTGTGGTCAACAGTCATGACTGACCATGCTTAAAAAAGGTTTTTGCTCTTCCAGCCTCAGTTTTCCCATCTGGGATGTGGGGGTGAACTCTGCTCTCTACATCACTGACTCTCCTGAAGATTAAATGCAGTTATTGGCATGGGAACTTTGGGTCAGAGTGGGTGAACCGTCAAATGTAGCAGATCAGTATACAGAAGGGAATATACCACTGAGGGTCTGCATGTGTGTGCGGAGACTGGAGGAATGGGCCACTGAGGACCTGCTGGGGGAGGGGCCGTGCTGTCAGAGCTAGTAATTAGGCTGTGGATTAGGGGACCCACGTGACTGCTGGTGCAAGTGCTTTGTTGAGGTCTGAGTCTCCCTTAGCACCACCCCCCACCCCTGGAATCAAAGGAAGTGTCCAGTTCTCTTTGCAACACAGTGGGAGTGGGTCACCCAAAAGGGTCTGAGCCTTCTTTTCAGCATTGTTAGGGGCGACCAAGGGAAGGAGGTAGTGAAGCATCATCGAAGGAGGCTTGTTTTGACAGTTCACATGCTGTTTATGTGGTCCTTAGGCCTCTAGAGGAGCCTCAGAGATGAGAAGGCCAAGGCTCAGAGAGGGTCATACACTTGCCCAAGGACCCAGCCAGTAAGAGGGTGGGCATCTGCCTGGTCCCTCTCTTACCCTTGTCTCTAACCAGAGTGAGTGGCATGGACTAGCAGGACAGAACCTCAGGCCCTCCCTGCCTGGCTCCAGTGAGCCAGCATTTCTTCAGCATCCATCCTCTCATTTCTCTGCTGCAACCATCTGAGAAGGCTGGGGTGCTCACAGACCTGGGGTGCAGCCCACAGCCACCCTCCCATGAAGAGCAACCATGGGGCCTGCGGGGCCTGCGGGACCTGAGAGCTGCTAACCTGTCACTGTTGTGCCTTGTACCTTATGGCATGCAGACAGCCACTCACATGATCACCTAGGTTCAAGAAGTGAGGAGGGCCAGGGGGCATGCCTCCTAGCCAGTCCAACTGGCTTTGGAGCTCTGAGGCCTGGGGCTTAGTGCAGTCATTTCAGGGGAGGGAAACAAGGGAGAAGGCACTGGAGGGCGGCCAGGCCTGTGGGGGCTAGTGAGAGAGCATGTGGGCACTAGGACAGAGAGCCGAGGGGTGGAGGGAGGAGGCTAGGAATAGTGGAAGAGAGACCTTGCTCCCCTTGGGGCTTGCTCGCTCTCTCCTTTTTGGTATGTGTCTCTTTTCCCCTTAGTTTTTTGTTTTTGTTTTTTGAGACAGGATCTCACTATGTAGCTCTAGAACTCACTATATAGACCAGTACTCAACAGAAATCTGCCTGCTTCTCCCTCCCACACCACGGGGCAGCTTCAGTCTTCAGGACAGGCACTTTGGCCTTCCTTCCCTTTGTCCTACAACTTACCAGCCTCGGAGGCTAGGACAGATTCACAGGTTAATAGCCAGTTTGCCTAAGGCGTGAGTTATGGCTCTGGCTTTGGATTTTAACAGTTCTAACTGGACACATTGGGCAAAACCACAATCTTGAGGGCGTGCAGCCACAGAACAGCAAGATCCCTGCCAACTCATCTTCAGGTGTGAGGCACAGTTGTGGGCAGGACCAGCTTTCACATCCCAGGAGAGGCACTCCTGCTGTAGTGTGGTCACTGAACACCAGGGGGCAGCAGGAGTCCAGCCTTGATCTTGAGGCTCTTGATCAGGAGGCCTCTCCCCGGTGGCACGTAGTTGCCAGTCTTCAACTGGAGCAGCCCAGCTGGGGAAGAACCTGTTCACCTCAGCAAGGGATCCTGGAGGTGCTGCTAAAGATGGACTGCTACCTTGGGGGCTGTCCCAGGCCCTGGTGTTCCAACTTCCAGCTTGGCTAACTTCTCTCTTTAAAACACAGCCCAGGAAGGGCTGGGTGTAAGGGAAGAAGAGTAGGAAGGAAGTGAAGGAAGTGAGAAAGGCCCCCTTGCCCTGACCACACAGGGCCCAGGTGAGCCTATTCTTTCAAAGTTCACTTATGGTGAGACTCTGAGCGGTGACTACCTCTCTGGCCTTGTTTCCTTCACAGGGATGTTACAAGATTAAGTGAGGGCACACGAAACAATGTCTAAAAGTCCTGGGCTCTGAGAACACAGCTCAGTTGTTAAGAGTTCTTGCCTAGCACACATATTCCCAGCACTACATAAACCAGGCATACGGTGCATACCTGAAATCCCAGCTCTTAGGAGGTAGAGGCAGGAGGGTCAGAACGACGACAACGTCATCCTTGGCTACATAGCGGGTCTGGAGCCAGTCGGGTCCACTGGAAGACTGTGTCTCAAAACAAAATATAACAAAGTATCTTTTGGCAACACTTTCGTCCCTGAGGTTCTGTCTGGGGGTCCGAGTGTATTTGTGGTGGTGGGTGGGCTACTTTTCCCTGCACTGGAGGAATACTTGGGGTTCAGAGGGGATCCTCACCCTCCTCTCTGCGCAGAAGGGGGGGGGCGCACTCTCCCCTAGCCTCTCCAGCAGGTCCTGGACTCCTCTGACAGTGTAGCTATTGGAAGCTAGGCCAAAGGGAGGTGGCTTGGTGGGACCTAGGGGTCCTGGGTGCACCTCGAGGGCAGGAAGTTTCTGACTGTGAATCCTGCGAGTGTCAACAAGAAAGGGGATGTGGAGGAAGGGACTTGGGGAGCACAGGATCTGCATTATCATACCCTTCACAAAGTGGGCCCCTGGGCCTGGGGACCCAGCGCTGCACATGGTCTGTGGAAAGAGGGAATGCTGGGAGCTTTGGGAGAGCCTAATATTTGACTTCGGTTCCTACGAGCCCTTTAGACCTCCTCATCCCTGAGAGAGGGGCATCAGGATCCTGGGATGCCCAGTGGTTCTGGACTTCTAGAACTTGCCTGGGTCCTGGCCCCCAGTTAAGTTGTGCCGCTGATCGCAGGCTCCCCGCCTCCAAACCGCGGCGGCGGCTAGGCGGCCGCCGCACGTGTCTGGGGGCGGCTCCTGCCTGCGGCTGTTCCTTGTTCGTAGTCTCCCTCTGCAGGGCCTGCCCTGCCCCTCCCACCCATTCCTGGGGAGTAAGGACCCCCGGCCCGGACCCCGAGTACAAGGCAGGCCCTGTAATCGGAGCCTGGGCCGCATGTGGCCGCGTCACCGGAGAGAGGCCGGCACCTGCGGAGGACGTGTCTGGCAGCGGCCCCAAGAACAGCCCGTCCTGGGGGCGGGGCGAGCCGAGCGCGGGAACTGGTGCGGGAGGGCGTTCGCGCTGCGCCCGCCTGGGGCCCCGCCAAGTGCGCGCAGGGCGCTGCTTGGGGGCGGCGGGGTTGGTCTGTAACCGCGTAAATCCCTCGGAGCCTCCAGCCCAACCAATGGGGCAGGAGTTGGAGGCTGGGGGGAAACGTGTGGGGGACATTCCAGGGGTTCCCGCCAGCTCAAACTCCATCCAGGGCTTGGTCCAAGTATTCCTTAAGATCGAGGCCAGCGAAAGTGGCTGTTGCCCCTGACTGCTGAGTGAATCTCAGACTGAATGCTGAACTTCTCTGCGTTCTTTACCCTGTCCTCTATCTCCTGGGTGGTGGATTAAAGGAGTAAGGGCGCCCAAAGCAGATGCAGGTCAGAGCACGGAGTAGGCACAACATGGGGACGCCTTTGGCCTCCTTGAAAGTGCATCATTATCATGGAGCCAGCTGAAGAAATCCCCTCCCAAATGAAGAGACTCCAGAAGGACTATGGGAGATTGTTCTCTGTCCATGGCCCTCTAGGGCCCCCAGAAGCAGCAATGTGTGTCACCCGGTCCTTTGGCCTTCTCCGTCTAGTTTTGACCCTGGGCCTATAGTCTCCACCTTCCTTGATGGATGGGTGACAGTGGCCCATGGCTTCATGGAAAATTCTTCAAGGCCTTAATTTATCTGATAAGACAGCTCAGGGTCTTAGAATCTGTGAAGGCTTCAGGCAGGTTTGACTAAGGGCCAGGGGGGAAGACATATCTCAATCCTATATTTGGTTACCCCAGGAAGGTCCCAGTACCTGGGGCTGTGGGTCAGGCGGTGTGTATGACCAGGAGAATCATCCACGCAGGCAGGAAAGGGAGGCATGGAGCAGCCAGGAAGCTGGTGCTGCCCTAGTGAGCCACCAGGGGGCAGCATGAAGCAAAGGACAGCCGTCCTGGACTCTGCCTTCGCTCTAGTTAGGGGCTAGAAGACCCTGGGACCGGGCTTCCTCGGGGCGCCGCGCCTGAGTCCCTGTGGCAGTTGAGCAGCTATGCTGGTGTTGTGTGACCCCAGGACGTTCTGGGAAACTGAACTGGCTTAGCTGTTCCAATCTCCTCTAAGAATGAAAGTGCGGGAGGGCCGGGGCCAAGATTTTTCCTGCGTTACAATTCACTAATCAAATCTTGGAGTTGGTTCGAGGAGCTGGAGGGTGTGGGTTAAGCTGGCCTTAATCACCTAGGAGCCACAGCAAGGGTTTAATCTAGCCAGCCCGTTGTTTCCTCCTCGGAACATAGTGCCCAAGTGTCCGCCTGCCTGTTGTGTGTTCTAGCTGCAGGCAGTAGCACCACGGTAGAGTCAGCTCCCAACTTTTAGCGATGAAGGACACAAAATTTATTTATTTATTCATTCATTTATTTTAGGTGCTGGGGATGGAACCCAGAGCCAGGGTTCATACTTTTCAAGTGCCTTACCACTGAGTCACCTTCAGCTCTTCAAATTCTATCTCCTACTTCAATCCCTGGAAGAGCAGCTGTGCCTGGGTCGCGCCACGACCCTCTTTTTTTTTTTTTCCCATTTGGTCAGCGGGTGGGTACACAGAAAAACAGCTCCCATGGTCGGTCGTCATCTAAACGTGTGCGCATGAATTTTGGCAGAGATCTGTGGCACAAACTGGTCTCTGGACTTATATGTGTGTTTTTTCCAGGTGCTCTGGAGAAGCTAGAGGTGAAGTGGACACTGCTCAAGGCTATGGGTGAAGACTGCAGGACAGAAACAGCAGAAACAGTGCTCTACTCACCATGACCAAGGGAGGGGTCCCAGGGCTTATACTTCCTTTACCCCACAAGAGGGAAACCCAGGAAACTTGTCCCGGATGAGCCAGACACCAAACAGGGACCCTCCCCCCTCCCCCAGATCTCCACAGCAACACAGTAAAAATGTACTTTTTCCCCCTTTGGATGCATTTTTAATGACAGAAAATAGAAGGTAAGTCTTGTAGCCAGAGAGAGGTTTACTTACATGTAGACTCTTTGGGCTGGCCGGCTAGGTGTGCGACTCGCGACCCTTCTCCTGGAACCAGTGTGCCTAACAAATCCGTGGATGTTATCCTTGATGGAATTTCACCTGTCAGAGACCTGTAAAGTGGTCACTTCCCCTGTATTGAGGTGGGACAAATAGACTGATCAAACAGAAATATAAAAGTAGAAAGCAGCCGGGCTGTGATGGTGCACATCTTTAGTCCGAGCACTTGGGAGGCAGAGAGGCTGGCGGATCTCTGTGAGTTCAAGGCCAGCCTGGTCTACGAAGCAAACTCCCAGACAGCCAAAACTGTTACACAGAGAAACTGTCTCAAAAAACGAAAAATCTACAACAACTTAAAAACAAACAAAAAGTAGAAAGCAAACAAGACAGGCGACCTAGGGTGAGGGTGTTCTAGCCAGGCTGATGCCTAGTGAGGCAGTCTGCACAGCTCATCTGGGCACTTACACTGCTTCTCCCAACTAATAGGGCACGGAGGCTCTTGTCCTCACAGCAGCTTTTGGCCTGGGTTGTGGGCAGGGTGGGCCTTCTCTGTCCCTGCCATCTTTGACAGCAGCAGCCTGAGTATTCGGACTGTTGGGGAAACCCTGGGGCCAGGTGGTCACTAACAAGAGTGGTCCTGTGCCCAGGGGTTTCTGGTGAGGACCCTGTAGCCTGAACACAGGGTCAGAACTGACTCCTTCTGACCCTGGACTAGTTGATTTTAGCCTTTAGGGTAGGGGTTCAGAAGCCTTCGTTAGTTTGACTTTACTCAAGAAAAATATCGTGACTTACCAATGTCCTGAGAGATTTGTAAAATGGTGTACTGAGAAAAAGACATCCTCACAGGTCACAGGCGCTGGTCTCTCCCCCAGGGCAGCTTCCAAACCCCGTCTCTCACCTGTTCCAGGATGACCTATTCACTGGCACCTGGCTTCAGGGTTTGAGGACCTCTTATGGACCATTCGCTTTCCTAGTTGTTCCGAACTACCTAACTACTGCAAATTAGTTTCTGTCTCCGAATTCTCAGAGGCAGTTTCTGCTGGCAGCGGAGAGCTTGGGGGCTCTGCGCGGCCTTTCAAGTATGGCCGGAAGTCCTGGTTCCCCACGGCGGGGGAGGGGGCCTGCTCCTGGCACATGCGGGAGTCACCTTCTGGACTCCCTACCCTAAATAATGGACTCCTTTCGGCGGCAGGGGTGGGGGTGGGGGTGGGGGTCTGCCATCGCAGTCGGGGTGTGTTTGTGTGAGTATACAGGGCCCCACCAAGAGTCACTGCTGTGGAGGAGGGGTGGGTCTTTCCCTCTTTTCCAGCACAACTACATCCAGTCAACCAAGGCAGGCAGATCTGGGGCCTGGATATCTGGGCATCTAGCAGTGTCGTGATGTAGGTACAGGCCAGGATGGAACAGCTTGTGTCTCATCTGGGTAGGTGAACCCACATAGATCAGGCTACAGGCCCTCAAGACCTTCACAATATTGTCCCTCTGGAGAAGAATGGAGCTGATCCCTGTCTCTACCTCCTTATTGGAGGCTCTTAGGGCCAGCAGGTGTGCAGACCCCTCGAACGAAGGTAGGGACACAGGCCTGGGTGCAGAGGGCAGCTCCAGCCACGGTCCTGCCAGGGCCAGGACCCAGCTGGTAGGGGTGGTTCAAAGCCTATCAGCTGGCGCAGTCCTAGTGAGAGCACAGGCCGTGGGGACCGAAGGACCTGCACCGACGCCGGTATCGCCGAGGGGCAGTGCCCAGCTTCAGGGTCCGAGGGGGTGCGCGCGTCGCGGCTGCGCAAGCCCCCGCCTGCAGACAAAGGAGCCCGCGGGGGGCGGGGGGGGATGGGGCGAGGGGGAGGGGCGTCGCGGTGTCACGTTACCGCCCGCAGAGCTCTTTAACTCGAGCCCCGCCCCCTGTCCCGCGCAGCCCGCTCTCAGCGCGGCCGCCAATCAGCGCACGCCCGTCGCCGGCCCCGCCCGGCCCCGGGGGTGTGTGCGCGCGGCCAATGAGCGAGTATAGGGGGCCGGGCCTCTGTGGGCGGGGCGGGGTGTCTCGGCCAATCACCGCGGTGTTGTTGAAACTGAAAATACTACATTATGCTAATCGTGAGGAGGCCCGCGCGCGCGGGGGTGGGGCCAGCGCGTATAAAGGGGCGCAGCGGGCTGGGCGTTCCACAGGCCGAGTGCGCTGTGCTCGAGGGGTGCCGGCTAGGCCCGACTGAGAGCAAGCGAACAGGCAGGCAAGCTCCGAGGGGGCGCGGCCCAGGCTGGACAGGACAAGCGATCGAGACGCAGGAGCCGTCCACCACCAATCAGCCAGGTAGCCGCCGCGTCCCTAGGCAGAGGCGGACGCGGGCTGTGCAAGGGGTCTCGCCCACGCCCATCCTCCGCCCTCCTTCTCTCCCCTCTTCCTTCTCCTCCCGCTCCCTTCTTTCTCGCCGCCCGCGTTTGCACAGCCTTCGACCATGGGCATGTCCGACGTGTACCTCCGCAGCAGAACAGCGATGGAACGCTTGGCTTCCAGTGATACCTTCCCAGTGATAGCGCGCAGCAGCGCCTGCCGCAGCCTCTTCGGGCCTGTGGACCACGAGGAGCTGGGCCGCGAGCTGCGGATGCGCCTGGCGGAGCTGAACGCCGAGGACCAGAACCGCTGGGACTTCAACTTCCAGCAGGATGTGCCCCTTCGAGGCCCTGGTCGTCTGCAGTGGATGGAGGTGGACAGCGAGTCTGTGCCCGCCTTCTACCGCGAGACGGTGCAGGTGGGGCGCTGTCGCCTGGTGCTGGGGCCCCGGCCTCCCCCGGTGGCCGTGGCTGTCATACCACGTTCTGGGCCGCCGGCCGGCGAGGCCCCCGACGGCCTAGAGGAGGAGCCTGAGCAGCCGCCCAGCGCCCCAGCCTCAGCCGTGGTCGCGGAGCCCACCCCACCCCCGACCCCGGCCCCGGCCTCAGATCCAACCTCAGACCCGATTCCGGACGTGACCCCGGACGCGACCTCGGTCCCGACTCCGGACCCGATTCCGGACGCGAACCCGGACGTGGAGCGTCAGGACGGCGAGGAACAGGTCCCTGAGCAGGTCCCTGAGCAGGGCGAGGAGCCGGGTGCTGAGCCGGGTGCTGAGCCGGGAGCTGAGCTGGGCGCTGAGCAGGGCTCTGAGCAGGGCAAGGAGCAGGGCGCGGACCCGATCGAGGAGCAGGGCGCGGAGTCGGTCGAGGAGCAGGACGAGGAGACGGTGGAGGAGCAGGGTGCGGAGCCGGTCGAGGAGCAGGACGAGAACCAGGAGCAGCGCGGCCGGGAGCTGAAGGAGCAGCCTCTCTCTGGGATTCCAGGACGTCCCGCGCCCGGGATTGCTGCGGCCACTGCGAACGGTGCGATCAAGAAGCTGTCGGGGCCTCTCATCTCCGGTGAGCCCCGCACGGCCCCGCCCCGGCCCGGCCTCGCTTTGTCCGGCCGGCCGGGCTCTCCCTCGCCCTCGGGGGCCTCGCCCGGTCCCCGCCTCCTCCCGTGGCATTAAAGGGCCCGCGGCGCTTAGGGCGCGGTTGCGCCTGCACCCCTCTCCTACTGGTGGGGGTGCATCCCCAAGGCTCCCGAGCGTGCAGTGGGAGGGTGAGCCTGGCCGCGACCCACTCGGATCGCGGTCTTTGGCTCGGGCTGCGGGAGCCCCTTAGGGCGCCGTGTGTGCGGCATGGAGGGGGTTAAGTGCGGCGGCAGCCCCGGGGGGCTTGGCCGCGGGACAAGGGGAAATGCTTACACAGCACATTGCGCGGCGACGTAAACAAAGCTGACCCGCCGCGGACCTCGGCGCGGGCGGGGATGGCGCCCCCACCCCGGCCCCGCGCCCTGCGCACTCCGCCGGCCCCCTCGCGGGTCTCCGGGCCGGCCCCGCCCTGACCGGCGCGCGCTGTCGCCCGCAGACTTCTTCGCCAAGCGCAAGAGATCTGCGCAGGAGAACAAGGCGTCGAACGACGTCCCTGCGGGGTGTCCCTCTCCTATCGTGGCTCCTGGGGTGGGCGCGGTGGAGCAGACCCCGCGCAAGCGTCTGCGATGAGTTAGGTGAGTTCGGCGCCCCCCCCGGGGGTCGCGGAGGGGCCACCCCCGGGGGGTTCCCGCCGTGCGTGCTCACCTGAGTCCCTTTCCCCGCAGTTTAGAGCCTAAAGGCCAGAGAGAACTTGCTGGGCATCTGGGCAGCGGACGATGGAAGAACTCTGGGCTTCGGCTGGGACCTCGTTCATGTAGCAGGAACCGGAGATGGCTGCGCAAAGCAGCCCACGGTTTTGTGGAAATCTGAAAACTGTGCAATGTATTGAGAACACTCTGTACCATGTGCAAGGAGTACGCTGGTCCCAAGGTGTAAAGCTTTAAATCATTTATGTAAAATGTTTAATCTCTACTCGCTCTCAGTGCAAAAAAAGAGAAACTAGAAAACGTAGAACGAAGGAAAAAAAATGAGAAAAAGGAAAAAAAACATGTATATTTGTACAAAAAGTTAAAAAAATTATGCTAACTTAATATTTGTATTTATCCATGTGTGGATCTCTCTGCCACGCAACTGCTGGGTTATTGATTATTACCAAAGGCACTAGAAATCACCAGCTTCAGATTACCCACAAATGTAAATCTACTTTTATATTAGACTCTAGGGGAATGGTTGTTGCTTAAAAGCCCCCATACATTCATCTCCAGTTAGCTTACAATCTCCCCCCTGCTTTATTAGATTGCTCTTAAACTTGGTGACCAGACTGTCGAAATGGTTCCTGTGCTGCCCATACCAACTGCC
The DNA here is from genome assembly GCA_028555095.1 of Dicrostonyx torquatus. Classification (NCBI taxonomy): domain Eukaryota; kingdom Metazoa; phylum Chordata; class Mammalia; order Rodentia; family Cricetidae; genus Dicrostonyx; species Dicrostonyx torquatus. The sequence continues at coordinate 2,496,557 of JAQHUG010000157.1, forward strand.
CAGGGCTCCCTGTCCGCCAGGTTCTAAATAAAGAGGCCCAACAAAAATTACACTTCCAGTCTGTTTGTTCTTTTACATCTCTGTAGCCCCAGAACAGGGGCAACAGGACATGGTGGGTGGGGGGCTGGGGCAAAGCGGGGAGTCAGTCAGTCAAACATTGTCACCACTTGACAGGGTTGTTGGCTGCTTACAAAGTGGGGCGGGGTGGGCGTGGCTTTCACTGGGCCTACTGACCTGCTACTCAGGTTTGGGAAACAAGTATCTGCCCACAACAGACTCACTTTTCCTTCTAACTCCAGCCAGGCCCCAATGGGACTTGCAGGACTTAGTACAGCATACCCGGCTCACATGTACCTGTAGAAGTTCTCCATGTGCTGAATGCAGTGAAGCCCTGAAAGCTCCAGGGTCCCTAGGGTCCATAAGGCTGAGCATCCCCAAGAGCGGGCAGCATGATGGCTTGGCAGGGAGTGGGGAGGTTGGTGATGAACAAGCACTAGAGGAGAACAGAGTGAGGTGCCTGTAAGCAGGTGGGTGGGGTGGGCCCTGACCCAGCTTCTGTGGAAGAATTCAAAGCTATGCCTCCTATAGAACATGCCCTGTTTCCCAACAGTGCATGGGTTCCAAAGAGCCCCCTTTCAGTATAAAAAGGAAGGGTTCTTTATATCTGGTCTATAAACCTGTGAAAGTGATGGCTTTCAAAGGGAAAGGTGACATAAAACAGATTGGCCCATGAAGTCCTTATGAAATTCCTTGGGCTGAGAGAGAATTCATGGACAGTATCAGGCTATAAAGGCTTGATCAAGATTTTAGAGATGTGTGGGGGGGTGTATAACCTTTCCTGAATACCTTAGAGGTCCAGCTGCGGTCAGGTTCTGAGGAATGCCCCCACCCCATTGAGAGGGCAGACATCAGTAAGAGCCTAGACCCTGCTGCCTGCAGCAGTCCCTCAGTTTGGTGGTCCAGGAATTAGATTCCTTAAAGCTGCTTGCAGGCTTCTACCAGCTCTTGGGGATGGGGGAAATGCCCAGCACTCACCTGTGTGCTAGAGCAGCCCTTTTCTCTATGACTTGAGGGTGTCTCTGGTACTTGAGGTGCTGGGCAACAGAGGCATGGGTTAGGTCCTTGCCGTTAGGAGAACACTGGTCCAGAAATCTGGCAGGTAGCCATGGGGCCTCAAGGACCTGAATGAATTACGTGGAGTGCACACAGTACAGAGAGGCCTCTGTGTGCAGGTTGGCTAAGCCTCTGTTCCCTGGTATGATTCTCACAAACACTATCCCTAGGGCCTGCCTGCAAACTCACATTCTATGATACTTTGCGGGGGCTTCCTCAAAAGCATCCAGGGCTGTGTGAGAACACAGGCCAATGCCACCATCATTTCTTGGGTGTGGCAGGGTCTGTAGCAGAGTCTGGAAGACACCTGGCCTAGAAAGCAACACCACACGTGTGACTCTGAGCCCACATGGTCCCAGCCAGACCTTGTCCTTGGGAGCAAGTTTCTCTATTTGAGCTGGGAAATGTCTGACGTCCTATAACTGCTGCCCTGGGCACGCAGGATGTCGGGTGGGACTGTCCTGTCCTGGGCCCAGATGGAGGGGAAGTTGCTAGGTCTGTTGTATTAACCACCCAAGTGGTAATGCCATGTGATGGTGGGCGAGGGTGTCACCCTGGGAAAGGTAAGTCCCTAAATAGGGGTGATCCAGGACCCCTCAACAGAATAATCTGGACCATGAGGGAGGAAAGAAAAGACAGGTGAATGTGCAGAGGAGGAAACGAAAGAGGAGACCATGGGGGCTGTCAGGCTCTCAGGGGCTGCCTGGGGCCTTGGTGGGACTTGGGTTATGTTATTATGTTATTGAGGGTGAATGTGCACTTTAGGGTATGACTTCTTTTTCTCTGGCCTCGTGAGCCTGATCGACAGGGTGCAGGTTGGATTTTGTGTGAGGCCGTAAGGAATGAAAGCAAAGGAACCATGACTGGCAGAGAGCAGAAGAGCCAGCAAGAAGGCCGGGTGTGCCAGGAGGGTGCTGTTCTAAAGAGGCTGGGTGGCTCATGTTCCAAAGGAATGAGATGTCAGAGAAGGCGGGAAGAATAAAACTGCAGTTCCAGGCTCCCTAAGACCCTCTGTGTGGGAGGCAAAGATCAACCCAGGGAACTACAGTACACTGAGACCAGTTTTGGAGACATCTGAGCAACACCCAGTCTTTACTTAAAACAGGGAACAGTAGGGTTCCTAGCAGCCAGCACTTGCTGACTGCACCAGATCAGTGCAGAGGAAACTTGCCTGCTGTTCTAGGCCCTGAGGCCCTGAGGATATTCCCGGAACAGGGAGTTAGAGTGGCTGGGGGCAGGGTTAGGAACTGCTATGACTGTATTTAGCTGGAAGGCCACAGGTTTCTAGGGTTGATGTGAAGGGTAGGGTGGGAGCAGGTTGTCAGAATGAGGGAAGGGGAATGGGCCAGGCTCCTTGCTTTGAGATGTAAGTTGCACTTCAGGCCATCACTATCCTGACTTCCCTTTTTGGATAGGCCATGAGAGCCTCTGTGCATGTTCATTATCTCAGCAGCCTTGTGGTGAGGTATGAGCACCCGTGTAACAGATGTATGGAGTGAGGTTTTGAGAGGCAAGCTAGCTTGCCAAGTACCACTGCTGATTTGGCATAGGAGAGAACTGGCCAGTGCATAGTCTGGCTTGTCCCTAGGGTCAACAGCACTGATTTGGGCTTTTGCTTTTTTTGTTTGTTTTCGACACATTGTTATTAATGAAAGTTCACAATTTACACCCAGGCTCACTTTTGGTGGGTTGTCCCATCGATGGCTTTAGACAAATATGTGATGTCCTATGTTCACTATTGAAGCATCCGAGTGCCCTCTACCTCCACCGACAGCAACCCTGGTCTTTTCGGCTGCCATAGTTTTGCCTTTTCAGAATGACTGTGTGCAGCCGTTTTAGACAAGTTACGTGCATTCAAGGCTTCCCATGGTTTCCTTTTCTTTTTAGCACACAGTTATAGTAGCTGTAGGGTGCTCTACATTAGTTTATCCCAGCACCAACTGAAGGGTATCATGGCTGTTTTCAGTTTGGGCAAGTTTGACTCAAGTCCCTGAAAACATCTGTGTTGATTCAAGTTTTCAGTTCACTAGGGCAAATACCAAGGAGTTCAGCTGGTGTATTCTATGGGAGGAGCCTGTTTGGTTTTGAGAGAAATCATCAAACCTCCTAGCGGGGCTGCAGTGTTTTGATCCCAACAGCAATGAAGGAGTTCCTATTGAGGACTGGTTTCCACTGTGCCACATCTACCACCAATCCAGGTGAATCAGAGAACAGAAACCAGGCTTCAAAAGTGACTCACCAAGTGAAGGCACCTAATACCAAGACTGATAGCCTGGGTTTGATCACTGAAATCCACGTGATAGAAAACAAAACCAACTCCTACCAGTTGTACTGTGTGTATCATGTACACACACATACACACACAGACACACACACATGCACACACACACTAACTAAATAAATAATGAATTGTAGGAGGGTCCATCTTTATTTCTGTTGCTTTCATTGGTTAAATAAAGACTCTGCCTGGCTTGTAAGATAGGTCAGCCCTTAGGTGGGCGGAGAACGGAAGTTCTGGGAAGAAAGGAAGAGAGAGAGCCCGCCATGAAGCCTCTAGGGTCAGACATGCCAAATGATCCCCGGTAAGATCACCACCTCATGGTGACACACAGACTTCTATAATGGTTAGTTTTAGATATGAGAGCTAGCCAAGAAAAGGCTAGAGATAATGGGCCAGGCAGTGTTTAAATGAATATAGTTCTCATGTGGTTATTTCGGGCATAAACAAGCAACCAGTGGCTGAGCAGGCTGGTGGCTGGGGGCTGGGAGCCGGGTGCTGGGAACATACAACCCACATCTCTCCCCCCTTAATTACAACAGTTTGGTGCCCCTAGATTTTCTAAGTATGCATGGATATATTTCATTTAGATAGACATTCTTCCTATCTTCCAAAGAC
>JAQHUG010000157.1:2502127-2621210 GCA_028555095.1 Dicrostonyx torquatus
AAATATAAAAAACAAAAAAATAAGTTGAGGATCTGGTTTACACTTGGGAGGGTGAGGTAGGAGGATTGTCATGAGTTTGAGGCCCTCCTAGGCCAAGCATAATGCCCTCAAACACACCCCATAAACAACAACAGCAAAAACTCTAGATTTAATCTCTAGTGCCAAAAGAAAACAAAAAGTCAAACCTAGACTCAGTTGCATGTGGCTCATGTTTGGTGCCTGAAGAGTTCCAGGTCAGTCTGAGTTGCAGGTGGGGATCCTATCTCAAAAGGAAAAAAAAAAAAAAGGAAGGAAGGACAGAAACCCTTCTCCCAGCTTGCACACAACCAGGACAGAACACAATTAAAAATTGACACTGACAGTCTTGGCTTTGTCTCAATTCATCAGCTTCTCTGACCTGGCCCAGGATGGAGAACCAGAGCTGTGGCCAACTCTCTAACTGGGTGTGAGGTCACTTGCGTGATTGCCTAGATATCTGTTGACCTTCCTTACAGGGGAGTCTGCCTCTCCTGCACATGTAAGTGTTGCTGCCTAGTGGAGTATGACTGTCATAGGTTGCTTCTGAAATGCACCTGCCTGGGCCAGTGTTCTACCATTTTATCTCTGCCTTGGGACTGGCAAATCTGGCTGCTCCTTCCCAGAAGACAGGGCAGAGTTCAGTCACAGCTCACAAGTCTGACTTTCATAGAGAGAGAAATGCTTCTTGCTTTCTGTCAGCCATTGAGGGTATGGGGTGTGTTTGTTATGCAGCATAGTGAAAACCAAGTGGACAGATACACTTCCCAGCTCACCCTTTGGAGAAAGGACAACAGGAGTCTGGTTGGCATTGTCTTGACATTCTGGAGGTTTGATGTTCTGTTTTGTACAATGTTTGAGTGTGTCCTCAATGGATCATGAGAGGGAAGCTCTGTCCCCAGGATGTTGGTGTGAACTGATGGAGGAGATAGTTGGAGGTCCTTAGTAAACTGGGGGTATATCTTTGGAAAGGATGATGGGATCCTCAGTCTTTCTCTGGCTTCCCATTTTGTGATGTGATTTCGTCCTCTCCTATGTATAGCCATGCAGCTCTCACCAGAAGCTAGCAGATCCTGGTATTGTCTCTCAAACTGCAGAACTGTGAGCTAAGCAAATCTTTTCATTTTATAAAGTACCCGGTTTTACATAATTTGTTATAGTAAATGGGAATGTGTCCAAAAAATGATTCCCAGACTCCCGAGAGTCATAGGCAGTTCCCAACATTACCAAATCCAGCTGTAGAGACGTGGAGTATCCTGGGATATGTGATGTAGATAAGCCCTGGAGTACAAAAGGGAAGTGGCCTCACTAGCAAGCCTTATGGACTTGGGAAGAAATGCTTTGATCTTTACTGCCCTTAGAAGTTCTGGGAATGATCTTTCTCCTCTGTCCATCTGGCTTCAACATTGGCTCATTTCCTCTGCTGTCCAACTCCCACCATGGCTGCATCTTTGCCACACATTACCAGTGGCATGGAGTTCAGGTACAGATCGCACTTTCTCTTCGACAGCTAACACCTGTCCCAAGTCTTTTGCCAAGTCAAGAGCCATTCAGTGCTGTGTGGCTGAAGACAGTGCCTGTGGCTATGAGTTGGGAGTCTGGGGAGGACTGGGGGAATAATGTGGCTGTGCTTTGTGGGGCAAACTTGAGCAACCTCTTAGGCCTGGTCCTAGAAGTGGTACCTTGTCACCTCTGCGGTATGTGATTTTCAGCACAGAAACCTTCAGATTCAAGAAACAGAATCCTCAGTAGCAAGAGGGACAAAGACTCTGTAGCCATCATGGCTAGAGCAGCTCTTAGTGAGGGGTTGACTTCAGGGCAGAATTGTCATCTGCCTTTCAAACATAAGCAATTTTTTTTCCACTTGAGCCAAAACATTCAGCAGTAAACAAAAAAAAATATCAAAAACTTCTTAATGAGTTCAGTGTAAGGGGACAATAGAATGGGAGAGGATATAATTAAAATATGTACATTTGTGAAAATTTCAAAAGTATAAATTAGGGCTAGGAATGGTTCAGTGGTTACTGTGTTTGTCACATAAGCATCGACAGGAGAGCTGCATTTCCCCAGAGCCTGTGTAAATGCCAGGTGGGCATGATGACCTGCCTCCAGTGCCAGCACTTAGAGGGCAGAGACAGGGAGTCCCTGGAGCAAGCTGGCTAGTTAGACTAGCCACATCATTGAGCTCTGGGCTCAACTGAGAGACTCAGTGAATAAGATGGGGAGAAATCAAAGACTCTCAAAGTCAACTTCAGGTGTCCATGTACACATGCACACATATGTGCATCCATACATTTTAAATACATGCATGTAACATATATGTGAAAACTCATGCACATCATACATGCGTGTGCACATACATGCATATCACATAGGTGCACACGCATATATACACACCACACATGAAAAAGGAAAAAATAAAAACAGGCCAAATTTAGGAAGCAATAAAAGTCAGTAATGAGTAGAAAACTCACATAGTATGTTAAATATGCATAGCTTTTTAATGAATGTCAATCGTAGATCCATAGAGAAATCTAAAAAAATACGATGTGATTATAAAAACAAACTTTTTGGGACTGGGGATGCTGCTAAGTTGGTTGTGTGCTTGCCTGCATGCAGGAAGTGCTGGATTCCATCTCTAGCACCATGTCAACAGGGTGTGATGATACATGCCTGGGATCCCAGTTCTCAGAGGGGGGAGACAGGAGGATCAGAAGTGGAAAGACAACTTTATTGCACAGCAAGTTTAAGGGCAGCCTGGTTTACATGAGACCCTTTGCCATAAAAGAAAAAAATCTTTTTATGTTTGAAATGCTCAATTGGCTTTCTGCTTGCCACATCAGGAAAATGTGCATGTAAGCAGGAGCAAGGACACTGTATCCTGGAGCCACTGAGACACTACCAAAACACTAAGCCAATATGCCCACTAGCAACCCTTTCTGCCTTGGTTTCTCTGTTGTGTATACATGTGTATACATAATATATATGGACATGTGCCTGTGACCTATCATATAGCCTTTTATATAGTTGCACACACATATCTAATTTCTATTTTTAAATTTGATTTTGCATTTATTTATTTTATCTTCTTTGAGTGTATGTATGTATGTATGTGCACATACTTGTGGAAGTCAGAGGACAACTTCTGAGAGTTGGTTCTTTCCTTCCACCATGTGGGTTCAGACAATCAGATTCAGTTCATCATGCTTAGTGGCAGTCACCTTTACCCAATGAGCCTTGAATCTCTTGGGCCTAGAATTTATTTATTTTGTATGTGTGCATGTGTATGTGTGTATATAGGAACACATATGCAGCAGTGTATGTGTGGAAGTCAGAGGACACCTAGGGAGAGTCAGGCTTCTTCCATGGTATGGGTTTCAGGCATGGAATTTAGGGTGTCATAATAAGGGGCAAAACCATATGTGTCCTAAAGTGTCTTTTTTTGCTAACTTTGTATCTGGTGTTCAATTTACTCAGCAACTTGTAATAGTATTGCTTGTGCTTCCTGAAAGACAGAGAAGTTTGCAAACAGGGCCAGTAATAAGTAGTCTAACAACAAAGTAACAGCAAGCTCCCTTCCACCTCTTAATAGTGGTTACATTTTACTCATTTTAAGCTTCTGTTTCCATCTCCTTTTTGTTTTTCTGCAGTGTGGTAAACTAATCCCAGGCCCTGCTTCCTGCAGATGCTCCCTGGGTTTGTGCACCCTTCTGGCTTTGTCCTGTAGGTGAGTCCTCTTCCCTACTTTCAGGAGCCTTCATTAGGGATGCCCTTTCAGGAGCCATCATCATGGACACCTGTCTAATACTGTTTGTTCTCTGTAAGACTCTGTGGTTGGCCACTCTCTGGACAAGCCTCAGGAGATGCTGGATAATTTTGTACTACCTTGTGTCCACTGCCCTGTTTTCTTGACAGGTGTTTCCCCACTGGAGGGGGGCATGCCATGTCTACTTGCCCTCGAGCCTTGACTGTCTCTGTGTACGCTCCTTTTTTTTGGTTTTTCGAGACAGGGTTTCTCTGTAGCTTGGGAACCTGTCCTGGAACTAGCTTTTGTAGACCGGGCTGGTCTTGAACTCACAAAGATCCACCTGTCTCTGCCTCCTGAATGCTGGGATTAAAGGCATGCGCCACCACTGCCCGGCTTCTAAGCTCCTTGTTATCCATGTGAATTGGGCTTGTAGCTGTCCAGCTCACACTGGGTGTGGTGAATCCAGCCTGGCTCTGGCAGCAGGGGTCGGTGGCCATGATGGGCTCTTCTTGTTTTGTGCCTTCTCTCCTTGCTACAGTCTGACTCCCCTTGCTTCTCTATCAGATCTGGCTTTGTTACCATGAAGAAAGCAGACAACAAGCCTGTTTCCCTTTGTGGGCCTCAGTTCCCCCTTTCTGATGAGGAGCATACAGTGGAGAGCCCAGTGGTAGTGTCCTCAGGGTGTGTTAAACTTACTCTGCTCTTCACTTAGTCTCCCAAGATCCATCTGTCATCTCCCATCTGTCCAGACTCTAAGGCTCCTATGATGTCAGCTCCATCCCAAGCCTTGTCTGGTATGAGACCTGGGAGACTTCTTGGTCTGTCCAAGTAGAAGGGAGTTCCAGCCCTGTTCCTTAGACTTTGGGGTCTTTCATGTTGATGACCTCATGGCCATCATGGGGTTTTATCTTTTGGCCCCGATATTTCACCTTCAGTCTTGGACCAGAGTCCAAAGTTCGGATGACAAGGCTTTAACCTTAAAGACACATTGAATGCAGACCTGTGAGGCCAATGTGAAGATACCTGACACCCAGGGCTGGGTGTAAAGGTGCCTCGGAGATCAGGAGGTCTGCGTGATAATATTGAGTGTCAAGGCTTAGGAGAGGCGACTCCATTGTGAAGCCTCAAACACCCTCATTTCCTTGTACCAGCCACCATCTTGGAAGTGCAGACCATAAACTAAATTAAACTGTACAAGACTTGCAGCTTCTAAGAGGTCAGGAATACCTTTAGGCTTTGCATAAGCAGCACAGTGTCAGATATTTGTAGCAGTGCGTAGGAGCCCAGTATCCCTCAAAAAAAAAAAAAAGTCACAGTTCATAAGGATTGGATGTTTCTGATGGCCCAGAGGCCATCTCTCTATGTGGGGAGCTGTGATATATGGTCAGGTGGGCAGGGGCTTGGCTAGAGGTTACAATAGACAGTGCCCATTTCCTGGTCTGTGGCTACATGCCTGTGTTCTCCATCTTCCCATTCATAGTTATTGCTCTCACAGACCATTTTGTTTGTTTGTTTTTGTTTTTGGTGTATGTTACCCCAAAGGGTCAGGGAATTTGTGCTTTGCCTTTTTGCATTCCTGGGTTATATCACTCAGTTCAGGATCTATCCCTTAGATCTCACATTGGTTTTGGTGGTGTTTTGCTCCAAGCCCAGAGCTCTGTGCATTAATGAGGGAGGAGGAGAGGTGAAGAGAAGAACTTGGGGTGGGGGACGAGAAGGGAAATGGAGATATGCTCAGTGGTGGAGTGCTTGCTTAGCACATGCAAGTCCCTGGGTTCTATCCCTGGCGCCAAAAGAAAAAGAAGACAAGGGAGGAGGCTGTGGGGGGTAGGGGGAAGAAGTGAGAGCTCTGTGGATACAGGCATTTGTTGCCAAGCTTGACCACCTGAGTCCTCTGGGGCCCCACATGGTAAAAGCAGAGAACTGTTTTCTGCAAGCTGTCCTCTGACTTCCACACATGCAGGCCTTGGTGCACCTCCCCTACTAAATAGAAATATAATAAAAAGCATTTTTTAAAAAAAGGAAGAGAGGAAGGAAACAGGGAAGAAAGAGAGAGGCAAGGAAGTTGAATGACCTCACATGACTGTTTTCTCTCAGTTGCTTAGTTCAGGGGCTTCTTGCACCTTTCTAGCTGGGCTCTAGGGTTGGTGGAGCCAGGCTTGAGCAGCAGTCTCCCCACCACCCTGCCCAGCTCCACCCCTGAAAGGCTTTGCACAGCACCCAAGATGAGCTCTCAGGATGCTGAGGATGTCGGTCCCCTCCGCCCAGACCAGTCTGTGTGAGGTGGCAAAATGGACAGAAGTGGCCTCTAAAGTGGAATAGCATTGGAAAATGAATACCCAGGTGGTCAGAGACCTAAGGGGAGGAGGCACAGGTCCTGTGTAGCATGCAGGCTGTCTTCATCGGGGACAGGACCATCCCTCTCAGCAAAGAAAGGAGGGAAGGTGGATAGCCACTGTACACAGAAGATTGAACCCTCTTAAACTGGCCACTGGGTGGGGTGTCAAGGAGACCAGCCACACAGCCACCAGGCAGCTGCAGCAAGTGTCCTGAGCTGGAGTCACAAGAGGTTAGAAATGCCCAAGCAGGCATTGATGTCTTATAAAAGACGTCAAAGGAAATGGAAAAATTCTAATATGTAAGGGAGGCAAGGAAGGGGGAGGAATGCTGGCCTTTTATTAGGGCATGAGGGAAGGATAGAGAAAGCACCAGAATATCAGAAACAGTCACACCTCCAATCTTAGACACCTGTGTTTGTGTTTGTGTGTGTGTGTAACAACCCCCCCCCCACACACACTGTCCCATCAAGAGGCCTGCTGTGACCCTGCTCAGCTATGCCAACTCACCTAAGGCTCCAGGATGTGGCCTGTGTGCCTGTTCAGTGGGATGCTCATAGGCACCCAGTTTAGGGCTGGTGCTGGCAAGGACCTGGGGACTTAACACATGCCTTTTCCTGGAAGAAAGTCCTGGTAGGTATGTGCCAATGCCTGAAGAGCCCAAAGGGAGTAGGGCTGCCAAGTCCTGCTCTCGTTGAACAGAGATGGAGTGTCCAACAGAAAGGGTGCTTCGGTTGAAGGAGAATGGTGCCTGGCTTTGGATACACCAGGGGCCACAGCCTCCCTCTGCTTTGGTTTGGTCCCTGTTGTCCCTTGTGCCATGTATTGTTAGCCATTTAAATGTGGCTCTTTCTAGACAGGCATGGTAGCTAATGCTTGTAATCCCAGCACTTCGGAGGCTAAAGCAGGAAGATTGTCAAGCATTGGAGGCCATTCTGGACTACATAATGAGTTCCAGGTCAACCTGGAATGGAGTGAAATCCAGTTTCACGGGTGGTGGTGGTGGGGCTTATCCTGATGATCTCAGTATTCAGAGGCAGAGGCAGGAGGATTTCCCTGAGCTTTAGGCCAGCCTAGGTTACAGATTGAGACCCTGCTTCAAAAGGTAAAAACACCCCAAACCGAAACCAATCAAACAATAAAAGGCTCTCATGCCTCACTCTGCGCCCAAGGGTCTTCTTCTGCCGTTGTCTTGCATAGAGCCTCGCCCTTGAACCTGGTGACCCCAGGGGAAGCCTTAGAATGCCAGGGCCTTCCAGGTGGCATTTACCACTTCCTGTCCACCTCAGCTATTGTGTCCCTCTCCAACAGGGAGACAGATATGTACACGACCAGTCCCAACTACTTCTTAAAGCTCTTCTCAGCCCAATCTGGGCAATTCATTGGTTAAAGCCCTCACCCCTCCAAGGATGCTCTGAGAGGTGTGTGCATTAGAAAAGACTAGACCCTCCCCTGAGCAGGGTCCCAGGAGAGAACCACAGCCCTGGGATGGTTTTCTTTATTGTGAGGGGAAGTTGATGCTGTTTGCATAGAAAACTTCCAGGAAGCTTTGAACTCATTCTGAGCCTGCTCTATGTCCCCACTCAACTGACCAGAAAGTTGGTTGAAAGTGGACCCACAGCAGCTGGGCAAGTCTGCAGCCCGTTTCCTGCCGGAATAAGTAGCGTTAGAACTAATTTAAGTGCGGTTGGGCCCTAGTTTAGCCAAATTTGGTGGGCAGAAATCTAGAGGGCAGAGAGGGTTGTTTTTCCCAAGTTCTCCCTGGGGGGAATTAAGGGAACCCATACTTTTTCAAGCTTCCAACACTGTGGATGTTAGAATCTGTAACAACTTGGGGTTCAAAAACTCAAGGATTCGTTTCTGAGCAGTCTAGTTACACCCCAATTCTGGTGGGTCAGAAGTCTTTCTGCAGGAGGGGCGGCTGTGGCCTTAGGCCACCCCGGGGCAGAGAGAGCCCGAGTAAGCCTCCGAGGCTCAGTTGGGGGTGTAGGCAGCTTCGCTGAGGTACAAGGGCAGGCGCGCGCCTCGGTGGCCCGGGTCGTTCTGCCGGCACCGACGACCGAGCTTCCCCCTCCCGGCCGCGGCCACGCTCGGCCCGCCGGTCCTCGGGGAGGGGCGGGAAGGCAGCTGGACCCGGCGGCGATTTATGGGCCTTTCAGGCGAGCAGGTGCCTCCTCGGGCCGCTCATTGTCTCGCGCGCCTCACAATGGGGCTGCGGCAGCCGTAGAGCCTCCCCCGCCGCGCCTTGAGGCCTGCACGGGCGCCGCGGCCGGCCCGGGGCGGTTCAGGAGCCCGGAATCCGTCCCTCCATCCTTCCATTCTTGCAGCCGTCCCACCCGTTCTTCCCTCCATCCACTCGTCTGTTCTTCCATCCTTCTACCCACCCGTCCAACTATCCAATACCTCCACGCACCCACCCACCTCCACCCATGCACCCATGCTCACATGCATCCTCTCCCCTCCTTTACCCCCCTTCCCCGCACAGCGGCCCTGCATTCCCAGCATCCCAGCCCGTGTGCCGCCTGGCCCGGCTGGACTACGGGGACCCCACGCCCCGACGGTGCGCCCGCGGATGTTGCGGCGCCCCGCTCCTCCTGCGCCGTCAGGCACCCGGATCTCCGCCGGGCTGGCACGGCCAGCGCCGCCGCGTCCGGGTCGAGCACACAGGAGCCCATTCTTCTGGGCTCCGCGCAACCATATGTCAAATCCGCGTCGACGCAGCAGCCCCCCGCTCATTCAGGCGCAGAACGTCCCGCAACAGCGAACAATCACAACTCTGTTCATGTCTATTATGGATGCGAACCGGGCGAGAAAAAAAAATCATTTAACGCCAAGAGATAGCCAGCTAATTACCAACCATATGTGAGCCCGAATTCAAAGCCACGCGGAGTTCATTCTGAGTCCCGGCGACTTTATTAGGTATAGAAGACAGATGTCCCGACAGCCCACGCATCACAGAAAACTGTGTCAGGGAGTTTTTGAAACGAGGGGAGAGATCTTTAAACATTAAAGGCCCAGACTGCTGATGGACTGGGCCAGGGTCCTCTGGGACCTGGGCCCTGGGAGTAGGATTTGGCCACCGGCTGTGCCAGAATCTTGCTTGGCTGGCCCAGGGTAGGGCCCTTCCCTCCTCTCCCTCCCCTTCGCTGTAGACTCAGGTGTTCCAGAGGCTCCTTAAGATTTACGGCATGTATCAGGGATTTGGAGCTATCCTATCGGGAGCTTGGAGTCCTTGTCTTTTATCCCTAAGAGGGGACTTTTAGTAGGCGGTTGTGTTGGTAGGGTCTGGTTAAACCCTTCTAGGCTGGGTTTGGCTAGCCTGGCGCACAATAAATCTTCGCCTGGAGTGGAGGGAATGAGTGATTTGGTGAATGAATGAATGAGCCCCTGTGTGACAGCCTACCCAATTATGAAAATCCCGGGGAGTGGGGGTGGAGGAGTGGGTACAATAGCAAGGAAAACATCATACACAAATCCTTTACCAAGAAAATAGCCTCTGGCCACCAGCCTCCAATTCTGTGAGGATGGAAAAGGAGATGTGAGGGAGTGAGGGAGGAGAGAAGGGAGAAGAGAGAGGGAAGGGGGGGGAAGAGACAGAGAGGCAGAGAGACAGACAGACAGAGACAGAGAAAGACACACAGAGACACACAGAGAGATTTTTCTGTTTTCCATGCAATGTAATTACATCCCAGCTTTTCCCCCTTGTTATTCTTTTAAGCCAAATGTCTGAATAAAAGGATTATGTCCCCCCACCCGGGACTGACTGTGCCCCTGTGAGCAGGCGGGGGCCTAGATTAACTGCGGCCTATGCCTTCTGAATTTTTTCTATGAAAATAAGTGAGGTCAGCTGCCATTCAATTGTCACAGAATATATATTTGAGAATTTAAATATTTGAATCAAAGGAAAAGACCAGGCTTTACATCTATGGCCAACCCAACCAGCATGTTCCCTGAATCCCTGCACAAAGGAAACAGTTCACTCCAAGTGAATTGTCTCCTCCAGGAAGATTCTGCAGAAGGAGCAGCCGGCTCTCTCCCCTTTGTTTCTTGTGCTTTTGTTTTCTGTTGTATTTTTTCTTTCCTCTTCTTATCCCTCTCATTCAGTACAGGAGGGTGTTTTCTGAAGCTTGGGGGCTGACTTTGGGCCAGAGGACATGAAGAAGCACGCAGAACCTTCCAGAACAGTTCATGTCAGAGACCACTCTGGCATAAAGTAAGACTTAATTGAACATGTGTGGCTGAAAAAAACAGATAGAAAGGGGAGGCCCCATGTCACTAGGACATGGGAACATGTGTGGGTAAAAAAAAAACAGAGAGAAGGGGAGGCCCCGTGTCTCTAGGACAGGACCGGTGATCAACTAGGTGGGGAGGACTGGGAAAACTTCACAGTCTAGGTGGGGCTTGGTTCTTTAGCTCTTACCCTGGTTCTTTAGGATGACAGATCTCTGGTCCTCAAACCAGACTCATTAGCATTTACTGATTAAGGGACACAGGGACTGCACATACTGTCTTGATCCGTTAGGATGGCATGGGGGAGGGCACTCTCATGATATGTCCCTAGGTGTTAGTAGGAGACTTCTAAAGGACATTGTCTAGAGCCACGTTAGCGAAATTGCACAAAAGGTCTCTAGGCCAGGGGTAGGTGGCAGTGGCTGTTGTCTAAGGTCTGGAGGCCAAGGCTGTTTGTTGTCTCTTTGTGCAGGCGACTCTTTTGTGGGCTGATGGGATGGAGGCTGGGTCTTCACAGGAAACACCACAGCCAGGGGCTTCAACAGTCCACATCCCCTGCTCCATGTCCGGAGGCTGGAAGTCAGAGAGGAAAAGCAAGAAGCTGAGGAGCCAGCCCCTCCCAAGGCCTCTGTCCTTAGCTTGCAGACTGCATCTTCCTGTGTTCTTATGTGATTTTCCTCTGCACAGTTATGCCCTGATTGCCCTTTTCCACAAAGATCCCAGCCAGAGTAAATTAGAACCACCAAAGATCTCATAAAAAAGATGCCATTTTCAGATATAGTCACCTTTAGAGGTTAGGGTTCAACAGAAGTTTTTTTTTTTTTTTTTGAGGGGGACTTGACTCAGAGCATGACTTTAGGCTTTCAGGTTGGATTCCCACAGTCTATCTGTCCCTCTGTTCCTCTGCAGGACAGTGGGAACTGTGCTGGGGCTGGGGGTTAGGGTACAGACTAACACAGTTTCAGGGTTTCTGTTGCTCAGAGAGGCATTTGGACACCCTAGTTTTCCCCAGCCCTCCCCTCCCCAGAGGATGAGTCTAGAAGCAGGCTGTGTGTGGGGTCATCACCTCACTGAGGACTGAGGCTGCTTGGGAGCTGGCCCTGACCCAGAGGTGAGGGAGGAAGAGCTGAAGAGCAGGCTGGCTCTCCATTGGGGTTCTTAACTGCCATCTGCCCAGTCCTGTGTCCCCCCCAGGTATCCATTCCTTTTGCTTTAGCCTCTTGTACCTACCTCGGGGCTCCTTTCCTTTTCCTCTCTCTTCTTCCCCCCTCTCTCCCCTCTTCCCTTTTTCTCTTTTTCTTTTTCTTTTTTTCTCCTTCTGCTCTAGCCTTGAATACCTTCTTAAATCTAAAGGAGAGCCCAGCAGGGGCTGAGAAGTCAGATAACCTCCACAGTCCAACAGGACTGACTGGGTCTGATACCTTTTATTCTTGAACCAGCTACACTGTTTATTGCTGTGTGACCCAGGTAGATAGGCTGACCTCTCTGAACCTTGTGGTCAGATTACTTTGTAGCAAGCCAAATGCTGATTTGCCTTTTCAGCACAAGAGAGAAGGAGCTAATGAAAATGACTGAAAAAACACTCTAGGCATTTAAAAAATGTCACGTAATTGCAAAATAATAACAATAACAACAATATACTTTGGAATTTTGCTGGAACTGAGAGCAGGCCCCAGTGGAATTTGGCATTAAGTGGTCTGCTCTGGCCTCTGTCCAAAAGGGTCTAGTTACTTCTGCACCCCAGGAAGGCATTCTGAGGAGGCCCTCTTGTAAGAGGGTCCTGCCACTGTACTCCCCCATGTGCTGGGGCCCAGGCACCCCAATCGGCCAGGGGCCAGCTTGGAGAATTGTTGCTACAATCCCAGGTCAGGCAACTGATGAATCAGTGATGTCTTTCATATATATTTAAAATAACTCAAATAAAAATATATTTATCTGATTGTAGAACTGTGTTTTATTAAAAAACAGTTTTAAAAAATGTTTAAATTTAAAAAAAAAACCCAACAACCCAATACAGAAATGTGCTATTTCCCTTGATAGAGTCTTTTCTGCCATAGCCCGATACTGGAGTTTGGGGATCTGTATACTCATATTGAGAGGAACCATATCTACCTTTGGAGTTAAAATCGTGTATTTAGTTAAGCATTAGAATATACATGCATGTGCACACAGAAATGGCTCACTGATTTTTTCATAGGGTAATGTCCCAATAAACCCACTGTAAGTTGAAAATAACATAAACCAAAAATGAAGTGACTCTGTCTAAAACTCAGACCGTCCCAGCCTACCTTAGCTCACCTGATCTAAAGTGATCCCTAGAACGCTAGTGTGCAGCCCAGCCCAGCCCAGCAAAATCATTGACAAAGCCCCTTTGTGCGCTTTCTTGAGACAGGGTATAATATAGCACAGGCTGGCCTCAAATCTGCCATGTGTCCAAGGCTGGCCAAACTCCTTGATCTTCCTGCCTCCACCTTCTGAGTATTAGAATTCCATAGATGCACCTCTTCTACAAATCCGTCTCTTCTCTCTCTCTCTCTCCTTTAAATAATAAAGTGTGGAGGACCTCATGCAATTTCTTGAATACTGTGCTGAAAATAAAAGTGGAATCGCTTATAGATTCAAGGTTGAAAGTTTGGTTTCTGTTGGAGGCTGAGGTCCACTGTGGGAGTTACCTGCATCCTTCCCTTTTCTGTCTTTTGTGAGACAGGGTCTCAAGAAGGCCAGGCTGACTTGGAGGACCTGATCCTCCTACTTCTACCTCTCAGATGCTGGGTTCCTTTTTCTCTTTGAGGGAAGGTCTTGTTATGTTGTGCAAACTGACCTGGAACTCACTATGTAAGCCAGGGTGGCCTCTAGCTTGAGATCCTCCTGCCTCAGCCTCCCAAACACTGGAATTCCAGGTGACTGCATGGTCCCTAGGGTCTCTGCAATTGTTCAAATTGGAAATATTTATCCACAATGAGATGTTTAAGAGGCTTAGTGTGGTGCTATTTTGTTTGTGTTGTAACAAATAAAACTTGCTTGAAGATCAGAGTGTGGAGCTGGTAGCCACACTAGTTAGCCACAGTGACCTGGCAGTAGTGGCACACACTTTTATTTTTTTGGTTTTTTTGAGACAGGGTTTCTTTGTAGCTTTGGAGACTGTCCTGGAACTAGCTTTTGTAGTCCAGGCTGGCCTCGAACTCACAGAGATCTGCCTGTCTCTGCCTCCTGAGTGCTGGGATTAAAGGTGTGCGCCACCACCGCCCGGCTGGCACACACTTTTAATCCCAGCACTCAGGAGACAGAGGAGAATGGATCTCTGAGTTCAAGGCCACCCTGGGCTACAGGAGACTGAATCAGTCTAAAGGAGAAAGAGAGTCAAGTGCCGATGACTCACACCCATAATCCCAGCACCGGGGAAGTGATTACAGCTAGGTGGAGAGCAGAATATAAGGCAAGGAGGAGAGAGGAGTTCAGGATTCAGTCTGAGGTTTCACAGAGACGGTATTCAGTCTGAGAATTCAGTCTGAAGCTTCGTAGAGATAGGATCTTGCCCCCATGATTCTGAGGATTTTGTAGAGCTAAGAATTAGTGGCTGGCTGCTCTGCTTCTCTGATCTTCAGGCAAGTTTTATTTGTTAAAGCACACACAAAATATCACCACAGCTCAGAACATGAACATGTTACAAACAGAACATCTGAAATGCAGCTTAATACAGCATACAGTGCTGTGTTAATACAGTGGCCTGCTAGAATCCAAAATTCAGCAGAGCCGCTGGGATATGCCTGCTGCCTTGGGGCCTGTGGAGACAGGCGTTCATTGGTAAGACAGTCTAACCAATCAGCGAGCTCCAAATTCCAAGAGGCCTTTGACTCTAAAATCAGGTGGGTGTCAGGCCCAAAGGTAGAGCCAGAGGCTAGCCCCATCACCCCCTTACCTGCTTGCACCTGGAGGAAGGGGCAGAACGAAACTGCTGCAGAAACAGGGATCCACCATGGAGTCTGTCATCTTGGTGTGGAAGAGGTTCTCTTGGAACAAGCTTGTGCTGATGCAGCTGACAGCTTTGAAGATGTCACAACCACTCCCCTGATGTCAGGGAAATGTCGAAGCAGTGCTACATTAATGTTGTCCATTTGAGTGACCTTAAACCTAAGAGGTGGTAGCAAGGATCCTTCAAAAAACAATGCTTACAATGGTTGCTGGGAGTATTTGGATTGTCTCCATTGTAGGCACTAAACTTTCCCGGATTGTCATGTTACCACAGACAGTGATCTTCCTGAGGAAATCATACTGAAGTCTGGGAATAAGAAGTAGAGATTTGCTGTGGAGGCTGCATCAGTGTCCCTCAATCTCATAAGTGTCCTTCTCTCCCCTTGAAGCCAAGGTGGCTGGCCAGATATTCCCTCCTGTCTCGGCTCAGTGTCCTTTATCAGTCACTTACCCCAAAGCCCCCTGCCCACTGTTCTGTGTCCTCACCTTGGTTCCTCCTATTCTCCAGTTTCTACTAGTTCTCTTCATCTCATGAGTTTATGTTGGTGATTTCAAGTCCCCTGTGGTAGCAACACTGCTAGGTAGTAAAAAACAAAAAACAATGCCTGACTCCTGATACTCTGAAATTAAGAAGGCAATACTCTAGTTTGAATTTTTCCTGATTTTTCTTTTAAATAAATATAGTTAAAAGACAAAGTGGAGTGTGATTGGGGAAAGTACCTGCCAACCCCCGGCCGCTACAGCCCTTTCTATACACACCTACTCATACTCACTAACACTGCACACCTCCATGATAGCTAAAACTGAAGATGCCCACCACTTGGAAGTGTGTTAGGAAAGGTCAGCTTCCAGGTGTCAGGTGTTAGAAGCTGCTGTGGAGAAGTGAAAATATGATGAAGAAGATACCACTCCCCAGAAGCCATGTCTGGCATATGCATTGCAGCTACAGTAGAGTCTCCATCCAGGCCCAGGCTGGCTTGGTCATCTGAGACTCACTGAAGACTTGAAGCAGGAATGGGGACTGGCTTTACTGAGTAGTCCCCAGAAGGAAGTTGGGACCTCTGCTGACAGAAGGACTGTAGGGGTTGGGAAGAAAGCCAAAGGAGGTCTGTGAATTCCACATGAATGGGCGACTACTTCCATCCCTGGCCTTGGAAACTTCCATAATGTCTTCTGGATGTGCATTTCCTATAATCCATTGTCTACCTACCTAGTGTCACTGTTGGCAGAAGCTGCCAGGGTGAATACTGAGGATCTGCGGAGTCCTTGGGATGTGGGCAGGATTCTCAAGGCGGGAGCCATGGGAGGTAGGTATGACAAAGAATGAGGTTCTTGGCTCTAGTCCAGGGAAGGACATCAGGTTCAAGATGCCCAGAGGACAGCAGGAAGGAGGTGCAGGAGGAGAGGAGCTTTATAAGTCAGATGTGTCAGGAAAGGATAGGATTTCTCCAGCCCAGACTGCAGTGGGATGAACTGGAGGACGGGAGCTGCAGCCTGGTGCCAGCCCAGAAGAGAAGGGCCTTAAAAGACAAATTGAATGCTGGGAGCAGTTGGGCCAGATCTCCCTTGTCGGCTGACTTCAGAGTGGGCCAATGCCATAAATTAGGATCCATCTTCACTTGAACAGATGACAAAAACACAACCCACAGAAGGACCAAGTGACATGTCCAGAGAAAGGGCGTGGTGCTGCCTCACCCATGGAAGACCATGGTTTGACATCATGATAGCAAACAGTCCCACCACAGGAGGACTTACCAGTCCCTGTCACTTACTTATCCACACATCCATTCACCCCTTTATCCATCCACGCACCTATTTTCCCACTTCTCCATTCCTCCATCCCATCCATTATCCATCCATCCATCACTCATCTATCCATCCCTTCACCTGTCATCCACCCATCCATTTTATCCACCTACTTCACTCAATATTAATCTATCCTTCCATACATCCATCCATGTATCAATCCATCTATCTATCCATCAACCTACTCATCCATCTCTCTAGTCATCTATCCACCCACTTACCATCCATCCCTATACCCAACTATCCATCCACGAGTGTATTCTGTTCAGACAGCTCAGTCCAGTACCGCTGTCTTCCACCCTGGTAAGGTTGCAGGAGGTGAGTGCTGACCCAACCAACCTGGCAAACAGTTTGGGCGTGTGGGGGTGGGGGCGGCGGCGGTGAATTTCTGATCTATTGCAAGGTGGGGCTCCAGGGGGCCCCAATTATGGGAAACCTACTACTGCAGCCGAAGCAACAAGGCCTGGGAGGAAGGGCGCAAGCCGAGGGCTTGCCCGGCAGGGGGTACCGTGTCCCCATCGCCACCCCCCCCCGCCTCCCCCCACCGCCCCGCGCGCAGTCTGTTTGGAGAAGAAAGCGGGCCAATTTGTTTTCATTCAGAGTCACTTAAGATCCCATTTTGGAGAAATGAAAAGAGAAAAGCCCGCTTCCCGCGCCCGGCCCACTGGGTGCTCGCCCGTGCCCGGCGGCGCGCTGGGGGGTGGGGCAGTGCCCCTCCCCCACCCTCTCTCTCATTCCCTCCCCTCCCCCACAACTCCTCTCCATCTTACTCCACTCTTCTCTTTCTCTCTCCTTTACTCCCCACCCTTCTCCTTTCCATCCCCTCCCCCCTCCCCCGCACTCCCTCCCCCACTCCTGCAGTCCCGCAGCCCCTTAGCCCCGCGTCTCGGCCCGGCCGCGCTCATTCACATGGCCGGCACACTCGCGGCCCATCTGCGGAGGCGCAATTAAACGCAGGGGGCGGGGGGGGGGTTGCCCAAAATTAGCATTTCCGCGGCCATCTGGCGCGAGGAGCGGGCGCGGCCGGACAAAGGGCGCCGGGCAAGGGGAGAGGCGAGTGTGCCGCGGCATTGACCTGCAAATGAGGCTTTGTCTGCGCATTAAAGCTCGCCGGACCCCCGACCCTGGCCTGCGCCCCCACTGTGGCCCCCGACGGCCTAGGCCGGACCCGGCACCCCGAGGCCTGTGACCCCAGTGCGGGCGCCTGCACCCGGGGTTGCACCGTGGCCTCCAGCGGAGGCGAGACCGGCCCCTTGGTCTAGTCTGGGCCCACCGAACCTGGCCTCCTGGCTTTCTCAGGTTGCCCAATACCTGGCCGAGCCCTACTGGGACTCGCCAGGGACTTAAGGTGCTGGAGATGCCATAAGTAGCCACCTGCATAGATCGATCAGTCTCTGAGCTCACAGCCATAAGGGCCGGAGTCTTCTGCCTTCAGCACCAAGGAGGCCCAGAGTGCTGAGTTGCAAGGTGATCTGTGTTGCCCCAGAATACAGGCCAGGACTATAAGCCCTCA
This sequence comes from Dicrostonyx torquatus, assembly GCA_028555095.1. Classification (NCBI taxonomy): domain Eukaryota; kingdom Metazoa; phylum Chordata; class Mammalia; order Rodentia; family Cricetidae; genus Dicrostonyx; species Dicrostonyx torquatus. The sequence goes on from JAQHUG010000157.1 coordinate 2,519,748, forward strand.
GGACCCTGGACCTGTGTCAGAGGCCACTGTCTCTTACAGGCCTCGCCAGGCCATTGGACTTTCTACAGTGTGGCTCAGACACTGGAGAGCCTCAAATGGAGTCCCCATAGCAGATCCCATGACCTCCGTTGGACTGGGGAGCAGTGTGAAGCTGCATGGGAGCCTCAGTTTCCAAACATGAACAAATGAGAGCGCATTGGGGGTGCTGTTTCTAGGTGAGGACCATGTGTGGCCCAGTCTAGGGATGGTGAGATTTCTTAAGCAGGGTGATAACAAGAGAAAGAAGGTTCATGGCCCATCCTGGGATGGGCAGAGCAGACCTTGGCCCTTGGGTTCCATCCTGGGACAGTGGTGATGCTAGAGAGATTCAGGTAGGGCCAGGGTGATCACTAAAAAGAGCTGTGGTTAAGAGCAAACCTAGTCAAGATGGAAGCCGAAGATTTCATTGACACTGTCCTGTCAACTCATTTCCTCAGAGATTAGACAAGGCTGTTCAGAGAAGTGAGGGTAGGGACATGTGGCAGTTCCTGGCACAACCTGGCATCGAACCACAACTATACCAAGGGGCATGGTCCCTTCTTCTATGATGTGGCCGAGCGGCTGGGACCTTATAAATGGGCCCATTCCTACCTGTGGGTCAATAAACATATGAATTGTTCAGTTTCATCAGGGGCTGGGGAGATGGCTTATTTTGCATAAGATGTGAGTTCTATTTCTAGAACCCATGTTTAGGAAAAAAATCAAGGTAGCATAGTAGCACACATTTGTAATCTCAGCATTGCTGAGATAGAGGGGAACAGGTGAATTCCCCGGGCTTGCCGGATATGTGGTGGAGGAAAGGAGCTGGGCCTGGAGCTTTGGGATCTCGGAGAAAGGTATCTCCATGCAGGCCTTGCATTTCAGTCTGTGCACATACCAGAGGGAGGCCCTGACACCTCTGGGTAGGCTCAGCCTGGGGTCAGGGGTGGGGAGGGTGGCACTGGACACTAAGATGTTCTCCAGAAAGGATGAGCACTTTCATGCCTGATCAACAATGGGTGGTGGGATGGTCAGGATAGACATGGCCAGCAGGTCCTGACAGCAATGGGGACAGTGGTCATCTACCTTGTGGGACAGCCCCTAGCACAACATGACCAACAAGGTTTTTAAAAAATCTCCTGTTTGGGAGGATTGATATCTAGAGTGTATAAAGAACTCAAGAAGCTAAGTTAGCCGGGCAGTGGTGGTGCACGCCTTTAATCCCAGCACTTGGGAGGCAGAGGCAGGCAGATCTCTGTGAGTTCGAGGCCAGCCTGGTCTACAAGAGCTAGTTCCAGGACAGACTCTAAAGGTACAGAGAAACCCTGTCTCGAAAAACTAAAAAAAAAAAAAAAAAAAAAAAAAAAAAAAAAGAAGAAGCTAAGTACTAACGTATCAAATTACTCAATAAACAGACTAGCAGAATGAGGTCTAGTGCTTCAAAGATGAGGTACATTTGAATGGCTAGTAAACACACAAAGCAATGTTCAGTTTTGCTAGACATCAGAAAAATGCAAATAAAAGCCACATTGAGGGATTGGAGCGATGATTCCATTTGCATAAAGATATGAGTTCAATCCCCAGCCCCCCTAAAGCTAGGCCAGGCTTGTGGAGAGATCCTGGGCCTGGTCAGCCTAGCCTAATCTACCAGTTTCAGGTCAATGAGAGACAAGCTGGACATGCACATGAAGAATGACGTTCTAGGTTGTCCTGCATGTGTTCATATACCAGCTACACTGGGATTCCATATCCTTCAGTCTGAATGGCTGTCACCAAGAACAACAAACACTGGTCAGGCTGTGGAGAAAAGAGTTCCCTTGTGCACCATGCTGCTGGCGGGAGTGAAACTAGTCCAGCCACTATGAAAATCAGTATGAAGGTTTGTCAAAAAAACTAACAATGGATCTTCCATATGACCCAGCTCTACACTCATGGGTATTTACCCAAAGGCCTTTAAGTCAACACATCGCAAAGATACTTGCATGTCACCGCTCATCACGGTGTTATGCACAAGGGCTGAGTTAGGGAGGCAGCTTAGGTATGCAAGAAAAGATGACCAGGTAAAGAGAATGTGGTTTATACACACAATGGGATTTTTTTTTCAGTCACAGAAACAAACAAACAAAAAAATGAAGTGAGGTGGTTGGAAGGAAAAATTGGATAAAACAGGAGATAATCACAGAGTTATATCAGTCCCAGAAAGACAAATATTGCAAGTGTCCTTTGTCGGTCCTAGACTTCAGAGACAACATAAAGTCATATATGCTCTGAGGATCTGAGGATAGGAAAATAGAATCAGAAACTGGGGAGCACTAATGGGAGGGAAGCAAGAGGGAGGATGGTGAGGTATGGGGGGAAGGGGAGTAACCTGGCCTTGTAATAGCAGTAATTAATAAAGATCTACGAGGTAGCTCAGTAGTTGAAGCGCTTGCTTTGACAGCATGAAGACCTGCAATCCTTAGCCTAGCCTACTTGGCAAGCTCCAGGGCCATGTGAGACTCTGTCTCAGAAAAGAAGAAGATGAAGAAGAAGAAGAAGAAGAAGAAGAAGAAGAAGAAGAAAGTGGACAGAGACTAAAAATTGATGTTCAAGGTTGACCTCTGGCCTCCCACACATGCACACATATTATGCACCCAGAACATGTGTGTGCACTTACATCTAAATAATGACACAAAAATAATAACAATGCACCTGCTGCCTGCGGGGTGTGGAGTTTAGGTAGCTAGAGTTGAGCCTGGTCGGCATAAGCACGGTAGTGATCCTGTATGGGTGGGGCATAGGGGGCTGTGCTGTGTGCAGAGCCATGGTGCTGACGGTAGGCTGCTGTAGAGCAGGGAAAACCAGTGCCTCTTTTTTCCACACTTGGCACCTCCCACTCTGAGGGGCTAGGCCTCAGGCTCCCAGCAAATACCAAGTCCCATGTGCTCAAGGCTGTGAGTGACCACAGCGCCTGCCATGGCAGATGTCTTCAGGAGTTCTTGGGTCCGGCTTGAACTGGTTTCCTTGCAGCTCAGCATTTCTTAATCTTCATTGGTTCTCCTTCTCAAGTGTCCCTTCTGTGATCTGCTCTGAGGACACTAACTCATCTGTAGGGGACAATATCTCCTTAAAGCTAGAAATCCTGGATCCACTTTGGAAAGCTTTGTGTTCAGTTTTGTAGGATGGTCAGGAGTTTGGCAAACCAAGAAGGGAGGAAGGGCCAATTTGGTCTGAGGTGGTGACATGGGAAAGTTGGGGCTGCAGCAGTTCAGGAACAAGGTGCTGGGCCTTGACGGGGTTCTTCCTGGTAGAGTTTCTAGCCCATGCTTTCTTCCTACACCCACAGGGCTCTCTTTTCAGGATGACCAGCCTTGCAAAGGAGCTGAGTGGAGAGGCAGCCAGCCCAGTGGCCCTATCCTCAGAAGGAGAGCCTACCAAAGAGCCTAGGACTTGGGGGTGGAATCCTGGCTAGAGGGGCAGCCCAGCAGGTAACAGGGAAAGAGCAGTGGACATGAGGCCTGGTTGCAGCATCCAGGCCTGTCTTGGCTGGTGTGCAATGCCTCAGGTGACTTTAGCCCTTGTACATCTCTTGTGCATGTCAACCTTCGTCTTCCTGCCCAACTCATAAGTGGGCAGATGTTTTCAGAAGTTCTTGAAGGCTTAGGTCTCTGTGGTTCTTTGAAGGAAAATGTCCCCCATAGGACCATAGGGAGTGGCTCTATTAGGAGGTATGACCTTGTTGGAGTAGGTGTGACTTTGTTGGAGGAGGTTTGTCACTAGGGGACCAGCTTTGAGGTGTCAGATGCTCAAGCCAGGCCCAGTTTGGCTCACAGTCTCTTCCTGCTGTCTGTTGATCCATATGTAGAACTCTCAGCTACCTCTCCAGCACCATGTCTATCTGTGTACTACTATGTTTCCCACCATGATGCTAATGAACTAAACCTCTGAAATGGTCAGCCAGTCCCAATGAAATGCTTTCCTTTATTAGAATTGCCATGGTTGTGGTGTCTTTCCACAGCAATAGAAACCCTAACTAAAACAGTATCCATTCATCTTCTCCTTTAGGGAGGATTGGGAATTGAGCACTGGGAAGAAAGGCTCTGTCCAGCTCTGTTCCATGGGAATGGGCAGGTGGATAAGGACCCAGCCTTAGTTTTAGATCATAGGGTGGGATGGGGCAGCAGCAGGGGCAGGGCAGAGAAGTCCCTAATCCTGCTCTGGGTTGCCCTGTCTGTTAGATTCTGGAGGTAGCTGTCTTCCTTGGTCATCTTCCCTGTTGTCCTGTACCTCAAGGTGGGGTACATCCTATCCCTCCATTCCTGATGTGGTCCCCCAGGATTTCATTAGGCTCTGATGGTACTGGGCCTAGGTGGGGAGGCAGCTGCCACATTGGCAGTCTGGCTCCTGTGAAGGCAGAGTGGGCATTGTGCCCTGCCACTCTCGGCTGTCATCTGCTGCTAGAATTCAGTTTCCTAGAGCTGGTGTAGCTGCAGGTGGGTTCTGGAGGTCCTGGGACTTCATAGCTCATGAGAATGGCTCCCTGGGGAGCAGAGCCCAGAATGCTGCAAAAAAGAAATCTACTGGTGACCTGAGGTCTCTCTGCTTCTGGCAGCAGGAGGGATTACTAGGAACAAGGGTGCCAGGCCTTGGCAGGGCTCTCTGGAAGCCAGGCCAGCTGGGTGCTGCATAACTGAAGCCATTGGATGCATTTGAGACACAAGACTGGTAGAGTGATTTTATTACGGTTCCTGGGCTGGTGGCTGAGGGGAGAGTAGGGGGATTTGTGTCTAGGGGTAAGGGGATGGGCCTGGCTTCTGCTGGCCCTTCTACAGCTCCAGCTCTAGAGGGCTGTCCTCTCCATGCACTTTGGGGGAGCTACTGGTATTCTGAGTGGTGTAGGGGAGGGGAGATATAACGTCCCCCCAGACTCCTAGGACCTTTTCCTGAAATCTGTGCTAAATGAGTCAATAGATTAACCAAAGGAACCCCAATTTTGATTACACAGATATGTATGCACAGCCCTGAAAAAGTTAGTTGACTTTGGGTCAAAGCTGGTGGTGGAGCCCCTGAGGTGAGGGGTGTAGTGTGGGTTGGCAACCTATCTTGTTATATAGAGCTGACTTCAGGTAGCAGAAGTAGGCTGCATCCTTCAGAGCCATGAGGGACACGGCAGCCTCCCATGTCATGGAGCCTCATGGTTATCCACATATGAAAGACACATGCTTCACCAGTTATCTTTTAATCTCCATTCTGGTAAATGACAGAGCTTATTAGATGGGCTCCAGGGACCTAGGGGAGCTCTGCCAGGTACTCCGTTTGCATCCTGTCCTTGGACATGGGCTGGCTCCATCTACTGAATGAAGAATGAACACAACAGCATCCAATGAGAGATGTGAAGGCTGAGAATGGGGGACTATGTGAGGAACGCTTTATAAGCTCAAAGCCTTTACCCATAGCTGCCTTCCCCACCACTTCCTGGGCTGCACCCCTCCCTACTCTTCCACTCAAGGATGTAGCCTCTGTTTTCTGGGTGTTTGGGGTTGAATAACTCACTCATTTGAATCTCCTATTCAGCTCTCCCGAGTGACTCTACAGGATCAGGACAGGCCAGAGGGGATGATGGGTCTTTTAAGCCAATCCTCTTCCCACGTATTGGGTGGATCTTTCTGGTCAACTCAGTCACGGCTCAGGGACATAAAGTCTTGAGGTTAAGAATGAATGTAATCACCATACCCACCCTTTATAGCCATGCCTAAGAACTAAGTGACCAGGCTGCTGTAGGAACAACTGAGCACAGTAGCCTAGGAAGTCCCACACTCTGAGAAAGGGAAGAGACACAAAGATGGGATGCCCCTGGCCATTTTAGCCATAGGTGTTGCTGCTGCAGGCATACCCACAAGAGGGGTGGGTTGGAGAACAGAAAGACCTCCCCTCTCATCATTGGATTTAGAGTGTTGAGGGATACCCAAAGTTTTGTTGATACTTTGAAAAATATTACAGAAAGAAGCAAGCCTCTGGAGAGGACTCAGGAAGTCATCTAGAACATTCTAGAACTGAGGCACAGGTGAGCCTTAGGGTAGGCAGTGGGTTCCAAAGGCTGTGGAACTGTTTCCCAGGCAACTGGGTCCCAATTATGTTCAACAGTTCCGTGCAAATAGGCAGATTCTAGAACATTCTAGAATGTTCTGGGATAGCCTTACTTTCATTCTATAGGCTGGAGGAGGAAACAACACTTAGGTATACCTGGCCAAGTTCATAGGTCAGAAATTCAAGCTTCTAAAAGACACAGGCCTGTGTTCTAGCACTAGGGAAACTGAATCAGGAAGTTACAAGTTCCAGGTCTGCCTGGGCTTACAGAGTGAGATCCTGTCCCCCCAAACAATGAAAAGACATTCACAATCTATAGGCTGTGACAGTCCCTTACCCATCCCCAGGCAAAGCTCAGAGATGCCTCAGTTTCTCTTCATGTAAGTGCATAAGCACTGGCTCTCAAATGTTGAAGTTTTGGAGGGTGGTGTCAGCTTCCCAAATAGAGCAGACGATGCAGGTGTCTGGGTCATGTATGGACGAGTTGGAGAACAGTAGCTCTAACTTTGGGCACCACAGTGCACGAGCTTAGGACCATCACTGGAGAGCCAGCCTGGCTCAGAGCAGACCTAGATTGACCAACTGTCCTTGCTCTGAACTCCAAACTCCTTTGACAAGACCCTGTACATTCCAAATTCCTTTGTCAGGACTCTTAACAACTGCTCACTGTCCTGATAGTTTCCTTTTAGGGAAGACTCTATCCCCACGACAGACCTGGCTCCCAAGTGATGCTAGGGTCTCTCTTTCTTGGCCTCTGCTGGGGTCTACAGCATCCTCATGCCTTGGAGAATCCTCCCTAGCATGAACCTCCTTCTCCCAAGCCTGGCTGATAACTTCCAGCTTCAGTTGAGTCTTCTTGGACAGACTTGGGGGGTGTGGATTGGAGGGGATGTGGGTTCCCCATGTGCATGCACCAGGTCTCACTGGCAGATCTGACCTCTCAGGGTTCCTGGACTGTGACATAATATGTTTTCACATAGCCATGGGTGCCACACTTACCTGGAATCCTGAACTGCCATAGGATGAGGTTCAATCTGGCTATTCCACCAAAATGTGCTCCAACTCATGTGGATCTCAAAGTCTGCTGCTTCTGCCTGTTCTGCTTGCTGCCCCTCTCATGTGTGTGTGTGTGTGCATGCATGTAATGCATGTATGTATGTGTGTGCATGCATGTATGTGTGTGTGTGTTCATGTGCTTGTTGCATGCGTGCATGCATGTATATGTGTGTGTGTGTGTAGGGCTTTGTGGTAGGGAAGGATAATAAAGTCTTAAGAAACAACCAGAAAGAATTCTATGGGATTTGGGGAGTCTCATTAGTTTTCAGTATATAAGCAACGTTTTTGAGGATCCAAGTGGCCTTCTATGTGGCAGGTACTAGAGCAATCTTACTGGAATCAGTAAGCATGTCTTGAAGGACTGTCTGGCCTGTGGCCTCCTCAGGGAGGCATGGTGCTTAGTGACTTCCAGCTTGCATGGGCTGACAGAGGAGCTGTGCTCATGCCATCTGAGAGCTTGTCTCCATTTTCTCTTCATCCTGGCCTCTGACATCTCCAGATCCTGGAAGGCAGCTCTATCCTAGGCAGATAAATATTCATGTTCTGAGGCTCCTAGGTCATTTAACTTCTCCATCATGGCTCTTTTTGTCCCCCAACATAATGTTTTTATTAATTATTTGGGAATTTTATACAATGCACCTGATCACACTGGCTTCCCATTGCTTCCAGGTCCACCCTCCCACCCTTGAGCTGCCCCCTCCCTGCCCCAAATAAGAAAACAAAACAAAACAAAAAACACAAAAAAGCCACCAAGTCCAATTTGTGTTGCCCATATGTCCACTGGAACCTTGTCAAACTCCCAGTGGCCAGCCTTTGAAAGAAAACTGAGTCCTTCCCCATCTCTACCCCACCAGAAGTCATCAACGGTGAAGGGCTACATTTCAGCATCTTTATCACAATTTTTAAGGACTCTCTTCAATAGCTTCCTGTTGGGACTGTTTCTTTTGTTGGGGGGCGAGGGGGAGAGGTTGGCACAGAAGCCTTCAATGTCTCTCATTCTCAGTTATGAGTCTGTAGTCGTAGATCTCACTGCAAAAGATGCCTTCTTGCCTGTAGCAGCTGGTGGCAGTTCAGATCATGGACATCAACATGGTTTCCAGTGTCTGCCATGTCTCTTTACACATACAGATACTGAGCTGTTTAGCTTCAGCCTGGGCCGTTTCTTCCTCATTTCCCAGGTTGGGAGGTTTTATTGTTTGAAGGCCTGTCTGTTCTAGGCTTCTGTCCTCTTTAGTGCTCCCTTCTTGCCCCTGAAGGCCCCTTGGATTCTACTCACAGTTATGGCTTCATAGGAAGATGAGGCTGTGGGGTTTGACTAGAGTAGGGTAGAGGGCCTAGGAGGGTGAGAAAGTTCCAGGGCCACTATGGTTTCCAGTATGTCTTCATGTCTCCCTCCCTATACTTAGGCCCACATCTGAGAAGCAGTGATAGCATCAGCCTGGTGGCTTGGGTTCTCTTGGGTTGAGAAGCTGCTGCCTGAGCCTGTGTGAAGCCAGGCCTGGAAGCAGGTGACTGGAGGCTGGGCTGGGCTCTGGGAGCTAAGGAGGACTTGTTTTCTTTGGGCCCGGGGAGATTGGAGAGAGTCTGAAGAGGAGTAGAAATAGCTTCCTGATGTGTCATGGGAACTGCAGAAGGGGATGGAGATGCAAGGAGAACCCTTGCTGTTCCCTGGCACTCTGGAGTGCCTAACAAGGACACTGGGAGGAAGACCAGAAAACAGAACCAGGCTCAAGCCATATGGGGACCAGTCAGGAAAGAAAGGGATCTTGAGTTCTAGTGGATGCTATCTCCTACACTCCAGCAATATCTGAGCCTTAGTGGGAGGGGACCTGGTCCCAAAGGCTTGGGATGGGGTAGGAGGATCCATCTCTCAACTTTTCTGGAACATCCCCCTGGAAAAGACGAGAAGCTTCCATTCTTAGGGGAGCGTCTCTGCTCACCACCAAGAACGCTTACTCAACCTGCACTCAGGAGGCCCAGTGAGCAGAGCAGGGGCAACATTGTTCTAGAACAGGAGAGAAGGCAGTCACTGATCAGGGGAGTGAGAGGTGGTCGTCTGGTGAGCTCCAATGCTGCCCAAATATCCCAGCTCTGCTTGCCTACTAGTTCTGTGCTGGGCAGGAATAGTTCAGCATTCTGAGGTCTATGAGAACTGAGGCTGTCTGCTCAGATCTGGCTGTCCTAAGTACAGCCTAGGTCCTACAGTCTGGACCCCTGTTGTCCCAGGTGGGAGGACCTGAGGGACAGGATGTGGGGTCCAAAGCTCAGGGTATATGGCTCCATCCAGACCTCAACTATATAGATGCAGGAAGAGGAGAAGGATGCATGGGGTTGAGTATGGTGAGGGATATACCCTTGATCACCCAGACCTTAGAAGGGTGTCCACAGTGCTGGAAAAGTGGCTTGTGCTAAACCAGAGGGCTCTTAGAATTGGGGGCCCAGAACTTCATGGAGGGATGTCCTACCTTTGTTGGGGACCATATTATACTGGAGATGCCAGTTGGAGACTGCGAGGGGAGTGGCGAGGGTCCCAGGAGCACTGTACCTGGTTCTTCACCTTCATTCTACTGGGCTGGGAGACTGCTGCAGGTTCAAAAGCAGGGGCCAGTGATCTCCTCAGGACACAGGTACAGCTCCTCCCCTGGGTCCAGACACCTCTGTGGCCAGTAGGAGCCTTTATTTTATCCAGTGATTTAACTAGTTTTGCTTGAGCCTAGTTGAAGTTGGGATATTTCTGGGCCAGCTGCTCCCTGTTTCATTGTCTCTCTGGCAACTGCCCATCACGATGGAAGTCCTGAGAATGTATGTATGTATGTATGTATATGTATGGGGGGGGTGTTGGGTGTAGGGGAGAGGGATGGAGGGGGATTCAGATAAACATGGCTACTGGGATTCCAGAAACAGCAGGTTGACTACATGGTGTTGAGCCAGGGTGGTTTTGGGAGGGGCCAGCCAGCTGCCTCCCAGCCTTTGGGAGGCTTGCTCTGCTCTGAGAGGGCAGAACTAGGTAGAGGTGGGGCTTGATGTTGAGGGGTGTGGCTAGAAAATGGGTGTGGCTTGATTCAGGAAGATCAGGGATGCGGCTTGAGCTAGAAGGCAGAAGTACAGGAGGGAGGAAGAGCCAGCCTCACCCTAGGGGATTTCTCTGGCTGCGTTAAGTATATGGTTGCGCCTCTGTGTTTGTCTGACTTAGGTGTCTCATCTTCATCAGTCCTTTGTTGAAGGACACTTTTACTGTCCTATGTCACGGGCAGATGCAGGTAACTGATAAAAGGCCACACCCTGGGTTACAGGGGTCTCTTCTCTCTGTATGCTGATTCAAAGATGGGGAAACTCAGGTTTGGGCAGGGCCAAGCCTAGTGCTCAAGAACCACAGCTGGATGGGAAAGGGAGCAAGCGCAGTGGCAGAGGCAATCCCAGGAAATAAGAGCTCTGATGGTCCTCTAGCGAATGCTCCTAGCACCCACTGGACACCAGGGCCTCGATAGGGGGACAAAGGCACAGCTCTGGGGACAAATACTCATGGGTATTGTCAGCCCGGCCACTAGAGAGCTGAGGCAAGGCCCACAAAGGGCCCGAAGAAAGGGCCGCGGGAGGGGCTGCGAATGGGCCTTCCCGCACATGCCACCGTTGCCTGGGCGACGGCCCTCTCATGGAGAGGTCTGCTGGGCCATTGTCCGGGGCCTGCAGGACGTGTCACACACCAGATGGTCGTGTGCTGTCTAGGTCACTTATAGGGGGACAGAGTGAAGGAATGTGGCCAGCCCGGCAGGCCGGGGCACCATCTGTTCCCTCAGACCGTGGGCATCGGGCGGGCATTGAGCGTCCAGGCTGCCAGGCCCAGCCTTCTTCCCTACTTTAATTAGGTAATTCCATAATTGGGCTTTATTTCAGGTAAATTGCATTTCACACCCGAGAGGGCTGCAATGGTCCTTGTGGGAGAACAGCACTTGGCCACTCTACACAGTCCATAGTACATCACCGAGGCCAGTAGGGCGGAGGGACTGGGTCCTGCCCAGATGGGTAGCCCTGAGTTCCTCATGGGCTATAGCCTGCCTGGGCAATGCTGAGGGCCCTGGCTACAGTCAGCCACAGCCTGGGGCTTCCACAAATATTTACCCAACAAGGAAACAACAGCTTCTGCCTTTCAGCAATTGTTGCTACACAACCCCTCTTGAGGGGGTTGAGACCAGGAAGCCTGAGGCTTCAGCTGCCCTTCCACCCTTTCCTGCCAGAGATGGCCAGTGCTTGTTAGGTCAGAAACCAAGATCTTGTGTGGGAGCTTCTAGGATATTCAGACCCCTAAGAGGTTCAGTGTAAGAGGAACTTGAGGGCTTTCCCCTCCTACTGGGGCCTCCAGTTGCATCCCCATACTTGGATCCTTGATCCCACAGCTGGCTGCCTGCTGCCTCTAAAGACCCAGGGTACCTTCATCCTTCAAATTTCAGAGATCTTCAGTCCTGATGGCTTGACATATGGGGTAGGTTCCGGAAGGAGGACAGACTAGGGACAGAGTAGTTTCAGTTGAGACAGTAGACACTGGTTGGGCAAGTCCTTGTTCACAGTGTACAATTTCCATCCCCAGAGGATGTTACAAAGAGTGATAGCCACAGGGCCAGGTGGGCAGGGTGGTACTCACTTGGAATAGGCCTCCAGCCTAGGATACTGACTGACAGCCAGAGGAACATCATAGTCCCAACTGGGAAATGGAGGCTTTGAGGGCAACCTCACTTCTATTTCAGGAATCAAATTCTTACAGCTTTGGGAGCTATAAAGGATCCTGGAAAGGATCCACTCTTGAATCGCCTCTTGGGTCACCCCGGTGGGGAAGGACAGATGACAGGGCCTGGCACATGTCTGAGGGTGACTTCCTGGGCGTGTGTCAGTGTTGTTCAGCTAAGCCAGGTCCTAACCCAGGCTCAGTTACTCCCAGAGCTCTACGTCTTCTGGGAATCAGGTGGTAACTATATCTTTATCATATAGAGTAGACAGGGATGCCTGGAATGATGGCCAAGGGCTGCCCCCTGCCCAGCCCAGCCCAGCTCTGCTCTACCTTTGACACGTTTCATTGGGTGCTTGAGCCCTTGGAGCCTGGGTCTTCTCTGCATGGTCTGACCAATCATGTTCATGCCATGGCCACCTGGGCACCTGGGCTCCAGGGAACTGTAGGGTCCTGTCCACAAAGAGGTTGAGGCTGTCCATGGGGAGTAGTAGGAGAGAGGAAGGTGGGAGTAGGGCAGAGAATGAAGGTTGAACTATGTTATTCTAAAGACTCCCCCCACCCCCGGCACTCCCAGAAGTAAGCACGTGCCAAGATCAACCTGGAATGTTCCAAGTTTATTTGTAAAAGCCTCTCAATCAAGATCATACTATAAAATTCATTAAAACAGAGATTCTGAATCACCGGAAATTATCCTGATTTCTGTGAGGTGTGATGTCCAAGGAACCAATCCTGGAGAAACTAACTGCGCCATGGCTCAGCTGCTGGCTGAGATGTGCTATGATGAGGCCCGAGTCTGAGCATCTCTCCAGCACCTTTGTCAGCAAGGAGTAGGGGGCAGGCTGCACACATAGGGCACATAGGACTTGAGGGCCCTGCTGACCACTTTAAGGGAGGAGCTGTCAGTCCACAGCTAACTACGGTGGTGGACATTGGATATTCCCCAGTTTGGATATCCTTTGAGAACGCTTGTGGTATCCTGCCCAAGTGCTTAGCATCACGAGAGAGTGAAGGAGTTGGGCTCTGGCCTGCTGAGCCCCCATTGGCCTGTAGCCTGTAGAGTAGGCTGGACGTGCCCTGCCCTTCCTGCTCCCAGCTGGGCCCTGGATTCAAGGCTGAGGGTGGGGACCTCAGATTCTGCCAGATTCTTCCTGTCTCCCTTGAGGAAGCAACTTGACATCACCTGGATGCGCCTCCCTCTGCCTGACTTGCATCCTAGCCCTACAAGATGCTCCCCATCACTGTGCCCCTGCCATCAGGTGAGTAACATCACCATCTTGATAGGAGTGACAATTCTGGCCTGAGAGGAACCCCATGCCTAGCCAAATTCTAGTACCCACTGGCTGGGCCTTTGTGAGCTCCAGGTTCAGGCTGGTGACTTGGCCCATGGGTTTTGGGGCCATAGGGAAGTAGACTGTCATATCAGATCTTCAAGGGGGTGAGGGCCAGGTGAGTGCCCCTGTTGAGAGGGAGGTGGGGCAGACCTGTTAGGGTTACCCTGGACCTCCCTTCTGAGCTGCTTCAGGAGCCCTCATCAGGGCCCATCCCAGGCACAGTCAGCTGTTCATAGGTGGGCAGGCTGTTGCTGGGCAGGAAGAGCTCAGGGTTGATGGAGCCATCTTCATCACTAGCCACCACCTGTGGCCTGTTGTTGCCGGCTGGACCACCCTGGTGTAGGGACAGCAGCTGGTGGAGCATGTCTGTGATGATCACTAGCCTCTGGTCCAGTTGTGTCACCTGTGGGGACAGAAGCAGAGATGAACATGGTGCTAGGGAGAGGCTAGTGCAGGCCACCCTAGGGCTCGAGTGTGCAAGGCCTGAAAGACAGAGCATGACATGTGTCCTTATAGATATGTGAATTTATATATGCACCATGCCTGAGAGGCCCTAGGTCACCCTCATGTGCCTGTCTACATGTGCTTATTGGGGTGCAGTACAGTACTGAGTTCTTGGGTATATCCATCTATACATATTTGTCCTTTCCTGTTTCTACATAGACCTAGTGGCTGGGAGCAGCTTGTAGCCCCCTTCCTGAGCTTTTTAGTCTTTGAGACTCTAGGCAAGCCTTCTGGAGCCTCTTACATAATCTCTGGCTTTTTGTGGCCAAGTGGAGAGGGGAAGGAGGGTAATTTCAGAGACCAAGGGCTATGTCTAGCTCAGCTTGGAGGAGACTGGAGCCCTTCACAGAGAGGTCTAGCTGAGAGGGGCTGGCATCTGGATAGAGAGATTGGGACAGCTGAAGATTGAGCAGACAGAGGCTGGATGGGCCATGGAAAAGTGCCAGTACCCAGATATCTCAACAGGTACTAACTTAGGACAGCATCACCTTTCTAGGTCCCCATTGATTAGGGCAGTGACTGAGCAGAGTTCTGGGCCAGGTGGTCCCTTATCCATGCCTATAAAGGGCTGTTTGACTTCAAGAACTAGGCAGGTAGCTAAGAAACTAGGGAGGAGGTAGAGCCAGGGTAGAACCTGGGATAAATGGGTGCAGAGTAGGCACTGGACAAAGGTATCACTCGCTGTGCTTGTAGGAGACAATGGAGAACTCCTTAGAAAGAAGAAGCACCATTGTATAGGGGGCTGGAGCCCAGCCCTGGAGGCCTGAAGTGGTCAGCCACTTCCTTTTCTCCTTTAGAAGAAGAGAAGACCTATCTAGGGAGGCCAAAGCCTCCAGCACAGTTCCCTAGGAAGCAGGGGCTATTCCAGGGCCAGTTGGAGGATTGGGTGGGGGGATAAATGAGCCTACTCAGTATAAGCAATAGAGCATGGGTTGCGATTGAGTGAGGGGACTTCAGAGATTGAGCACATGGGGTGGTTCCCTCAGTGTGCCGTTAGGAAAGCAGGGGTCTCCCTCACCCTCACATGGGGACTTTGAGTAAAGGGAACACCAGTGATGCAGGGATGGATGGAGACAGAGGTTTTGATAGATAGCCTTGTATGGTCAGACCCACAAAGCTGCTTTAGGGAAAACCATGAGATGACTCAGCCAACTGCTGACTGCTGGCCTCAAAACCTGGTTGACTTGGGCCCTGAGGACAAGGGGCAGCCAGGGACCAGCTCCCATCTTCCTGGACAACGTGCGTTCTTGGGGAACGTCTATGTCCTAGGCAGCTCTTGAGGCTTTCAGTACTGGCTCCTCTGTGCCACTTCTTGTTCGTATTCTGAGAGGGTGGATGGGAGAAGTATCCAGGCTTGAGAGCTCACCTGGAGAAACTGAAGCTCAGGGCTGAAGAGTGCTATGGGTAGAAGCTAAAGCTAGGTTGTCCCTGGCAGATGAAGCTAGGGTTCATGCCCTGTCTGAGGCCTCCCTGAGCCACCCTGAGCCAAAGGAGGGTTGTCTGAGCCTTGGTCTGAGTCTTGGTCTGGCTTCATGTAGCTTTAAACACACAGAGCCAGTTTGAGTAGGCAGGGAGAGAAGCACCAGTTGGCTCATGGGAGATGGATCGTTTCATGAAAGTTTACGAACCCACAATTGAACACCTGTGGACACCTCCTCACCTTTGCTGATGGGCAGAGTCCTTAAAGAGAGTCCTTGGGGGGTGCGGGGAGGGCTGTTTGAAACCTCCTGCAGGGCAGCTGCCACAGGGCTCACCAACCCCGTGTGTGCCACTCCAGGGTATCTCCAAAGCTTCCCTGGACAGTTCCCAAGCTCATAATGACCCCATGGCCACTGTTTATGCCAACTGGGGTTTTGAGGAGCCTGTTTGGGTCAAAAGTTGTCCTATTGGCCAAGCTGCTAAAATATGGGCTAGAATCCTAAGAGGGTCCAGAGTCTGGGGCCTCAGTGTGCTGCTGTTACCTTGTTTGAGGGGGAGGGGTAGAACTGTGGAGACAGGAAATAATGCAAGGGGTCATCTAAACACGCACACGCCTCCAACTCTCTGGTTGCTTGAGAGTTTGCCTGGATTCCATGGCCATGTGTGGAATCCTCCTGGGTCCTCTTGGCCATCCACAGGATCCTCCTAGACTTGGCCAGCTGTGCACAAATAGGGCCCTCTTGCTTGCCTGGGCCATCATGGTGATAAGCAGTCACTTGTGGCTTAGTTTTGTAACTTTCCTAGCCTTGATCAGACCAGCTTGGCCTGGGGTACAGATACCAGGGCTTGAGTTCAGGGTACAGGGCCCTAAGATACATTTAGGCTGAGGATCTTTGTTGTTCAGCCGAGGACACTCTGTAGGGTCACGAGAGAGTGGTCTTTGGTGCCTTGGGGGACATTCATAGGTTACTTTCAGAGGCTATATTAAAAATATTTGCTGCCCAGGGAAAAGTTATCAGAGGCTGTCTGGCAATAGAGTAGCCTGTGGGGAGTTGGCCAGTGTGAATGTCATATACTTAATTTATGCTCTTGCCTGGATCTTAGTGGCTGGCTGTGGTACTTGCCATCTAGTCTGTCCAACACAGCTTGGGGATCAAGAGTTGCCCTGTGAAGCAGGATGGCGTGGCCATGCATTTTCCTTGTTGCTTCTGTTTTCCTAGCTGGGAAGTGAACCAAGCTTCTGCCCACTGGGTGTGTTGTATAGCAGCATGGGGGGCTTGTCTGCCAAGGCCATGCTTCTGCCTTGAAAGCAGGTGGTCTTAACTTGCCCTTTTGGCCTCTGCCTCTTTCCTGGCCACTTAAGCTCCCAAAGCAACCCCTAGAGAGCCTCTATGCCCTTCATGCCCAAGCTATGTCCAGTCCTGCTGCACCATTCAGGGAGGGTCCTGGCCTGGTGTACAGTGGCTCCTCAGCCCAGAACTCAGCTCCAAAGATAACACTTCAACAATTGTTTTTGGAGCCACCTGGCTCTACTTTCTTCCTTTGGGGTTTTGAGTGCATGGCCAGAAAGCTGGTGAGCACTCTGTCCCATGCTGAGTAGGTGAAGGCAGGGAGCCACATCACCACAGGCAGGTGCCCAGAGTGGTGCCACCACCTTCAGGGAAGGGAGTGCCTGCTCTGGGCTCTGGGATGGTGTTCTCCAAGAGCTACTGGGACAGGTCAGTTTTGGGGAATCTCAGATCTCATCACTATTTGCAATTCGATAGTGATTAACAGGGCAAAGCAGAAAAAAGCCTTGTTGTACCCTGTCTCTGCTCACCTAAGTAAAAGCCATAGATGGCTTCTGTGGGCCTCAAAAGAGAAAAAATCAATTAGAACAACAGCTAGTTAGAGAGCTGGTGGCGGCTGGCAATCAGACTCAAGGTGACAGGGATTCCTGTTTGATGTGGTTATGAATTTGCTTTCAAAGGAAAATCTTGAAGAGTCTTTTCAGATTTTTTTTTCTTTTAGAACCTGCCAAGCCTTGATCCTTGGTCAGGACCCCCACATCCCTGGCCTGTGGATTGTCTCAGCCTCAGCTTAACCTGGTAGGGATACTTGGGCTTGGGTTCAGGGTGTAAGGTCCTGGTATGCATTCAGGTTGGGGATCATTGTTGGTCAGCCCAGGGCCCTCTGTGGGGTATTGGAAGAATGGCCTTTGGTGCCTTGAGGGACATTCATAGGTCACCTTTAGAGGCCATATTAAAAATGTTTGCTACCCAGTGAAGAGCCATCAGATGCCAAGCTGGCACAGAAGAGCCAAGTGGGAGGTTGGTAGGAGACATAGTGCATATGAGCCTAGAACCCAGGCTCACACTGGCCTCCACTTTTGCATCTTATGGATCAGTAGAACACTGCCTGGCGGGCCCTGATGATCCTCAGCCCTACCTTAGGCTGCCTGCCCATCACTCCTCCTCCACTTCCTCTCTCCCCAGCACCCCGATACCGCCATCAGAGAGACACCTCTTTGGTGCTGTCTAGGCTAAGTGTGGCCCTACTTTGTGCAGAAAGAAGAAAGTCTGCCTAGGGTACTATGGGAGAAGGAAGAGTTAGGGCAGAAGTTGGAGGAGTAGCAAGGGAGTAATGATTGGTAGGTACTGCGGCTTCAGTGGGTTTATATATGATGTTTATACAAATGAGCTTAGCACTTCTCAGCAGGTAGCACTATGATTCTCGTTTCAAACACTTCCTGGGGATGCTAAAAGAGGGGTGTGTAGTGGGGCCGTTAGGGTCATCTCCTTCCTCCTACCCCTTTGGGGGCCTTCTGTTACAGAACTTTCTTCCTGTCAGCTGGAGGCCAGGATCCCTGGACAGTTCTATCCTCCAGCCCAGCTAGCATTTCCTATTCCTGGGACGGTTATAGTAGTGTCTACTGGCTGGCCTCCCACTTCAGCGAGTTTACACGTGACAGTCCTCTCAGAATACAAACCGGCACTGTGCTGCTGGCCCAGGAGCCACCTTATAACTCACTCCCATTTTTCATGTGGCCTTTTTTTTTTCTTATTCTCATGACTCCAGACCTATGCTGCTCCTCAAACATGGCAGTGTGTATCTCTCTCAGGACTGTCCACTCTCAGCCCTTTCTTTCCTCTGCTGTGATGCTGCCAGCCCACACACAGTCACTGTTTCCTCAAGGTACTTGGCATCATTTGTTAGTCAGCAGCTTCTCTCACTGGAACTGGGCCACATTGGTTGTAGGTCTCTGTCCAAACTACTCTAAGTTCAGGGAAGGACGCCACCAATGCTAGGCATGTGAGTACCTTCACTCTAGAGTCCAGGCCCAAGGGAAGGAAGGTAGTTTTACCTTCTCAGTGCACACAGGCTTCATCCTCACCTAGCACACATCTGCATGGGGAGACCATGGCGCACTCCCATGAATGACACATGGTCGGTTAGAGCTTGTATAGGTCAGTCTTGTGGAGCGGAGTGGATGCCAACATGCGTTAAGTGTGGTGACCGGGAGAGGCTATGCTTATAGTTGTTGTATTCATGACTTTTAGTGCTCTGGCTTTTGTAGAAAAGCCTGCATGCAGTATCTCTGGCTAACAATCATTAGGGTGGCCTTGTGTCCTTCGGCTCCTAGGATCCACAGGGCACATGGGTAAGCACGCCTGAGAATGCAGGCCGGGTCCAGTCTGGGCGCTTCTAGGTCTCTCTGCACAAATCCCAGGGCTTTCATTTTGTCAAGCAACATCTCCAACACCAGCTGTTCATTTTATAAATGTCTAAAAAGGCCAGGTGTGGTCATGCACACCTTTGACCTCAGAAGAGGCAAGCGAATCTGGTCTATATAGTGAGTTCCAAGCCAGTCAGGTTTATATAAAGAAACACTGCCTCTAAGAAAAGAAAATGTCAAAAAATAATGACTCGACCCATGATCTTGTATATACAGACAAACCTATGATCTTGTATATACAGACAAACACTTGGCTCCCACCAGCATACCAGTTAAATTATCTATGCCAACAAATAAATATTCCTGATCACCAGAAACATCAGTCACACAAGTCACCAGTTACCACATGAGATGGGACCTGGGACTATAAAGAGCATCACTAGGCTGAGATGGGGCAGGCACCCTGACTATCCACCAAGTCATTTCTTAAGAGCCTCACCCAGGGAAACTGCCACAGCAAAGACTTTTGCCTCTGTGCCTGGGCTCTGTCTCTGACCCTTAGCCCACTCTATACGGACTTTGCTGTCAAGACCTGCAGATGCATGACTCTACACATAACCGTGGTCCATAAGATTTTTACCTGGTCCCCTACAGCAGCTTTCTTGCGCCTGCCTCTCTAACCCTTTCTTGGATCCCTACCGCCACACACACACACACACACACACATACACACACACACTCACACGCGCGCACCCATGTAAGTACTCATACAATGCCAGGCCTCTTCAAACCTCTGCAGACAAGGCCTGGCCCAGGCCAGCAGTCTCACCCCTGACCCAGACGCCTGCACTCCCCTTCTTTGCTTTGCTCTGGGCGGCACCAGCTGACCTTTGTGCTCAGACCTGTGCCTTCATCCCTCAGTTTTTCCACCACACCAATGAATGTCATCTCCCTCTGCAGCCCCTCCCCAGTCCCTTCTCACACAGACCCTGAACACATCCTCCTCCATTTTGCCTGAGGACCTTTGCACTCACTGGACTCTGCCTGGAAAACCTGCTCTCCACTGCTTTGTGGACTTTCAGCCGCAATGCCCACTGCTCTGCAAAAGCTCCCGTTTCTCCTAGCACACTCTGTGACGGTTGCTCCCCCCACCGACTTCCTGAGTTTATTAATTGACTTGTTTATTGTCTTTTCTTCAAACTTGAGGATCCTGAGGTCAGGTCCTAAGTGTGCCATTCTTGTTGAGTCCTTGATAGTCGGACCCATAGTAGGTGCTTAGAAACTCATGCTGAGTGACTAAATTAATCTTTGGCCTTTCTCTTGGGTGAGGGGGTAGAAGCCCCCAAGAGCCCTGCTCCCCAGGAAGGTACTGGGCAAAAAAGCCAATGGGGTTAACAACTGCCGGCAAGTCCTTTCATGTTCATTGATTTGTAAAGACTCTTTGTATGTGAAGGCTTATCTTTTGACATGTAGGTCACAAGCACTTTCT
The DNA here is from genome assembly GCA_028555095.1 of Dicrostonyx torquatus. Lineage (NCBI taxonomy): Eukaryota > Metazoa > Chordata > Mammalia > Rodentia > Cricetidae > Dicrostonyx > Dicrostonyx torquatus. The sequence continues at coordinate 2,540,009 of JAQHUG010000157.1, forward strand.
CTTGCATGCTGTTTGTTTTGTGACTGCACTTAGGTGACCATTGCTTTTCCAAATAGGAGCTCCATCTATTTTTTTTTCCTTTATAGTTTTCAAGTCAGTGTGTACTTGGATCACCCTTCCTCAGTCCAACATGAATTTTTCTGGTGTTTTTTTTTAGGTTTGAATTTCACCTTTAGATCTTTGATGTGCGTGGGGTTGATGCAGATTTCCCTATAGTGGTTAATCCCTCACCGGGTGGGGGAATATCTTTTCTACATACCACGTTCCTTGCCTGTCTGTTCTTTTTTTTTTTTTTTTTTTTTGGGTTCACTGTACATAGCTCCCTCCCTGTCCTGGATTTTACCATATAGACCAAGCCAGCCTGACACTTATGATCCTTCTGCCTCAGCCTTCCAAGTGCTGAGATCACAGGCCTATGACTACACACACCTGGCTTCTAAATAGCTTTAATCCCTCCCAGGCAGCCCTGTTGACTTTGCTCTTGACTCCCTAGCCTGCGCTGGGAGCCCTTGTCACCTCTCCCACACAATCCCATAGGCTCAGGTCACTGGGTCTCCCTTCTGCTTCTTCTCCAGCTACTAAAGTCAACCTTGGTGCTCATATGACTCACCTCTTACCCTGTCTTCAGACCGCACTGTCTCACACAGATGAGCAGTTGATGTCCCTGGGCCAGCAGTGTGTGGCCCCAAGTTACAGGACACTAGGTCATCTCCTCCCTCCCAGGTACCCCTGTTGCTTGGAACCGTCCATTCCATAGTTTCCCTGCTCTGTGTGAGCTGATGACAGCTTCAGGGACAAAGGTCCTGAGCTGAGCAGGGGCAGGCTTGAGGCCCCATAGTCCCTAGCTCCTGACAACACTGATGGCCTCTGCCTGTCTGCCCTAGAAGCTGTCTCTACTCCCCTGGCAGTTAGTGAAGGTTGGGGAGACCTAAGCTCAGAATGCGGGCGCCAACCTCTCCAAAAGATTGGCCAGCTCTTGCAAGCCTCAAAGTGTCCTGTTTGCAGAGACAACGGCTTCTCTGCCTGCTCAGCCCCCCACATGGGCAGATTCTGCAGCAGTTCCTCAGGCTGGGCAAGCATGTAGACAGGCTGGAAAAGTGGAAGCTGAGAGGCCCTGTTTGTGCTGGCGGCAGGCACAGGCCCCACCTGCATTGGATTCTCTTCTGCTGGAGTCCCGGAAGCTTGAGGACTCCAGACAGAACATGTTGTACCAAAAGCCAGAGCCTTCAGCAAGACTAGGTGGGCAGTGGTGGCAGGTGGACAGGGACCACATGGGGCTCAGGCAGTTGATCAGGACTGCCCACCTGGGCCTGCACCACACCCTGTGTCCCAAGCAAACACAAGCAGATCTGTGGCTGCTGCTCCTGGAGCCTCACCTCCTTTCCCCTGTCCCCAGCCTCCTCAGACCTGGAGTTTGTTGTTTGTCCTTTGTTTGTGTCCATCTCTGCTTGCCACTTTGGGACTACCCGTTGATGTGAAATTGGTGAGCTTTTCTCAGCCTCGCCCTTCATATATGTACAGCCATCCAAGCAGCCACCTTCTTGTTCATACAACAGACATTCCTATCATCCCCCAGTAACCAGGTGGGGGAAAGAAATGTTTCATCTCTTGGTTCCTGCTTTACTCTCTTCCTTGTAACACTTGCTTCCTGGTGGACAACCTTACTGGGCCTATGGCTATGGCTTGGGTCCGTCCTCATTGCCACACTGACCAGGACCTGCCTTGCCCGGGTGGGCTCTGGGTAGTGCTGGGAGCTCACTCTCTGTGGGAGCATCCTGTGACTTGGCTTATCCTAGACCTTCTTCTAGATGCCTCTTTCTTGAACATTCTTAAGTGCCAACTAGTCATAGGCACAGCCCCAGTTTTTTCCATTCAAGATTTTCCCTGATTCATTGTTGATCTCATGGACCTCTCAGGGTACAGGGTGGGACCCCCTTAACACTACCCCTCTCCTGGTCTGAGTGCTGGCACTCCCTGCCCTTTTAGTTTAAGAGCACTTCCCTGACCCCCCAGTATCAGCTGCACCTACAACTTTGGTATGTGTTCTCCTTATACCTCGCCCAACCTGGGACTGTCCTTGAGACAGACCCTTGGAACAACCATGCATGCCCCTGCCCATCTGTGTATACTCTGCTTGCCAGGCAATGGCTTTCTTTCTCACACTGTTCTAGATACAATCAGGAGTGTTGGTAACCTGGTCCTCTGTGTCCCTTTGTGTCACCTGGGTGCTGGCTTTCGCTCCAGCTTTCATGTTGGTCTCTACAAAGATGGAGCTACATGGTCTACAGTAACCCATTCTGTAAAATAAAGACATTCAGCACTGCCTCCCATTTCTCCCTGGAGCCTCCTCTATCAGGTGCTTGGCTAGCAACAGGGTGTTTATGCTCCCTAGCTCAGGCATGAGACACTGTATCACTCCATGGCAGTTTTGACATCAGTGTAATATGATCCAGGTGTGGCGGTTCACTTGCTTGTTTTTGCTCAATGCAGGCTTTGAGGCCGCCAGTTAGAACATGTCAAGGGCACTTGCTTCTTGGGGTGGCTGCGCATGCAGTGGGCCTCCCTGAAGGGACCTGCAGTGCCTTAACCTGGGCCCTGATGCTGGACAAGGGAACCCAGGGAACAACCCAAGCCCATGAATGCCTGGTACCTGGAGCTTGCCTGGAGGAGACTCCTGCTCTGGTGGATGGAATGCTAGGGTCAAGAGCAAGGTGGTGCCCCAGTGGTTCCCTCACCTGCCTTTGGCTCCCACTGCCCCTCAGCCCCAGGTAGACCCTAAGCATCTGTCTGTGCTGCAGGTTTTCCACCTATGACGGGGTTTCCCCAGAACCTGCTTCCTAGGTTTGGCTTCCTGGTTCCCAGTTGCTAGTTCCTTATATGCTATTCTCTAGTTTATTCCCTGGCCTCCATTCCGTTAGCCTCCACTTTGAATCTGGTGTCTTTAGAGAATATCTCCTGTGTCTCATGGCCCAACCAACCCACCCAGTTCTTGTCTTTCTCCTCATAATAGTTGGTGGTCTTCAAGACATTCATCTTGGTCCCCCTTTGCCCTCCTGCCTGAGAAGGACATGAGCTCTGCCTCATGAGTGGCCCCGTTGTCTCTCTATAGGGATGGCTATCTTAGGAGCTCCAACCTGCTCTGCTGTTGGCCTCTAAGCCTTTCATAGCTCTTACCCTAGAGTGACCTCTGACTGACCCCAGTCAGCTCCATCCTGCCAGACCTAGGCCTCCTGGCCTTCTGGGACCCTCCAGGCCCTCTGCACCTGCTGAACTATATGCAACCACTTCCCTCCCTTAAGGACTTAGTGTTGCTAAGTCTCAGGCTTTCTTTTCTTCTCCACAGTCCTTCATGCCTGCACACCCTGGATGGCCTTCTTCCATCTTGTGCTGACCCTGGTTGTCTGTCTCTCCAGGTCAGACAAGCAGAAGGAGGCTCTTGTTTACCTATACCTGGGTCACAGTAGGTACACAACACAGACCCACAGATGAGATGTAGGAATCATGGCTACCATAGGCTAGAATGATCTAGAACTCTGCTGATAGGGTGACAGAAAAGCCTGGACTACCTGTGTGCACTGTGTCATCACACACCTGTGGATGTGTGCGTGGCACTGGAAACAGATTTTGTGGAGCCGAGTGTGGCTATGTGCTGAAAGCCAGGAAACTGGTCGCTACTTCTGGAAAGCAGATGCCATGTTGGCTGCAGGGAGCTGGGCAGGAAGCGCTGAGGTAAAGGTGAGTACTATCCAGTCGGTATCCCAAGCTCACAAAGTCCTGCCTGCCCTCCTGGGGCCTGAACATCCTGCCTCACTGCTATTCAGACTCTGTCCCAGCCTGGAGATTGAAGGGGCCCCATGACTCAGCCAGTCAGTCATCCAAGCTGCAGCTGTGGCTGACCCAGGTGGGCAGGCAGCCCCCAGCCCAGCCTGCAGAATGGGATGGGGCCCCATTCCCTCCCCTGCTTCCTGCTTCTACTCTGAGACAGGATTTTCTGAAGTCAGGACCCCTGAGGCTGGAGTCAGGCTGGAGGCTAGGCCTAGGGCTCTGGATGGGGGCTGGGTGGCTGGGCCTGGAATCTAGAATCCTGCTTCTCTTCTGGTGTCTGAGACTGTGGGGACAGAGTTGGGATGTTCCTAACTACCTCTCCTGGCCCAGTTTTCTGCTTGGAGTAGAGGCCTGGCTGGAGTGAGGGGTCAGGGGGGAACCTTGCTTCTTCAGGGACAGGACAAGGCTTCCCATCCTGTTCCCTCTCATTCTTTGTGCCTCAGAACTCTTAGTTCTCTTTATTCCTCTCAACACAGAGTATCCAAACTCCACTGGGACAGAAACTTCAGTATTTCATAGGTGGGCCCAGTCTTAACTCTAAGGGTTGGGAAACTCTAATGGAGAGACAGGTAAGTATCCTGAGATTGGGCTCCTATGGCTTCAAGGCTTAGAAGGTATCACACGAATAGAGGAACCTGGGATCCTGGATCCCTTTCTGACCCTCCAGTTACTGGGAACAAAAGGGCTGCCAGCTCTCCTGGCTTTCATCTCCCCTCACCCAGCAATGGTGTTTCCCTTCACATTAGCTACGACGTCACACCACCGGCCACCCTATCCCCATCATTCTTTCCTCTGTGCTCAGCTCTGGTATCTGTGCTGCCTCCTCATTGTGATATTGGGCACTCATCCTCCATGACCTGCTATATGGACACAAGGCTCTGAGGTTGCCCTGTGCTGGTCTTCACATAGCAGACCAGAGAGTGTGGGGCTAGCCCCTGGCTGCCTCTGGTCTCCGGCAGACAGTTAGGAAAGGGGCGAGAGGAACTAGACAAGCAGGAAGTTGCTGGGGCTTCAAGCCAGGCCCCAGTGCTCCAGCCCATCTGGACATACTTGGCAGGTTTTCTTTTTCATGTTCCCAAGCTTGTCAGGATGGACCCTCACACTAGACACGTCCAGCCCAGTACCTGCTGCCAGGCCACCCTGTACAACTTCCCATGCCTCTGCCTCAGGCCATCCTGCTGATCCCCAGCCCAGGCTCAGGCTCTGGTGATTGTCTACCTCCTTCTTCTGTGACAGGAACTGCCAGGGACACTGAGGTGCTAAAGGTGTTGGATGTGAGGGGAGTGAATTTGCTCTTCAACAATGGCTACTCACTGGCTTTCTGTAACCTCAGTAATCACCTAAGGAATCCTAGTGGGATTCCTAAGCCCCAAGATGGTAGATCAGGTCTCTCCCTGGCTCAGATTGCCATGGATCTGGGTGACTCATGTTGCCCTGGTCACCTTTGCTTAAGTCCTGCCCCAAACCCTGAGTGGCAGGCATCACTGGGCAAGCCCCTAGCTCTGCTGCCTTTTCTTGAGCTATGGTGCCAGGACTCAGGCATTGCCTAGTCAGTCAGTTCTCCTAGCTTCAAAGGGTCCTGGAAGAGGTGACTTCAACAGATATCTTATCTCTGGAGATGGTGCCAGGCATTGCTGCCACCTCCTTCCCTTTTCTGGTGACAGTTCTTCCCTAAGCAACCTGCCCCAAGCAGAGAAGCACAAGAGGGATCTGTACTGGGGACATGCTGGAAGGGGTGGAGGACCAGGACCATGTTGACACAAAACAAAGAGCAAGGTTCTCTGGCTCATCCCTCACTTCTGTAGGGCTCCAGCCAGGCCCCTGGTGAAGTGTAGGTTACAGGTACGACCTCTACCTGCACCCACAGACACTCATATCCTCACTGTAGTCCAGGGTCCACATCACAGTCGTGCCCCAGCCCCCAACTCTGGCCATGGCCTCCTGCCACCTTGGAGATTGACTGATCTATTCTGTAACCTCCAACCTCACTTCACAGCCAAAGATAGGTCATTTACTCTGCTGTTAGGAACCTTTTCCCTGATACTGGGCACTGTGGAATGATGACCAGGCCCTGGGTTCAGGCAAGGCTAGGGACTCTGAAGAAAGACTCTCTGGAAATCTGCTGTCTCTGTGGCTTTGTACATAGTTAGTTAGTTACATAGTTAGCTTGGCCTGTAGTGGCTCTCTTTGTTCTTGGGAGGAGCCAGGTGGGTAGTGTGAGGATTGAGCTGTAGGGAGGACATGCAGAACACCTGGTAGATTTGGAGGTTTACCTTGTGCCCATGACCTGCAAAGCCAGATCCCTGACTGTCTCATCCCTAGAGAGCACTGTGACATCTCATGTGCCCCACTAAGTTCTCGTTCTACCCAGGCTATGGCTGGAGCCAGATGTGAGGTGCTCTTTGGGGCACCTCAAGCCTGAGGGCAAACAGGTTGTGGGGGCTCCCATAAAGGTCCATAGCTCTCAGAAGGTAAGCCAAAAGGTGGGGAAGCCTTCACCTAGGAAAGAGGTTCTGGTTGGCCCTGGTCCCATCTGACCTGGGCTGACCCCTCCAGCTGATGAGAGATTCAGGCCTATCCTGCCGTTCCCAGCCCGCCCTTCCTGTGCTTGGGCCTGGGAGGAAGAAGTCAATTGGGACACCAGGGCTGTGGTAAGGGGCTACATGCTGACAAGATGGGTGTGGTTCGCAGGACCCAAGAAGCCCCCAGTTCCCTTGGCCGTCAGGTTCTCCCAGATCTTGAAGCTTTGGAGACCAACCAAAGCAACAGTCAGATCTGGGAAGCCTGCCTAGGGAGGAACCTGAGTCTCTCTGTCACCTCTGGTTAAAGGAGGGGACACCTGGAAGTGAGCTCTCCTCTCTTACTACTCCCCATCCCACATGACCACAGTTCTGCTCTTCCCAACCAGGGTCTAGGTGACCCAAGGCTGCACACCGTGCAGTGCTCCAGCCTGGCTGGCCCTTCATCTCCTGCCATCCCAGGCCCTAGCATGTCCTCACCTTCTCCTTGTAGCCCCAGCACCCCACTAGACCCTCTCTTCTTCCTCACCTGGCTACCAGCAGAATTTTCTACTTTCTGGCACCTACATTCCCTTCCTGCATTTTAATAAATCTGTCAGAAGTGCTTCCATCTCCCAACAGCCCAGAGAGGGGGTTAAATCCCCAGGTCCGAACTCCTGTTTCCACTGTTTCTGAAGGAGAGTCTTTAAATTTCTTGACTGTTTCTTAGTTTTCCTGTCTTATTTTTAGAATCTCTGTTTTTTTCTTCTTTTTTTTTCAGTCTTAGGCATTATCTAGTTACTAGCATGGAAGATGAGCCATTGAGATTTTGTCCTACAACTTCTTCTTCAGCATTCCTTCTGTGTAGTTACACCACAGTTCTAGGCTAGATAACTATTTACCATTTTTTAAAGCAACATGTAACTTTAAAAGATCACTGTGTAAACACTGTATTCACTAGGTCTTCTGGGAAAACAGCTTTCTGTTTTCTCTGTAGTTAAGGGTTGCCTTTGGGTTAGGCTTAGTTTTTCTTTTTCTTCTGTTCTTTCTTTTTAACAAAAACATTTCTGTGTGTGTGCGTGCATATATATACATAGGTGAGAGGATGACCTGTGGGTTGGTTTTCTCCTTTCATCATGTAGATATAGAGATCAAATTTAGATCAAGCTTGGTGGCATGTACCTTGACCTGCTAAGCCATCTTGCTTATCCTTTGCTTAGTTAAAAAAAAAACTTTTAAAAGACTTTATTTTTATTTATGTGTATGTGTCTCTGTATATATATGTCGTATATATTCCAGTGCCTGTGTGGTCAGAAGAGGGTGTTAGGTCTCCTGGAGCTGGGTTACAGGTGATTGTGAACTGCCTGATGTGGTTGCTGAGAATTGAACTCAGGTCCTCTGCAAGAGCAGGAAGTACACTTAACTTTGGGCCATCTTTCCAGTCCCAGAGAATATTTTTAAATCTTTTTCAACTATTTTTTAATTGCTTGGGATCAAATCCAGGGCTTTGCACATATGAGGTGAGCACTCTACTGCTGTGCTCTATCCCTAGCCCTTCTAATACATCTGTCATGAATCCATCCTTTAACTTTCTGCAAGAACTGCAAAATTTCTATTCATCCTATTGGGAATACTGATAATGAATTTCTCGCTCTCCCTCTCTCTCTCTCCTCTCCTAACTCTCCTCTTTCTGCTGGAGTCCTAGCAAGGCTATTTTCTCTCTAGTTTTTAGGTATTATCTTCCCCTTTGTCCCCAGATTCTGTGTTCTTGCCTGTTTCCTCTCTCATTTTGCAGGAGTATATCCCCAGGCAATTTTTCTGAGAAAAGGTATGTGGTAAATGAAAATGTTTGAGCGTGCGTTTTGGCAAATCTCTCTATTTTTCTGCTATACTTAGGACTCTAGATTGAAAATGACTCCACCTTCCTTCTTCCAGAAATGTAAAGATACTGTACTAGCACATGCTCACTTCCTTTCTGATTTTCTGTGTGTGACCTGTATTTTTCTCTCAGGAGATGCAGGATGTCTGTTTTATCGTTGTTCTGAAGCCATAATGGAACCAAATGGGGCATTCTAAGGAGCTGACTTTTCAGCCCCAAAGGGTTCAGTTCAACCCACAGCTGTTCCTAGTGTCCTGACAGGATCATCTTCTCCAGAGTGTAGTCTCTCATCCTTGTTTGGGTGGGGGTCAATAAGTACCTGGGTTCATGGGATACCGAGGGAGTGCTTGACACTCAGGCTGAACTTTAGTAGACTCCTCTTTGTGGTCCTGCCTTCAGGATGGTGTAAGATTTTTCCAGGATCCTGGCTGAGAGCTTCCTCATCTTTGGTGGTGGCTCTGCCTGGAAGGTCAGACTCTACCTCTCATTTCTATAATAATCTCTGCTGGTGGATCTGTGATCTAATCTTCCAAACTTTGAGGGTGTCTCTTTCCCTCTTCCCCTATCTTTTTCTGTCTACTCTTCTAATTCTTTGCTTGCTTATTTATACCACCAATTACCCCCTTTGGTGCTTTTACTGCCATTTTTTTGGGGGCTTTAGAGGAAGTAGAGATGAATATTAGTTGAGTCACAAGTTCTTCTGTGACCTCAGCTTTCTGTCTTCCCTGGGGTTAAGGGTCACCTTTTCATCTTCAGACTCCCAGGATGCACATTTTCTGGGTCTCTTTCCTCCACCACCTCCTTCTCCACCCAGGTTTTCTGAGTCTTGCCCTTACACCTTCACTGGTGGGTGCCTCTTGGCTATTGGCCTCATGGGCCAAGCTTTAATGCCTCTATACATTTAATGCCAGCTCGGACCCTCAAGGCTGGCTGGGCTACAAAGTTGCTGGTGTCTGACCTCACCACTTAGGAATCTGAGAGGCTCTTAACTTTGACCTATCCTAAGCTGAGCTCTGTAGATAGCCTGTCAGCCTTGTCTTCATCCTGGGGACCAGCCCTGCTATGTGCCTGGCTCTAAGGACTTAGGCTGAGCCCCCAAGGGTCTGAGTCCTCCCTGCTGTCTTTCCAACACTCACTTCCTATCAGAGTTTTTTCCCTCTGAACCACATGGGTTTGCCCTCAGACAAAGACAGAACTACTTCCTCATTTAGCAAAAGAACCTTGAATTAACCATTTACTCACCAGGAGTCCTTGCAGTGTCAAACCAGTCACTGGACAGAGGAAGGCAGATATGGGCTTGTTGGGGTGAGGGAAGGGAGGGTGCCCTTCAAGTACTTTCCTCCTTCTCACTGCTGGAATGCATAAGTGATGGCGACTGTGGAAGCTATGGGGTGTCACATCGTGGACAGAGAAGCAGACAGAGAACAGAGACAGTTCCTGGTCTGGCTGCTCCCGTGGGAGCTCTTGACTGAGACACAATTGTTATTATTCGAGAGCAGCAGCTTAACCAGCTTGCACTACCTCCTCATGGCATGCCTGATGCTTTGCCTGCTCTTTGTCACCTATGCCATTCTACATTCCACACCTGGCTTGACATACTCGCATATAGGTCACCTCTGAGTTGTGTTTAAAGTCTGGTGACTGGCTGAGTAACCTCAAAGCCCAGACTCCTTAGGGTGCAGCTTCTGTGCCACCCACTGCTGGCACCCATCCTCCCTTTTTCTTCTTGACCTTGAGGTTTGCCACAAGAACCCTGTGCCCTACCTCAGTGGGTCTGGCTGTGACCATGTGGTGCCAGTGGACTGGGAATACCAGTAGGAAGGGGTTGTGGGTTCTCTTAGAGCCGGCAGAGATCCAGCTGAATGGGAAGCTGAGGACCCTTGGGGTGCCTGCTGCCTCATGCCTGGTCCTTTTTGAGCCCTACTGGGTTCCAGCCAAGCAGGGCATTTTCTCTGCCAGCTGTAGGCCTGCAGGTGAGCCCTAGGGAAGCAGGGGCAGGGGAGGGAGAAAGGGCTGGGATGCTGGCCGGGCGCACCGACAGCCCGCCCAACTTTCCACAACTGTCTGCACAGAACTGCACGGTGGTTTCCACAGGCTCTGCCAAGTGGCGGCTGCCGACTCGGCCTGGGGTTCTGACCCCCGACGGGGCCTGCTCTCTGCCAGGCAGCCCTGAGAAGCTAGGGCAGACAGGGCCCAAAGAGTTAAGCCACCCTCCACCCCATCTCTTTCCTACAGTTTTCTGTCCAAGACACAGCTGACGTGAGAAACAATAGCATTCCCTTGGAGAGGTTGGGCTGCGGGCTGAGGCCCCCCTCCCCAATAATTACTCAAGACATTGGCACGAGCCAGGCCTGGTTAGGTAACAGGCTGCTCGCTGCTCCGGAGACTTCTAGCTCACAGTCAGTTACACATAATCTCTGCAGACAACAAAATCATTTCCAGGATGGTGGGGAGGGTGAGGCCTTGCAGAGAGGGTATGGGGGCGGAAGGGGCAGAGACCAGGGTAAGGTGGGGGTAGGGTCTTATTGTAGGGACTCCCAGGAGTCTCAGGGATGCAGCTAGGAAACTCTGGGTGTTGGTGAAGCAACTATGGTAAGGAAGGGAATTGCCCTGCCCCCTTTCTCTACAACCTTCCCCACCCTCGTCCCAGTCCTTGGAAATGGGAGGCCACCCTGGTCTGGTCTGTTATTGAGCAGAGCCCCAGAGGTACTCATTCATACTAGAGTGTGAATGACTGCTTTGGGTGCTTCCTCCTACTCTCCTGACAGCCTCACAGAGGACAATTTATGGCCTGTTTACTGTCCATGGCTCACTGTATGCGACTTCCTCAAGGGCAGGGCCACATATTGCACCCCCCTGCCTCTCCCCGTTCCCCATGTTCCCAGAGCACATAGCAGACATTCAGAAAATATCTGCCAAGAATAACGGACAACATCTAACCCAAAGAAGTAAGCATCCATGGGGTGGAGTCAGGCGCATGGGAGGGGTGCCAGGCAGGGAGGATGGCGGAGGCCGTGGGTGCTCTGCCACCCTTCAGGGCCTGCCCTCCTGGCACTGGAACTCTTCCACAGGAAACCCGCCTATTTTCCTGGAAGGATGCTGAGCAGAGTAGGCTAGGATTAGGGTTTGGGTCTGGAAGGGCCTCCCTCAGCCTCCCCCTGGCAACTGAACAGCTGAGTCAGGCCAGGGAGAGCTGAGACAGTAGTATAAGGAAGACTCCAGTCTGTGTCCAGTCTACACCCAGCATGACCCCAACTTGGGGAGGGAGCCTCCCTCCTTCCCTTGGTATATCTCAGGACTTTTATCCCTCCATGATGTGTCTCAGTGCAAGGCCAGCTGCGGGCACATGGACAGAGCACACCACTGCCTTTCTTACAGAGCAGCCTCTGGAAGCAGAGCTGACCTGCTGACCTCAGGCTACCTGTCAAGAGAGAACTTAGCAGGCTCTCAGCTCTTTCTTGAAGCCTTCCTGGGACTTCTGGGATGCAAGAGCTCCTGAATTTCTTTTGCCTACCTTCTGGCCTCCTGTACCAGCTTAGGTCTCTCACTACCCATGTTCTCTGTTCTCTGAGGTCTCTTGTAAGGTGACCTTGAACATATCCTTTTGGGGGGGTCTCCTTTATGCCAACAGTTTTCTAGAGTTTAGAGAAGTTTTAACATCATAGCCTAAATCCTCAGTTCATGGTTTTGAGTAGACACATAATCATGTGGCCACCTCCTTCACTCCGATCCAGTCCAGAAATGGCCTAAAAACAAATCCCAGTCATGTGGCCAAGGAGAAGACAGATCCCTTTTCAACCTCTGTCCTCACCTCCCTTCCCCACAAGACCCTCTTACCTGCTCCCATTGACCTCCTATTTCTTAGTTTGCTGTTATCTTTCTTTTTCTTTTTTTCTCGAGAGAGGGTTTCTCTGTGTAACAACCCTAGCTGTCCTGGAACTTACTTTATATATCAGGCTGGCTTCAAACTCACAGAGTTCCACCTGCCTCTGCCTCCCAAGTGCTTGGATTAAAGTTGTGTGCCACAAATGCCCGGTTCTGTTATATTTCTTGAATTTTCGTTACTTGTTTTTGCAGTCTTAGGCATTCTCTAGTGACTAACATGGAAGATGAGCCATCAAGACTTTTGTCCTACAACTTCTTCCCCAGTATTCCTTCTGTGTAGTTACACCACAGTTTAGGCTAGATAAATGTTTACCACTTGCATTTTAAAGAAACATGTAGCTTTAAATGATCATAACATAAACACTGTGTTCACAGGGTCTTCTTTGATAACAGCTTTTTGCTCCCTCTGTAGTTAAGGGCTTCCTTTGGGTTAGGCTTAGCTTCCTTCAAACTTGTTTATCTTTAATAGATTTTATTATTCTTTTAAATTGTGTGTCCATGTATCGCCGTGTGGGTGTGTGTATGTGAGTGCAGGTGCCTGCAGAGGCCAAAGACATTAGATTTCCCCTTGAGTTGAGGTTATAGCTTCAGCTACAACCGACATCTGGCAGGCACTGGGAATGGAACTCTGGTCTTACGTCCGAGTAGTACATGCTCTTAACAATGGAGCCATCTCATCAAGTCTTTATTTACTTATTTTTCTGTGCGTGTGCATATGTGTGGAGGTCAGAGACTAACTTGTGTAAGTCAGTTCTCTTCTGCCATCTAGGTTTCTAAGGATCAGACTCAGGTTTTCAGACTTGGTGGTAAGTGCCTTTACCCGATAAGCCATCTTGCCAGTGGGGAATGAATTTTACTGGGAGATAATTTTATGCACATGGAAAGGAACCTGTTTGTATGAAGGAGTACATTTGTGTGGGTCTGCATTCTGAGTCTCTATGTGTATAATTGCATATGCAAGTGTTGTTCTGTGTGCCAGGCTACTCTGTCGTGTTCTCTTGGACAGCCCCCTCTGCTTCAGGTATGGGTTGTGGCCTTGCCTGACCTTGCTCTCCAGAGAATTTACACTGGATAGAGAATATTCCCCACAGACTTCTAAAAAAAGGTATGGAAAGCAAATCCTACACATTTCCAAGTGTCTCCTTGGCCTTCACAGATACTTTGGCTAGGTATAAAATGTTCTCTTGCCAGGCGGTGGTGGTGCACGCCTTTAATCCCATCACTCGGGAGGCAGAGGCAGGTGGATCTCTGTGAGTTCGAGGCCAGCCTGGTCTACAAGAGCTAGTTCCAGGACAGGCTCCAAAGCTACAAAGAAACCCTGTCTCAAATAAATAAATAAATAAATAAATAAATAAATAAATAAATAAATAAAATGTTCTCTTTAGAAGTTTTTAAGCATTTTCTCTTGAGACCCATGGCTTGGCAGCTCACTTGCCATCTCTGAGATGATTCCACAGTATTCTCTTTGTCCCTGTATCTCTGGAAGAATAGCCTGGCACATGAGCTTCTCTTCCTGACTGGGGCTTTTGAGATGACCCTTCTATTTCCTTGTTTTTCATATATGTATATTGCCCGAGTCTATGTATGTATACTGTGTGCTCTAGAAAGGGGTCAATGAATCCTCAGAGGCATCTGCGATCTCTGCATGGGTGCTGGGAACTGAACCTGAGATGGGTCATCTGCAAGAGCAACAAGTATGCTTAACTACTGATCTGTCTCTCTAGGCCCTCTCCCATGATTTCCCTGGAACTTTGAGCTGTCAAGTATTGGACCTTTTTAGACTGAGTTTGTGCATGTGTGCATGTGCACGTGCGTGCACGTATGTGTGTATGTCTATGTGTGTATGTGTGTGTGTGTGTGTGTGTGTGTGTATAGTCTAGAGGTCAAACTCAGATATTATCCCTTAGGATGCCATTCAAACTTTTTTGGAGACAGGATCTTTCACTGGATCTGAAGTTTATTGATTAGTATAGCTAGATGGTCTTTGAGCCCAAAGGGTCCTTTGTCTCTACCTCGCCAGCTGGGATTATAAATATATGCCACCATGCGTGGCTTTTTTTTTTTTTAACATGGGTTCTTGGAATTGGACTTAAGTCCTTTTGCTCATGTGGCAAAAGTCTCACTGGCTGACCCATCTTTTGATTCTTTTTTGCTTATGGGTCTTCTTTGATTATAGCCTTTTGTTTTCTCTGGGGTTAAAAGTTACCTTTGGGTTTTGGTTAATTTTTCTTTTCTTTTAAAAACATATTTATTTTTGAGTGTCTATGCTTCTTGGCTAATTAATTATCTTAATCTCTCAGTTTTTATCCCATTTCTGAGAGATTTACTTAAACATATTTCTGAGTGTTTGAAATCAGTAGACAATAGTACATTTCCAAAAGCTCCTTTGGGGTTTCTATGCCTTTTCCTAATGATTGCATGGCCTTAAATTTCAGAAATATCTAATACACGCACCCCTAATCTATATTTCCCTGCCTTCTGGCCTCCCTGTGCTGAGGTTAGCCCTTGCCTAGTACACTGCCTTCCCTAATCCCACTCAGTTTTCTGCTTCCTGAGCCAGGGCCCTTACATATGCTGCACACCCTGCCTGGAGGGTTTGTTTCATCGGTGCACTTGGCTTAGCCTCCTCTGCTATCGACCTAGATGGTTTCACAGCCCATCTGACACCCTGTAGCTCTCTTTATAGCATTTACTACAGTTAAGTAAATGTGATTCCTGACATGGTGATTGGTAGCTGCTTGGTATCCATGTGTTCTCTTGTCCTCTGCTGTGGTCTGGGCTCCTGTCATTGTCCTACTCCTCTGTTTTCTTAGCATGTGACTACAGCCTTAGGGGCATATATCTGATATCCCTGTCCAAGAAGTCTGAAGTTTGATATTTGCAGGGCTGGCTACTTCCTGAGAGTTCTGGGGCAAGTGTATTCTGGCCTTTCCAGCAATTAGAATGGCCTGCCTCTTTCACTTGTGACTCTTCCTTTACTTTCTAAGCTAGCAGTTCATGGTTTCTACCTCTCTGGTCTCTGCTCTGGCACCCGTTTCTTTCATGGCTTGCACCCATTGCCTTCTCTTGTAGTGACCCTTGTGATGATAGCTATGGGCATCTAGGCTTCAGTCGTCTTTCCATCTTCTTTTTGACTGTGCTCGTGCCCTACACAGGGCCTCTGCACCTATAACACAGTTGAGGAATGAGGAGGGGGGATTTGCATATAGAGCCTACCTTATAGGTACTGTGGTGCTGAAGGAAAGAGTTCAGGCAGAAGTCGGGTGAGGAGGGATCACAATGTGTCTGTGCCAACCAGAGGGCCAAGGGCCTCACCCAGGAGGAGGACTCAGATAGACAGGGTGAGCAGGAAAGGGCCTTAGACTTGTTCTGATGTCTTTGGAGAGATGCAGAGGTCAGGCATATACAGGAGCCCAGACCCTAAAAAGCCCCTGTCCCTATGATGGCTGAGAGAGTACCAGAGATATTCAGGTGCAGAATATAATCACATGAGGAGTGATGGACAGAGAGCAAAGCCCCAGGCAAGGATGAGAAGTTCAATGGAGTAGGAAGACCAGTGTACAGATTTCATGAGGGACGAGGTAGGGGAAGTTTGGGGAAGCTTCCAGAAGCGGAACAGGGAAAGGACATAGTGTCTGGGACTTGAATGGGAAGACAAAAAATCAAAGAAAGCAGTAAATCAAGGAATCCACCATACTCCTGAGAACTTTCACACCTTTATCCAAGAAACCAACACTACAGGGGGAAGATAAACAAGTAAATAAGCACAGAAAGGAAGTCTGTGACTCATGACAAGCTGAACTCCTGACAGAGACCACTGCCACCTGTGTACATGAGAAGGTCACAGAGTCCGTCCTGGGCCTCTAAGGAAAATTCCATAAACTTCACAAAAAAATGTGCATATTGATATAAATTGGAAAGTAGCCACCAACAGACACACCAGAGGTCCAAAAGTAACCCCCTAAATAATTCTATGCTTAAAAAGGAAATGTAATGGGGGGAGGCACATCGGTTTGAGGATTGGCATGATGACAGTGTGACATAGCTGACCGAGAGTGCGATGCGGCCAAAGGGACATTCAGAGGGGTGCTTGAAGCCACGCTAGAGAACTAGAGGGATTGAAAGAACATTCTGAGGGTTTTCCCCCCAGAAATCTAAAAAAGAACAGACACAAAAATAAATACAAAGAAAGTACAGGGAATTAATTGATTAAGATACAGGAGAATATTAGCAAAATGGAGAAAAATTCTGAAGAGTCAAACTTTAAGCAATCAAGATAACAATGAGTTAAAAATTCAAAGAGGATAACAACTAGAGACTCTGAGGGAAGTGTCTAGCTGCAGCTGGTTATGGAACACTGTTTGTTTTTGAGACAAGGTCTTGTTCTGCAGTCCAGCTAGATCTAAGTTCCTGATCCCCCTACCTCAGCTTTCTCAGTGCTGGGATCATAGGGATGTATCACCAAACCTAGTGCTAACAGAAATTTTATATCAGTAAAATGGGAAACTCAAAATGATGAATTCCAGGATAAAGAATTGGTAAACATGGTTTCTGAAGTAGAAATCCTGGTACACACAAAGCTGCTGAACTCCGAGTGCCTACCACCTACTCACCCAGAATGTTCTTGGACGAGATGTTTTACCGTTTTTTTTTTTTTTGAAAGCAGATTATATCTATAAAATGTGCTTTAGGGCCCAGGCTAAGATAGAAAATATTTGACTCAAAATGAGAGGCAAGAGCTGGGCACAGAAATACAAGAAAGTTCTAGATCCAAATGATGTCTGAATATAAACCTTTAAAGGCATGGGCAGCTGGACCTTACTTGACAGCCTATGGTCATACACCACCAGAGAGTGTTTCTGATGTGTGGGGGTGGTCAAGTATGCTTCTGTTACCTGGTATCACTGCACCTATCTTGGACTGAGTAGGAACACACTATGAAGGTCACACAATGATGGGATTTTCCAATGACACATTCTGTAGGACAAATTCCTATCAGTAAGTGATGTGCAACAGACATAGTCAAGACCAGGTAGGGTTCCTCTCGGGAACACATGAAAGGTTCTAGGTCAGGAGAGCTCCAGGCTCCTGTTTATAGTGTGATTCATAGAGACCTCTACTCCCATTCGGAGACAACAGCACACTTAGGGATGGGACAATGGGGCTTGTACTTTCTGTACTCTGGGTGTCTTCCCTGTCTATAGTCCAGCATGTGGCCAGCCACATGGCCAGTGGGTGCTGCTTATCACCTTGAGATAACCTTCCCCGTCCCCCTACTCCACCCTTGATCAGCCAGTCCTCTTAAACAACAGCAGCTATTCAGCTCAGCACTGTTGTGGGGAAGCCTAGTGCATGAAGGCGCTTGAGCAATGTTAGATGGACAGAGGTCAAAGGCTGGATAAAGTGCCAGGTAAAGACACTCCAGATCCTGTAGGGCCAAACTTCTCTGGCCAATGTCCAGTTGGTCTTTGAAAGGGACAGAAAGGTCTGGTCCTTTCAATTCAATGCAATCCAGCTTGAGTGCAGTATAACTGGTGTGGGTTTCCTCTAGTACCAATAACTGCTGTGGAGCAGGCTTGATCCCTCATGTTACCTTCTTCCAAAGTGGCAAGTGGCATACCCATCTGACATCATTCTGCAGGCCTGGGGCAGTAGAGTAGCTGCCTAGCTAAGCAGACCCCCCCCCAATCCCCTGCAGTTGTGGGAGACACCTGTTGGGAAGGATGGAGGGCTTTACTGGCAGCTGACAGCAGGCCTGGCCAACTCTGAGGGGTGATCATCCGGCTGTGCCTGGGTACAGGAGCTCTGGGCAGCTGGTGCTAAGGACCTGACAGGTGGGAGGGTATGGGGTTTAGCAGCTGAACTACTTAGGGGACAACTGGAGGTGGGGTGGACTGCATTCCAAAGGGAACAGCGTCTTAGCTGTGTGCACATGTGTAGAGTGGATACATAACATTTGTGAAGAAGGGACAAAGGGGGCACTCTCTCGGCCCCTTGCTGGGGTAGCCAAGCCAAGTGGCCTAGGCACGTGGTGACATATGCCAAAATATCCTGCTTCTGTTCTTTAGTTTGAAAGGCCTCTTTCTTTGTCTCTTCTGAGGGCTGCTGGGCACTCTGCACTGGGCAAACTGGGAAGGCAACACAAAGTACAGCCTGACTCTGAGCATGTGCTTTGGTTGGTGTAGCCCCAGGACCCTGATGGTTCAAGGCCCTGGGGCACCATTCTGCCTTCCACATGTTTCGCTATCTGACCTGAAGAACAGACAGAACAGAGAGTGGTGAGGGAGGCAAGCATTTCAGAGCATGCTAACCCAGAAATACTGGAGCTCAGTGGTGAGAATGTGTGGGTCGGTGGGTGTTGTTTTAGACAGCCCTGTTACTTCTTGCAGGGAAGGTGGGCTTTAGATATCAGTGCAAACTCTGAAAGAAAGCTCTGGGGGATGGGAGGTGTTTAGAAACTGCTTAGGTTCTTTGGGGTCCTTTTTCAAGGTCTTTCAAATGTAAATGGACACCATTTCTACAAAGCTAGTGAGTGCCCAATGGGAAGGGAGAGTTTTAGGGAGGAGTGTGTGTGCCTACAGATTTGTGTGCAGTGTGTGGAGACCAAAGGTCAAATTCGAGTGTCTCTCCTCAGGCACCACCCACCTTGTTTGTTGAAACCAGGTCTCTCACGGCCTGGCTCTCCAGCAAGCTCCAGGAGCTGCTTGCTTTTGCCTCCCAATGCCTAGATTATAGATTTATACCACCCCCCATTCCAGGCTTTTTTTTGTTTTTGTTTTTGTTTTTTTTGTTTTAAAATTCTGGGGTTTGAACTCACATCTTTATGATTGTGGAAAGCATTACTTCGGTGCCATCTCCTGAACAAGGTTTGTGAAATATGTTAGATTCCCAGTTCAGCACCCCTGCTTGGGATGCCACTTGTATCTTTAGGATTGGGTGTTTCTTTAAGTGTAGTGGTTGGCCCTGCCAGGGAGGAAGGGTTGAACCCCAGGAGGAGCCCAGCAAGAGAAGGGGCCCTAGTTGGGTCTATAACCACAGTTCCCTTGGCTCAGGGTCGCTCCAAGCCTTTGTGGAGTGGGGACAGTTCTGTTAGTACTCAAGATACCACGAGCCTCAGCCATCCACAGAGACTTCCTGGCTGAGGACCATGTCAGAATCTTCCAAAGGCAGCATCCCAGGTGCCAGTCACCAAGACTAGGGCCTGCTTTATCATGATGTCAACACAGATACGGAGGCCTAGCCCAGCCTTCCTGCCCACCATCACTGGGGTCAGCGTCTTCCTGGGTACCTGGGGACAACTACGTCTGTGTAAAGCTGTGGGAGCTGGGCACTATTACAGCCCTCTTCCTGGGGTGTGACAGGGCTTTAAGGTAGTGTTCAGAATCTGGCTAAAACCACGGAAAGACCCGTCATGGGTTCCATCCAACGTGGTTAAAAACATCTGACTTTGACCACAAAAATGCTGGCATCAGGGCCATTGCTGAGACCGTTCATCTCAGAAGCAAACGTGCGGTGCCGAGAGCTCCTGCCTTAACCCGTCGAAGGGTGTGTGCAGGAGCCTATGCAGGACTGGAACCACGGGCCTCGGCTGTGGGTTAGGCCAGACTGGAATGAGCAAAGGGCTGATTCTAGAGTATTCTGGGTGCTACTGGACATGGTTGCCTTAAGGCTGCTGTCAGCCTTAGATGTCAGTGTCTTCTGGGGATAGGAATCAAGGTATAAGAAGGGACTTCCAAGGCAGGAAGTTGTCACTTTCCAGGGTCGTTCTATGGTATGTTCGTTCATGGAAATAGCCAAACACTACCAGGCTGAGGTGTTGAGGACAACATGTAGGCTTCAGTAAAGCACTGATCTCCCCAGGTGACCCTTGGGTTTGGCGGGGAGGTGGGGAGTTACCACGTACCACACCACATATGTCAGAGATGCAGGGGTCCTAAAAGGGAAGTCTTATGAGCAGGCAACTTCTGGGGTCACAAGCAGGAGGGAGTGTCAGTGGAGAGCAGGACCTCAGGGAGAGTCAAGGCAGAGTGACAGGAATGAGAAGGAAATATGCTAGAATGTTCCAGAAATAGATAACAGACCACTTGTCTTGCTTCTTGAGCCATCAGAGTCACTCCTCAAGTTAAGGACTTGACTCCATAGTGTCCCTATTCTCTACTACCAGAATTTTGCCATGATGGGGCCTCCTGTCCCCTCATCATAACAGGCAGTCTGTGGTCAGTTTTAACCATTATGGGGATTCACAAAGGGGTTGGGACAGATACACAGAAGTCTGGATGTTTGGGTGAAAACAATCTTCATTTGTTCAGAAATGCTGCAGACGCTCTCCAGACATGGAGAGGGGGACCTGTCTCCTCACACTGTCTCCAACACTTAGTATTCCTCCACTTTTAAAACTCTGCCTTTGAGATCTCCCTTCCCACCTGAGTCTCCAGACTGCCTACTCTGTTCCCATTAGGAATCTTTGGCATAAGGGCTTCCTCCTGGGAGCTTTCTATGCTGTGGTTTTGAACCCCATATCCCCAATGCAGGCTAACGAAGGACTACTGATTCCCATTCTTATCCCTTTCCTTGGTAGCTCAACTTTCTGCAAATCCCATCACCAGCTGTTCATGTCTACCTCATGGTCCTATTGCCCTGGACTGTGTACATGTTAGGGCTCCCTAATGCCCAGAACATGCTTACCAGGGAATGCATCTACTTCACTTGCTCCCTTTACCCTAGCAGGTATATGGGATTCAGAGGCACAGGCAACTGTTGGAGATAGCCTGGGGATCCTTGTACAGCTTGCCTGTGGTGGGACAGGGGCTTGAAGCCAGGGATTTGGGGTGTGTGAAGGGAGGGGCAGCATAGCTCCATCCAGTACTTCTCTGGTATGACCAGTAAAGGGACCTTTGGGCTTTCTGTTTGCTAGCTGGTAATTGGGCCACCATGGTGCCTCCTGTGACTCCAACAGAGCCCTGTGCATCCATCATTTGGGTATTGGTAACCTTGTTCATGTCACTAAAGGCTCTGGAAGTGATCCAGGGTGGGAGCTTGAGGTAGAACGTGGAGTATAATCTACAGAAAAAAAAAAAAGACTTCTGGAGAGGGGTTGCTGAATTCAGAACTACCTGTAGGATCTCAGGCTACCTTACTCAAACCCAGAGGCAGCCTCTCCCTGAACCTAGGGGTCTAGTTGTTTCAGAAGGTACCCTAGGGAGCATGCTCACTGGATTCCCACCCCTTGAGTATCCTTGTGACCAGGGCCCTGGGGACATTTGGCCATCCAGGTTCAATGTGTGGCCTGTTCATAGCAGGTTTTGGTCCTTCACTAATCTTAGTATGGTTTGAGTCTGAAATGTCCTCTAAAGGCTCATGTATTGAAGATGTGGGGCTTGGGGAAAGTGATGACCTCACAGATGGATAAACCCACAAATAGATCCTAAATCTGAGCAGACTGTGGGGAGGTACTGGGCACTGATGAGGTGGGACCCAGCTGAAGAGAGTGGGCCCTTAGAGGGTGTATTGTCTTGTCCCTAGCCCCTTCTTGTCTTTTCACTCTGTTCCATGCTGTCACAAGTGGAACAACTTTGTCCCTAACAGAGGCTTCGACCACCATGATGCTCTGCCTTATTACAGCCCACAAACCACAGCACCAAGTCACTCTACACTGAAGCCTCCAAAACCACAAGCCAAAGCTACTCTTTCTTCCTTTTGAGTTATTTTTTTTTCCTCAGAAATTCTGTCATAGAAACAGAAAAATCCTAATACAGGATTGAAAGGAGTTGGTACAGATAGCATCAATAGGATCTTCTACAGTGACTATGAGGGGCATGGAAAAGGTTGTTATGACAATTGCCTCCATGAGGTCCATGAGGCTAAGGCGAGGAAAATCTGGGGTTGTAGACAGCTGGCACTGGATAGGCACAGTGGAGTTTTTCATGGATGTTTGCTTGCTCACCAAACCCCACACTAGGCCCAAGAAACAGTGGGCCAGGAAAACCTGGAAGGAGAGAAGGAATTGGCTTCATGAGCACCTTCTCATAAGCAAGGAGTTTGAAAGGGAAATGGCTCATGTCCTAGGCCTTGGCTGGATAGTAGAATGACAGCCAGGGGCTGATGGAACAAAGGAAGGGTGCCAACATTTAGGGCTTGAGGCCTACATGTTCCAAAGGATGAAATATTTGCTTGAAGTTATTAATACTCATCTAAATTTGTTCCTTCTACCTCTTCTTTGTAGCTATTCCTCCTTCTTTCCTGTCTTACATTCATAATTCATCTACCCATTTGTCATCCATTCACATACTCATCCAACCATGCATCTATTACCTATCAACCCACCCACCCGTCCACCCACCCACACATCTACCTATCTATCCTTTCATCTATCCATCCATCCATCCATCCCCAGCCACTTATGTATCACCATTTTCTCATCTTTCTACTATCTGTCATCTGCTCATCTATCTAGCCATCCATCCATCATTGTCATCTACCTACCCATTTATCAACTCATCGCCCATTCAGACATACATTCATAATCTATCCATTTATATACTTATCCATCTATTGACCCATCGTCATCCAACCATTGCCATCCATTCATCCATCATCCATCTGTATATCTATCTAGCCACCATCCACCCATTCATCCTTCCATTATCTGTCATCCATCTACCCATTCATCCATCTACCCATTCATCCATCTACCCATTCATCCATCTACCCATTTATCTATCTATCTATCTATCTATCTATCTATCTATCTATCTATCTATCTATCTTAAATCCATCAAGACATTCATTCAACCACCCTGTACCCCTTTATTCAGTCTTCTCTTCCTCTTTCCCTCTTGCTATCTCATTTGTCAATCCACTCATCCAATTCATTCATGTTGTCCCCTCCATTCTTCTCACTGTAGCTGTCTCTGTGTATCTTGCTGCAAATGACAATATCAAATGGCATGGCTGATGCACCCACTGGTCTTGGAGTAACAGCCTGCCACCAACTAAAAATAGATCAAGACCAACCAAGATGCCAGTCCTCTCTCTATTCCTTCTCTTGTCTCTTGAGCCCCTGCTCTTATCAACAGGATACACACTCCATCAGATCAAATGGGACTACGGAGACAGAGATGGGATATTTTCAGGGCTAGATAGCTAATCATGGGACTGGATAAGTGGGGAAGTCAGGGTGATTGGATGGGACATTTCTGAGAGAGCTAGTTTAACAGAGGGTCAGGTTTGTCACAAACATGGGATCTAGTGTTCTCTGAATGGCTTAGGCTGCTTAGGGTCAAGGTGGCCACTGCTACCCTCATGTCTTTTAAACATGACACAGACCTCTCCTTAGTGCCTACTCTACCCAAGTAACTTCAGGCAGGGGCTGTGACTCAGAGAAAGGTGTTGTGGCTTCCTGCCCATCCCCAGGGCTGGTTCTCATCTCTAGACAGGTGAATCTGCTGTAATATGGGGAGAGGAGTGTTTACAAAGTCTCTCTGGCATGTTTTTTATGCCAGGTTCTGGTGCACGAACAGGACTGTAACAGGAATGACTTCTGTTGCAGTGAGGGAGGAGAACCCCTAGTCAAGCACAGGCATGGTGGGTTAGGTGGCAACACAGGACTGGTGCTGTAATCAGGAACCCAAGGCAGTGAAGGAACGGCATGTCAGGAAGGGGCCAAAGTGTCTCTCATGTGGCTATGAGGCTGTTGCAGCTTGACATCAGGGTTGATTTTCCTACAGGGGCCCAGGGTCGAGTGGAGCTTCAGGAGGGTGCTGCTGGGAAGACTGTCTGGCCAGGGGTGGGGCTGCGCTGGAATCGCCTTCCAGGGAGGAGGGAGGCTGACAGGCCATGAGCGGGAGTGCCGTGGGTCTGGTTTATGTTTTAGACATCCCTCTGGCTGCTGCATGGAGACAGGAATGTGGGGGGAGAGTGGAAGCTGGGGTGCCCCTTGGGATGGGGAAAAACTCTCTCTGTACATGCTGTTCCTGACTGCCGGAAATGCCCTTCTGGCCCTGGCAGAGACCACGGTAGGAAGAATAGGACCACTGAGCAGGGCGAATGGTGATTCAACCATGTCTCTCCACACCTATGACCTAGGTGGGCACACTGTGGGGGTGAGACTGGGAAAGATCCCTGCCACTTGGAGGGAGGGAGGGAGGAGGCTACACCCTGGACTCCAAGTGCCTATCATGGGAGACAGCTGTCCTTCATAAGCTGCCATGTTTGGGGTTGTGCCTGCCTTGAACTACTGCTTCTGTGTGGGATGGTGGCAAGAGGGTCAGCATCCCCTGCAGCACCCGCCATGGCCATTGCCACTCCTTTAGAGATAGCACCTACCTTTTGGGTGCTATCTTCTTTTGGGTGACTCTTTTACTTAAATTCCCCTAGCTTCAGGCTGGGTACATGACTCCAAGGCAGATACAGAGTACAGCTGTCTGCCATTCACCAGAGGGACTGGGCTTGCGGCTTAAGTTGACCTGCAAGTGTCAGCTGGTGCTACTTTTCTAGAAATGCAGGGAAGCTGTAGTTGTGATCTTCAAGGTTGTGAATCTGGAGCTGAGAGCCATTGGCCACTGCACAGAGACCACTGAGGTCAGAGACAAGACATGGAAGCTACGGTGTTTGCTCTTGGATCTAGCTATGCCTGAAGCTATGGGTCAACACGTGGCATTATCATTCAGACAAGTTTTAGGGGCAGAGATTTCTAGCTCTGGAAACAGAATATGTGTATGAGAACTTGAAAATCAAATCTTATCTTTAGAGGTCAGGGTCTGGTGCAAGGGGCAGGGTACCTGGATGCTTTTGAAGGAGGCAAAAGTTTGGCAGGGGAGGCTGTGATGGGCCAGCTAAGGGTCAGTGTTACAGCGAAGCCTTGATAATGTAAAGATGGGGTTCAGATGGTGTTGAGTGGAGATTCTGGGGTTACTGTGGCTGGTTAATGCCTGTGGCTGGGTCTGAGCCACTACTGGACTTGAGCAGCCTGGGCTTCAAGGTCATCCAAGTGGCTACAGTGGTAATATCTAGGGCTCCCAAGCCAGCACCCATGAGATGCATCTCACTGCCACTCCACTTGTCCTCAGACATGCTGCTGGCTGGGACTTAAGAACTTTCCCACATCTATTTTGAAGACAAGGAAACAGACTCAGGAAACTTCCCCTGACTTAAGTCTGCAGAGTACCAGGGAGTCTGGTCTAGGAATATATGAAGAAAGAAGGTGCAAAGGTCACTGGAGGTTAACATGATAAGGTGTTGTTCTTTCCCCCATTGGTCCAAGGAAATGAGAGACCCAGGCCAACAGCTGCTGAGCAGAGTCCATTCTACCCACAGTAAGTGGAAGACAGCCGAACAACTATGAACAATAGGAGATCTGGTGTGTGTTACTCAGCAAAACTGACTATTGCTTAGGACTGGGTCCCAAATGGCAACTTAGCAAACTGTAGGACTTGTGACCACTCCACCCCCAGTTGGTTAAAAATAGGGCAACATCCATAGCTATGTATTCTCTGTGACAGATCCTTGCTATGCTAGACAGAGATATGGACAGTGGCTGCCCCTCTGTCCCACCTGACAGTCTTACTCTATACAAACACACCCATCTATTTCCCAACTTTTCTGCTAATGAGGCAGTCTTTTAGCAGTGGCCTGACTGTTCTAATGTAGGGGTCCTTTAGTGTAATGACTGGCATTCCCATCACCATCAATATCTTTTTTTTTGGTTTTGTTTTGTTTTTTGTTTTTTGTTTTTCGAGACAGGGTTTCTCTGTGGCTTTGGAGTCAGTCCTGGAACTAGCTCTTGTAGACTAGGCTGGCCTCGAACTCACAGAGATCCGCCTGCCTCTGCCTTCCAAGTGCTGGGATTAAAGGCGTGCGCCACCACTGCCCGGCTTCACCATCAATATCTTAAATGTTGGCAGGATCTGCTTCTATACAGGCCCCAAGAAAACACTTGGCAATACTAAGAGGGTAAGGACAAGTGGGCTAAACAGACACAGAAGGTCTATTGATGTACAAGCCTTATTCAGAATCTCCAAACAGACATAGGAGTTGCTGAACCTGGTAGGCCTTGGTTAATGTCAGAGGGCAGGACTTTCTATGGGATGTTAAAGTCAGAGTTGTCAAATCAGGAGACAAGTCAAAACCAAAGTGAGGGCTAGGAAGGCAGCTGTTGGTAAAGTGCTTGTCGCACTGTATGAAACATAATCCCAGAAACAGGAGGGAAATGTTGAGGGCATGAAAGTCTCATTAGAAACATCTTTAGCTGCTGGACGGTGATGGTGCATGCCTTTAATCCCACCACTTGTGAGGCTGAGGCAGGCAGATCTTGGTGAGTTCAAGGCCAGTCGGGCCTATAAAGTGAGTTCTAGGACAGTCAGGCTATAACACAGAGAGACCCTGTCTTAAAAAACAAAAACAAAAACCCACATCAGAAATAACGGTGTAAAGGAAATGAATAATAATAATAATAATAATAATAATAATAATAATAATAATAATAATAGTGGAATCTTCCAGAACTTCCAAATGTCCAGAGCAACCAGTGATTAAAGTTACCCACAAAGTAATTTGGCCACGAAATTTAGACACCAAGGCAAGAATGTGACTACTAAAAACTTTCAGGAAAAAAGGAAAGAAGGGGCATGTAAGAAGGTGTGTGACTAAGACTTCTAACTGCCAAGCCTGCATGCTACAAGACCATGAAACCAGGCCCTCAAAGTTCAGAAGGAAAATCCTTTTCTACTTGAAATTCTATACCCAGCTTAACTATCAATAGCCATGGCAATGTAATGAAGATGTTTTCAGGACCCAGAACACAGAACACAGATTTTCCACATATGATTAGAAAGGTTCTTGAAATCTCAGAAAGACAAGGGAACAAGTAGGAGGTATGAGATCAGGCAGCTGTACACCTAAACGAGGAGTTATTATCAGGGTGTCTCTGGAAAAAAATAGATGCTAATTAAAGCAAGAGGAAGGAGAAGTCTGGGGGAATGTGAACAAAGGAATCATCGGTCTGCACACTCAGGCAATGAGAATAATAAACCTAAAGAATGAAGGGAGTGGTCAGCGGGAAGCAGGCAAGAACTGAGGGACCTTCTAGAAGGAGTTACTGAGGAAGAGCTCTGTCCCATCAGGACAAAACCCAGGGGAAGGCTGGGGAGACAGTTTCAGGGAAAGTGCTCGCTGTGCAAGCATGAACCCTCTAGCTTTATTTCCAGCCACCTGTGTGAACAAACTCGGGAGTCCTGGCATGCATCTATGACCCCAGCACTGGGCAGGAGGAGACAGCTGGGTTCTTACGGTTTGCTGGCTGGCTAGCCTAGCCTTTTCAGTGCATCCCAGGCCAATGAGGGTCTCTGTCTCAAAAAATAAGCTAAATGACTCTTGAGGAATGATACCCAAGTTGTCATCTGGCCTCTATAAGCACATGCACACACGCATGCATACCCACAAACACACATGAATATGCATCCTCCTGTGGATTGTGGTGATCCTGAGCCTGTTTCCAGCTTTGCATAGAATGGAGACAGATGGCGATGAGAAGTAGGGCTTCAGAGCTGACTTCAGATATCACAGTGACATCGATCTCACCACGGTAGCCGTAGCAGAAAGAACACACAGAGGGCAGGAGGACAGCCTGGCCACTGTAGAGCTCCTATCATGGGAAGCTAGGACTGCAAGCTCACAGTGAGCCCCATTTCCCACATTTTGTAGCATTTTCCCTCAACCTGAGAGTGATGGTTTTCTGTGGGTGAAGATACGTTTACCTGAATTTGGCCATTTCTTCTACTTCACTTAGAATTTTCCTTGTTAAGAATAAATGATTCAAAAGTTTTGAAATCATACCTACAATTATGATGATATGTATCCCTTTACCCATATGCTTACATATCCATTTGTCCATCTGTCCACCTGCCCTTCCCTCTATCCATTCTTTTATTCTTTCATCCGTCTGTGTACTCATGCACACACATATTCATTCATCAATACATCCACCCACCCACTCATCTATCCACTTCTATCCATCCATCCATCCATCCACTTACCCATCATCCATTCATTGATTCATTCATCCATTTGTTTGTCCCTATTTATCCATCCATCCGTCAGCCTGTCTCCTCACTCAACCACCCCCTCACACATCTGTTTGCCATCCACTCACCTGCTCATGTGCCTGTTCATCTTTCAATTCTCTAACTCTCTACACATGCATCTTTTTTTTACACATTTTATATCATTTTTACAGGTTCATCCAATTCACCTGTCTGTCTGTCTGTCCATACATTTTTTTCTGTGACATATGTAGAGAATTATCTGGAATGCTGCTTCTTTCATGCTGAAGATGGATCTTCCTGGGAAAATAAGGACTATGTCTAGGAAAAGAAGATCAAGAGGGTTTTCACTTTTTTTTGTAGGCCTTCCTGTACTGGTAGAATTTGGAAAAGAACAAAATCTCTTTATTGTCAATTGTCTATCAACTATCAATAATCTATCTTCATCATTATCATCTAAGTATCCATTTATCTATCTATCATCTATGTATGTATATATCTATCTGTCAGTCATCCCTCCACCTTCATTTTTGACATGAACAACAGTCACTTATGGAGATCTGGGTTCTCTTTTGCTTTCTTCTCTGTTTGGCTTTGCACTGAGGCCTATTAATAGCATCTTGGCACACTATTTTTGGATGCCCCTCCCTCAGAGGTCTTCCCTGACCACCCTGGCTCCTCCCGGCACAGTGCCCCACTCTGTCTCTACATGGTAATTTTCCCAGTCTGTAATTACGTGGTGTATTTTTGACCAGGGGCCACTCCATAATGCCAGGAGCTCTGTCTTGTCCCTGTGGCACCTCCAGCATTGTCTGCTGTCTAGGACACAGCAGGGGCTTCAGTGGGGGACTGTGGGAAGGAAGGAGTGAGCCGTGGGCAGCCTGGGATTCTCCCTTGATGCCCAAGCAGACAGCCTGTAGCCTCAGTGTGGTGCTTGGCAGTGGGTGGGGAGAACCGATTCCTGACAGTGCCCGCAGTGGTGCCCATGAGAGGAGGCGGAAGCAGGTGCTTCCACTTGCCACGTGCCGGGCACTGGGCCAGGTGCTCAGCAGGGAGGGTTCCAGGTAATGCAGCCCACGAGCCTGGAGGAAGTGTTCTTATCTTCTTTTAGATGAGGGAATTGAGACACCAGGTGGTTTGTGGGGGTCTCCAGACTTGGCCCTCTCTTCTATAACCGTGCTCCAGCCAGTGCTAGGGGCTGCAGCGAGGCAGGAGCATTGGATGAGGACAGATGGGGCCTCAAGATGGGAACTAGATCAGACCAGGTGAGAGAAGGCAGGAAAAGGGGGAATCCTAGCTGGCGGTGCTAATAGGAGGGCCACTGTGAAGGGATGCCTGAGATAAGGGCAAGGAGTCAGGAGGGGGTGGAGAGGCTTGGTGATTCCAGGCCCCAGAAGTGCCTAAGCTTGAGCTGCACATAGCCCACACTGACTCTCTAAGGTACAGTTTGGATCTGGGTGCTCACCCCAGAATGATAGACAGACAGACTAGCTTGCCGTAGCCACCTTTCTGGTTGAGTGTCATACTTGATCTCTTCTCCACACAGTGAGACCTGCTGTCCCTGGAGAGACCCCGGACAGGGTCAGGCTGAGCTCCTTCTGTGCTCCAGGCAGCAGTGCCATCATCTATCCCTTAGGCCTCAATAAGAAGGAGGTCACACTGAGGAAGAGCAAGCAAGACAAGGCAGAGAGAGCTCCAGAGATGGGAGGTACCATTGTTTGCCCAGACTGTGCGTTCCTTAAGAGAGTCTCAGGGGGCCAGGAATGGGGTGGGCAGGAGTGGTGGGCTGTGGAGAGTGTGTGATAGATGGAGAGAGGGAGGAAGTGAGGGGGAGGAGGGGCAGCTGGAGGTAGAAGGGGGCTGGGACACAGCCTAGTGTAGGAGGCTCAGCAGTGGGTGAGGGAGGGAAGGGCAGGGCACTCCCTGGCCTGTGTCATGCCTGCCACAGGGCCTGTGTGTATGCGCATGTATGTGTGTGTCCCTGGGGTGGATCTGGGGACATGCACTGAGCGGGAAGGCCGGCTGCTAGGCTGAGGAGAGCCCTGGGCCTGCGGGGAATGTTCCAAGGAGAGATTTATTAGTGAAACAAAAGCATATTTTTTAGGCAGGACTGTTTGTACAGTTATTTCATGACATCGCCTTGGCCTCGGGCCCAGAGCAGGACGGCCGAGGAGGCCCCGCATGGCTGGCCGGGTGCACAGGCCTATTCGTTAGCTGGCCGTCCTCTCCCGTCCTTATCTGGTCCTGGACATCAAAGCGGGGGCTTTTCATAAATGAATTAAAATAGCATACACACAGCACCGGGGCGGAAGACCCCAGGCCAATTAGCTCTAAGTAGGGTGAGAGGCCTTTCAGAGACGAGCCCCTTTCTGAAGGAGTCGCAGCGGCTTGTCAAACTCGATGAAATATTTTGCCCAAAGCTCATTAAAATAATGAACCTGCATTTCTTTCCTCAAGAGAATAATTAGCAGACTTCCAAATGGGTTAAAGCAGCAATTTAGAAGTGGCCCCCCTTAATTGTCCCATTTACTTCATTCTGTGACAAGGAAACTCTGGCGCCTTGGGGAGGAGCCGATAGTCTCGGCACTGGCCCTGTGTGGTGACGGCAGGGCTGTGGGGCTGGGTGGGAGCTGGGGGCCTGCAGAGAGGGGCTGTGTCCAGCTTGGGACCCTCCTGGCCCTGCAGCCTCCCTAGCTTCATCTCCACAGACCCCGTCCCTCTTGCGCTTCCATTAGTGACAAGCTGGCCAGAGACGGGAGGTCTGAGGGTCATGGCCAGCACCCAGGTGTAGTTTGTGCACTGTTGCTGGAAGGGTGTCGATTCAAAGCCCAAGAGAGTGGGGGTATCAGCTGGAGGCTCTGCTGCAGACAGGTGCTGAGGAAGAGAACCCCAACAGGTGACCTGAGCCTCGGCATAATCAAGGGTAGAGCCCTGGTACATCAGAGACTCTGATGAGGTGGATTCCAGATAGGGAGAGGCAGGGGAGGACACAGATCAAGTGGGTCAAGAAGGGTGGGCTCAGAGTGGGCCAGGATCTGTCTCCCTGGATGGTAGTAACACTGATAGCCAACAGGTACAGTTTATCTGGCATCAAGCACAACAAGTGGGGGACAGACAAGTGGGTCCCAGGCCTCTTGTCTAGCATGGGTCTCCTGCCGTGAGTCATCCACCCTTCTCCATACTGCTGTCAGGGAGGTTCTACTTTTTGCAGTAGCCTGAGGTGGCTCTGGACAGCTCAGAGAGCAGCAATGAATTCAAATGCATTAGATGGAAAAGTTGAGTGGACTTCAGTGGCAAGCCTCCAACATGGCCTTTCTTTGCTCCTTCCTCTCTTCCTTATTCCATATTTGTTGTTTTTAAAGACACTCATGATGGAGATTTTGCAAAACATTGGTAGTGGCCTATGCAGTGGGGCACTATTTACAAGATGCTGTGGCATGTACACACCCTCCAATGAGGAGCTCATTTACCTGCTGGGGTTAGGTACCTGAAAGCGTACTATGTGTAACATAATCAACCCTTAGCCAATGAAGACTTGTACTCTCTTTCTGATCTCTTTCTGTGATAAACAAGGCTGCCATTAACTTGCTTGCATGCAACTCCTCTTTGAGCAATTCTGATTGGGGACAGGGTCCAAGAAAGGGTCACAGGGTTAGGGGAAGGGTGATCTGTACCTTGGACACATATCACCCGTGCAATCTGGGAAATAGGATGGGTTCACTGTCCCCTGCTGCTTCAGTGTCATCATCACAGTGGCTTTTATCCCTTTGCAGAACAGAGCAAAAAATGTGAAGATATGACAGAGGCCACATGATCACTGTGCAACCCCAGTGCTCTTTCTCTAGGATAGGGTTCAGTCCTGAAAAGCCTATTATATGCTGGAAATGCACAGAGCCCACCAGGCCCACTGCATAGCATAGCTTAGCTGCAGCATATTGTAAAGTGTTTGAAGTTCACCCTGGAAGGTAGGGGACTAAAGGGAAACTGCTCATGAAGCTACCTGGCATCTAAAGATAGAATTGGATAGTCATAGCTCAGGAAAAGATCCAACTTCAAAATCTAAAGTACAATGTCCATGTACACATGCGTGTACACACATACAAGTACATGTACACACATGTATATATACACATATGCTACAATACACACATACATGTACACACATGCACAAACACATATACACATAAATGCATGTTCAATTCACATGCATATATGCACACACACATATATCCATGCACACACATGCAGATTCATACACACACACACGAGTATAGTTCTTACTGATATGCATCATGTTCACACCT
Source organism: Dicrostonyx torquatus (assembly GCA_028555095.1). Taxonomy (NCBI): domain Eukaryota; kingdom Metazoa; phylum Chordata; class Mammalia; order Rodentia; family Cricetidae; genus Dicrostonyx; species Dicrostonyx torquatus. The sequence continues at coordinate 2,572,437 of JAQHUG010000157.1, forward strand.
TCAGATGGACAGGTTGTAAGTTGAGGACTTTTAAACCTTTCATTGCAGGCATGCCAACTGCTAGATCTTGCCTGCCTGTGAGTGGGTGTGGTTTTGTTCTAATAAAACTTTACTAACAAAGATGGGTGTTAGGCTGGATCAGTTCCATGAACTGTGTTTTTTCTGGCCTTGTTTCAGCAGGTGAATGAGGTGAATGCTTCTTTAGTCTTGGGCCTTCTGCTTCAGGCTCCCATAGACTTGGAACTATATACTAAAGACGGCCTTACTCCATCAGGGCTTTTTGTCTGGTGCAGCCTGACCAGCAGAGAGGGCCCCTCTACTCTGCCAGCCAGACTGGGCTGGAGGGGACTCTATGATAGCCCCTAGCATCTGTGAACTCATTCTCTTTTAGAGACAAAGCCCTGCTTCCAGCTGTCAGTCCAAGCTATCAATCAGGCTCAGCCTAACCCTCAGAGACCAGTGGGCATGTCCATCTGCTGTTAATAGCTTGTCAAAGCAGGGCCTGATCTCAACTCAGCCTGGCTGGGCAAACATGCCTGACTGGTGCCAGCATGCCTGCTGCTCTCAGTCAAACTGGGGATAGTCCTGTAAATGGGGTTGGGAGAGATGAAGGTAGGAAGCCACAGGTCAGAGCAGAGCCACTGACTTCTCATGACTGCCTCCACACAAACGCCCATGGCCCCTTGGCTGGCTCCTGAGATGACAGAGCAGCCTAGAAAAATGAAATCAGTTAGGAAGAGTAATAATGAGGGCGGTTGCCCCACTCAGTGCCAAAGCACCAGCAGCTGTCTGCTACCCTAGGCAGCCATGGTCTGTGGGAACTGTTCACCTTGCACCAGTCACCTGCCATCACCAGCAGGAAGCAGATGCCACTTTTGGTTTCCTCCTGTGTCTGAGGCGACTGAAACTCTGGCCACAGTCACACAGCAGGGATTTGTCCCCAGGGACGCCTGGTGCCTCATGTCATACACGCCTGATATGGGGGCAGCAATGGCACAAACCAGTGTGGTACCAATGACATTGACTGCTTAGGGAGAAAGTGCACCCTACTTCCAGCATTTAGCAGAGCCTACAGATGACACAGTCACAGGTGGAAAACGATTTGTGCCTCAGCCTCCCTTCTGTAAAATGACGTTGCGGCCACCTGCATGAGAGTCTGGGAGATCTGTGCTTGCCAATACGCTCAGGACATTTGCATGGCTAACAGAGAGCTGGCACTTGCCTTGACCGATAAGTGGTTGCTCTGGTCCCTGTGAACATTTCTACCCCTTGTATCTACTTATTGACCAGCAGCTACCATAGAGAAGGAGTGACATCCATAGTACTTCTATTCAGGATACAGAATGGATTCAGGTTGTGTCTCCACTCAGGGCACATTTGCCTCTGTCTTGACTATTTCACCATTCCCCTTGGTCTTGACCCCTCAAGGCCTCATCCTTCCCTTGAGGCTGTGAGCAAGGCTGAGGGGGACAAATGGGGGTAGGTGATCCGAGGCACCACAGCCAACAGCTGCCCAGGGCTCTGAATACCCCACATATATGAGAACTGACCCTGAGAGCCTCAGTGGTAGCAGGTGGGAGCTTCTGAGACTGAATGGGAGGTGAGTGGGGAGGAGAGAGGCTGGAAGAGGAACAGGGTATGCTGGGAGAAAAGTGGGCCCCAGGAATTGGTAGGCAAGTCTGGGCAAGCAGCGGCTCTGGGCACTCAGGGGGACAGGCTTGGGTGGGCAGGCTGGGGCAGGCAGCAGGAAGGGGGCTGGTAGAGGGGCACAGGCCTAATCCTGTGTCCCTGAAGTCTGATGGGCATCTCTTAAGTCCCATGGTTCTACAGCTTGCCAGAGCCTGTGGGACCAAGGTGGGACACTATGGCTTCATGTGAATATCCCCCAACCCTAAAGACACAGATGTGCTTTTTGGTGTCTGAGGGGACACTGTATCAGAGAGGGAACCTCATTTTATTTATCTGCAGACATCATATTTCCTTTCCTTTCCCATATTCAAGGCTTCCAGTTCTTGTCTCACCCTCATCCAGGGAAACCCTGCCCAGGATGTTCTGTTACTGCCCACATTGCCTCAGCCTCTCAGGATACCCTCATCCATCTGAGTACTCTGTTTCTTTACTGGGGATACTTATGGGACAGTATTCTGGCCAAGGCTGGTCTGTTAGATGTGCCCCATGGGGAACTCAGCTGCTTGGCAGAGCTGCTTTTCACAGGTGGCATTTCCTGGCCTGTGGTCTTAAAGGAGGCCACATTGATGGGCAGTTGGCCACCCCTCATGACTGTTAGTACAATTGGATAGGGAACATGCTGTCTGTCTGCTTTCTGCATCAGGTTCCATTGGGTGAGTGCTGGAGGCTAGGGCTGGGAGCTTAGCCTTGAGGAGGGGATAATGTGCCTATCTTCTTGTCCTGTTCTGAGGGTGCTTGGATGGTCATTCTGGCCTGTAAGAGCTATGTTATGATACTCTGAGGGATGGATGTAGCCTTTCCTGACCTGGGATGCCAGAGTGATAGTTGAAAGTCAGTGATGGGTATTCTACTTCTCTAGTCCACAGTCTGGGCAGATGAGGATCACATCTAAATGTTGGCCTTGAACCTGCTCTGAGAGTCTTTGACATGGGGTGAGCTCACACCTTCTCCGTGCCCCAACAGCAACCTGAGGGGTTGACTAGTGCAGATGTTTTAGGTGTTTGTCATCACCCTGCCTTGTGGTCTACTCATGTCTTGAATCATTTGGGCATTGCAATGATGCCTGAGAGTCAGGGTGGTTGCCAGGGCCACTAACCCAAGAGTAGAGCTCATGGAAAGAACACCAAAACCAAGGGGCTTCATGCTGTGGCAGGTACCCTGTGGGTTTAGCACAGACAGGAGGCAGCCCCCCTAAAGGTACCTTTTCCACTTGAGGGTGTCATACTCTAGGCCCAGGTTCCTTGCAACTGTTAGTTTAGCTCTCTTGAGACGACTTTGATAGTATCAGGATCTGGGCAGTCCTCCTGGCTGAGGATAGGGATAGAGACAAGGATAGCCCTGAAGCCAGGGCCAGCTCATCCTCCTGCTGGCCATATTCACTAGTACCCAGTACGCTATGAAGTTCAGAAGGGTCCATGAGGCTCAGGCCGAAGAGAATGGTCCTCAGCTGAACTTCCTGTACAACAATGGAGGTAGAGAATCCCTCCCTCTTCACATCAAAGCAGGGTCACCCTGGAACCCTGTTAGTCTCCCTGTTGGAAGTCTTCTAGCCCATATCTAACAAATGAGGAAACAGAGGCTCCCAGGCTTCCAGGATGCTGAGTTGTCTGTAGCATCATGGACAGTTAGTGCCAGAGTGACTCCCAGGCATGTAGGGGCTTGGGAGATGATAGACAAGTAAGACCAAGGGCTGTAACTGGTCCCCATGCCTAGGCAGTCCACATATATCATAGATTGAGACAGTGGGGCCTGGCCTCTCGAGCACCTTGTGGAGGACCCCCAGATTCTGCTCTGGAGGCATTGGTCCCTGCTGAAAGGTAAGCCATGTCCTTAGGCATTGGGCATGATAGTTCATCTTCATTGCTGACTTGGCTAGATTTGGACCACCTAGTAGACACACTTCAAGGCATGCCCAGGAGGACACTCCAGAGAGATTTAAGTGAGGAAAAATGTTAACCCTAAATGTGGGTAAGACCATCCCATGGGCTAGGGTCTCAGACTGAGTAAAAAGAAGACAGAGAGGCAAATACCAACATTCATCTCCCCCTGACATAGATGCAATGTGGCCAGCTGCCTTATGCTTTTGCTGTCATGCCTTCCTACCATTGTGCACTACACCCCTCTTAAGACATTAGCCAAAAATAAAATCTTCCCTTAAGCAGTGTTTCTCAACCTTCCTAATGCTGTGACCCTTTAATACATTTCCTCATATTTTGGTGACCCCAACCATAAAAAGATTTTCATTGATACTTCATAACTACTGTTATGCTACCATTATGAACCATAACATAAATATCTGTGTTTTCCAAAGGTCTAGGTGACTGCTGTGAAAGGGTTGTTTGACCCACAAAGGTTGACCCAATAGGTTGAGAACCACTACCTTAAGCTTCTGTTTCAAAAGATATTTGGTCACAGCAATGTATAAGGTAAATAATACCCTGAGAATCCTGTGGTCTTCTGTGATACCTCACCTGGTGCTCTCTCTTTCCCAGAAAAACTCCAGATTCTTTTCCAAAGAAAGAGAAGGAATCCCCAGGGATTGCTGTGGGCGGACAGGCATTCCAAAGGCAGAAGGCTACTGGAGGGCCATCAAGAGAGCTTATAGTCTCAACACAGTAGTGTCCCAGGTAAGTGGTCAGGTGGGCAGTGTCACCTGGAAGGAGACCCTGGAGCCCATCCCTAAATGGGATGGCTCTGCTGGCCCCAGATTTAGACCACTCTTGGATAGCTGATCTAACCTATCTGGACCCCAGTTCTTCACCATCAAAATTAGATAACATAGATGGACCCAATAACTTATTGCCAGGTATGGTAACCTTTGTTCAGGACAAAACAGGAAACAGTTCTCATGATGCTGCCTCTGGACTGAGCTCTGCTCTCAAACAAGGACTCATTTCCACTTAGCATAAATGAACAAGTCATCTGACTCCATCTTTGAATTTCCACTCTTGGCAAGACTGGGTGGGGTCAGGGATAATAATTGAAGAAGAAACAGAAAGAGCTTTCCTTAGAACCTCAGTACCCAGCACACCTCAAGCTTACCCTGAGGTGGTTTTCAGATACATCACAAGTCTCATGGACAAATCCTTCACCTTCACGCATGCAAGCATATGACACAACATTTAAACACACAAACACCAATCACCCTCATACATGCAAACATACCAGACATACACATATGCAAAAATCCACCATTTTCACATGTGTAAGCATATTACACATCATCCTTACACATATAGACATGATACACACTCATACATATAAACAGACACCACCTTTGCCATATCAAAACCACAAATACCTTTGGATGCATAAATGTAGCACATGCCATTCCATTCTAAAGAGTACTGGGTATTATGACATGCCCAGTATATGACAGGGACACCTCTGGGCCCAGCCTAGGCAGCCCCTAGGACAGAGCACCACTGCCCTCATCAAGAGCAAATTCCCTTGGACTGCCCTTCTCCCTCACATGGATGCAGGGGAGCTGGCTTCCTTTTTGTTCCACCTGTCCCACGGCCATTTCCCTGCTGTCCAGCATTCTGGATCCTGCTGTCTCCTCTTCTGCAGGTGTTAGCTGTCATCTGTCTGGTACCTGCTGTTTGATCACTTGTACCCAGTCTGCTGCCCCGCCCCCCCATGTCTTCTGACATGGTACTGTCTCTCACCACTCCTCTTTCCTGCCTTGTTTCTGGCCCCTCCGACCCCTTCCACTGTACCAAATTAGGCAAATGGGCACTCACAAATCAACCCTGCCCACAGCATAGAGGCGAGAGTTCAAACAACGCAGCCAATTTATAAACAATTTTCTCTGCAACGATTAAGTTACATTTTCCCCAATAGCTGCTTCATTTTCTTGTCAAAAACACACAGTTTTCACATTTATCTCACTGCAAGGGTAATTAATTTTCAGACCATAGTAAGAATTTAATTCGATACCTGCAAGGATTATAAACCATTTCAATCTGTTGTTTACATGAAATCAAGAAAGACTCGTTCTGTTTGCAATTATGTTAATGAGGAAATAGAGTGGCCACTTTTTTATTTTCAGGGAACTCAGCATAATTTTGCCATTACCAATGGATTGGTCTAAAAAGGTCCACGGCCACCACAAACCTCTGTGTGGCTATTTTTAGGCTGACCCTAGTGAGGGAACCAATGCAGACAGTCAGGTACTTCGAGGAAGACTTTTGGGAGAATGACTCTCAGACAGTCATGGTGGTGATTTCCAGGGCATGGTCCCAGGTTGGGTTGTGGGCCATAAGCTAGTGACAGGCAGAGGGGATGGACGTCCCTCAACCCTTCTTCCACTACTGAGTTGCAAAGAGGGGATCCAAGAAGGTCAGGATAGCATGGAGCCAGGCATGGTGGCCCACCCTTCTGCTCACACTGCATACTGGCCAAGGCTGGGGACTGCAGGTGGAGACATCGAGGGAGAGAAGGGGCTGCTTTCAGGCCAGAGTTACATGTTAACTCAACTCTAGTGCTGTCCCAGGTCTAGTGGTATTGGGGCAAAAGGAACTGAGATGCCTGGTAAGGGTGTGTTTGCCCCCCAAGGCACCTTTTTGGTCATCCATGACCCCCCAAAGCCCAGGCAGTGCAAGATGTCTGGGAGATGCCCACAGTATGCCCAAGGAGAGATGTGTTTCCTATGTCAGAGGGACCAGCTGTCTTAGGATGGGGCTAGGTGCTGAGGGCCAAGGGCGAAGGAGGCCTGCTGGAATGGAGGTGCAGCATGAGCAAGGGTGAGAGGCATAGGAAACACCCACAAGCACAAGGGGAACTGTGCATAGAGAATATAGGGGAGGAAGGAGCTGGACCAGGATGCCAAGGCCAAGGGCCATGTGCTCCCTTCATAAAGGCAAAGAGCAGGCAAGGAGGGAAGGATGCTCATAGAAAGTCCCACAGACTCCTGAGTCAGGGTGGACCATGGGCAGCTTGGGAGAGGCTCTGCCTGTGTAGACATGGGTGCCAGGGAAATCCTCAGGGGTCTAGGAGGCAGAAGGCTGCCTGGCCCAGACCTCTGTAAGGCAGGAGCCCCCAAGGAGGTGGGCTGTAGAAACTGGCTCAGCCTTCTGCTTCCCAACCCTCTTGGGCACTGTAGGGCTACAGGAGAAAGAGGGCCCATTCATAGTGTGGGCCGGCCCGCTGTGGTCTGCAGACATGTTATGGCCCATCCCTGGCTGGCTGTCACTAGGGGGATGGGGGATGGGCACTGTCCTCTTCCTCACTGCTACTCACCCCCCCCCCCAGTCAGCCCAGAGCAGCCGGCCTGAGGCTGTGGCTGAACCTCGTAAATCCTGGGATGCTGGAGACAGCCCAGGTGAGGCTGGGAACAATGCCCCATTGTGGCCCCGTGGGGACGGTCTGCCACCACTTGCCACCAGCCCCTATGCTGTAAAATCTCTCCCCATGGATCCAATTTCGCCTCTCCGGCCCTTGAGGGGTTAGGCCTGGGACAGGCGCAGTTCCATTCCACACAGAAACCATTTATGGCCGGGATAAAGGCTGCCTTCATCAGCACCGAAGGGCCAACGTTTCCTGGCCCCATCGTTTTGTCACTGCCACATCTGTCAGGTGGCAGCATGCACACTGATGGGGGCTCATGTGGGGGCAAGGAAGGACCTCAGCGGCCACTACAGGGAAGAAGGGCCTACAGTCTTGCACTTCCTGTGAAGCCTATGGTGCCTCCCTGGCTTCCCAACTTGTGCTTCAGTGGGATATTATTGCAGGGTCTAGATCCAAGGTGGGGGCACGTGTCCTGAGGGACTGGCAGAGAGGACACCAGACCAGGCTGAGTGGAGACATTGCCCTTTATGGCAGAAAGAGTTTGTGTGTAGATACATTAATGAGCAAGCCAGGAACAAAGCCTAGAGGAGGCTAGGCTTTGACCTTGCTAGGCTCTAGTTCCAAAGCCCGAGAAGCAGAGGAGCTGGGAACATCTGGGAGAGGATGGGAGGGAATGCCACTTTACCCTTTAAGTTCAGGGCCAGCAGTGGGCCTCAGTTCCATCACACATTTGAGGAGCAACAAGGATGTAGGAGCCACCTTGTCCTTGGCCTGGCTGTTTATCTTCTGAAAAGCCTCTCCCAGGCTGTGGACACCACAGCTGTGCTGGTCCTTTTGTGGTGATAGCATGACCCGAGCCCTCACCTGTATCTTAGCATCTATGCTTGCATTTCAGTGCAAGATAGAAAAGACAATGCTGAGCCAGAAAGTCATTGTTTCTTGGGTGTCATTTCTTTAGATGAGAATTGTATGAACTTTGTGTTCACCATAGTAAGGAGGCACTCTGAAAACATCACAGAGGGAATAGGATGGGTAATCATAGTCCCACATCCTGAGGCAGCAGAGGCTCACTGTCCTGGACCTCTAGCCTGCCTTCCCTGCCCACTCCTTCACTGGGGAAGGAAGCTGGAGAGAGGCCAGGACTAGAGGTTCATGAGCTTCCTCACTGACTGGTAACTGGGGTAGAGCAGAACAAATTTTCTCTTGCAGTATGGCAGTGGGCACTGGGTAGGTTCTGTGGTTGGGGTGTCAAAGTCACTATGACAACTGGATATCTGAAGCCTGCAGAAATAGGGGCAAGAGAGTGAGTTCTGGAGACTCTTATTAAACTCTGGTGAGCCCCAGTGGGTGTAGGATAGGGAAGGTTATGTCAGGTTCTTTCTCACCAGGCAGGGGGCCAGGTTAAACTGGGGAACTGGTGCTGGCTGGCACCTACGAGTCACGGTTACTTTTGGGCTTGCTCTATAACTGGGTGACAACTGGTCACAGTGCCCAGGCTGATTCAGGTCCAGGATTCCAATTTTAGGAAATTTTGTGATAGTTAATTTTGACTGTCCATTTGGTGGGATTTAGAAATATACCTCTGGGTATATCTTGTGACAGTGTTTCCAGAGTGCTTTAGGGGAGAGCCACCCTGAATGTGGACAGCACCAGCCCCTGGGCTTGGGTCCTGGACTGCATGAAAATGAGAAAGCAAGCTGAGCATGAACGTTCACCTCTCTCTGCATCCTGACTGTGGCTGCAGTGTGATCAGCTGCCTCATACCCCTGCAGCCATGAGAGGCTGCATCTCTTCAAACTGCGAGCCAAAATAAACCATTCTCTTAAGCTGCTTCTGCTGGGATCCTGGTCACGGCAAGAAAAGAGATTAACACAGAGGAAAAACTGAGTAAGATAGACAGAAGACTGAGCGAGCACCTCAAGCGCAGGTGGGGAACAGGGCCTGCTCTGTGAACACAGGCATCACGCTCCAGGCTGCAAGCAGCACACTTCCTTCATCCTCAGAAAGGATCAGGGAGGCAGGGAAACCAAGGCTGAAAGGGAATAGGACTGCTTATGCTCTTAATTATCACTGGGTCAGAGGATTCTGAATTGGCACCAGATTTAGGTCATGTATCTCTCGCCCACAGATGTGGAAGTGTGTGTGTGTGGATTGGGAGCACATGGGGTTAGAGGTGCAAAGAGAGGGCAGATGCTCCTCACCTGGATGGGTCCTGGCTCCTCCTTCATGAACCTTCTCCCCACTGGCCCTGCATCAGAGGCCTCTGGGTGTTGCCTTCGCTGTATCTCACATGCTTTCCTGACTTCCCATCTACCAGGAAGAGTGGGATTGGAGAAGGGGCTATAGAAGAGCTGTGGAGGCTACTGGTCACCTGACCTTCCTTCTATGATCCAGCCACTGCTGGGAGCTGAGCCTGCTTCCTTTCTCACCCCGTCAGACTTTGTCATCCTCCTAGGAACAGTGAGACCCAGGCCCTCAGAAAGCCTGATGCCTAGTGCCTCTGCTCTTCCCCTTTCTTGCACTGAGCCCTGAGCTCAGCTCTGGTCTGGGCTTAGGAGCGCTGGCCTGAGGCAGGGTCAATTTCACTCTTCTACTTTCCTGCCTCTCTGAGGAGTGGCTAAAGTCAATTTATTTGACTTCAGCTATGATTTTGTGCCCTTCTTGCCTCTCCACCTTGAACTGACTTTCTTCATTCTTTTCCACGTGAGCTCCCTGACATTGGGAGGTCAACCTGTCTGTATCAGAGGCCCGGGATCCTTGGTGTTCTCTGTCCTCCATCTTCCTGTCAAGTCTCTGAAGGGGCCTGCAGTCTGTGGGCCTGGTCCATACTGTTAATGCCACACCTATATCCATCACAGCCTCTCATAGCTAATGGGAGTCCCTCCTTATCTCCCTTTTTCTGCTATAGAAAGCCCCTGGGGTTTAGCTGAGCAATCTGTACCTTTCTCACTAGATTATATCTTGCTGTACTCTCTGACTTCAGGGGGGCACTGCCTCCATGTCCCAGGGCCTCTGTATAGGCTGCCCTGGCCTGGCCTCCACCTGGACCTCTCCTGTTGGCTTCTGGTTCCTGACTTCCTCACCAGGGAAAGCCTGTTTCTGCTACTTTCTCCTCTCTACCATGGGAAACACATAATTACAGGTCACTATGGGTGTCCCCTCCTCTGTGGATTTCAAGGACAAGAGTCAGCCCGTTCTACTAGTCTAATGGGATATGGAGCTGGCAGCAGTGGGTGCGAGATGCCTGGCTGACTGAATGAGCTCATGCAGTGCTCAGAGGTTTCCTACTTGCTTCCCTGGGGCTTCTGCCCCTCTGTTTTGGCTAGAAGGGCTGCATTTTAGAGGATTCTGTGGGCTCTGGGGAAGTACCCCACATGTCTACCCTAGTTGTTAGAGGTGGCCCATAGTAGCCAGAGGGGATGTCATAGACATGTAAACCAAGTCTGTGGGCTTGCTGGGTATACCCAGACATGCCCTACATGGTGCCTGTAGGCTGAACCCCATCAATAACCATGGGCCCCTCACCATGCCCACACAACCAGCCAAGAGTGACCAGGTGACACAGGCTACCTAGGCCCCAAGCCAGGACCTCACACCTTCCTCAGAAGCCCCACCCCTTGGGGGGTAGGTGCCGGTGGTCCGATGGGGCGTCCACCCGGCTGGATATAGCATCTCTGTGCGGGCAGCAGGCAGCTGGCCACCTCGCTGCCCACACAGATGTCTCTTTATGCTCCGGACCTGTATTTGCGGCTCCGGGCTCCCTAGGAACAGAGGGGGCGCTGTGCACACTAACCAACCTGTGTCCTTGGCTGTGGGGTGAGGTGGTGAGCAGAGAGGTAGGGCAAGGGAGGAGATAGGTGAGGATACACAAGGGCCCCACTCCACACTCTGGAGCTCATAGTAACATGTCAAAAGGGGCCTGCTGAATATGCAATGGCTGCTCACCAAACCCCATCTGCCAGCCTCCTCAGAGGGAAACCTTTCAATGACTTCAGGGTGCACTGCCACCCTCACGGTCTGCTCCACTTTCTGCTTCTCTTAATCCATTTTTTGCCATGAGGCAACATGACAGGCATGCCCTGTACCCTCCTTCCCCAGAGCCCTTTGTAGGCCAGCTTTACACCTTGCTCCCTGGCCACTCTAGAGATCCCTGGCAGACCTGCCTACCCTCTAAACTCCTTTGCAAAAGCACAGGTCTGCCTGGAAGAAGCACCTGAGCAGGGAGGATGAAGGCTTGACCCCCATTCCCCATACCAGCCTGGGCCTTGTGTTTTCTTGGGAGCGCAGTAGCCACTGGGACAGTGTCCTGGTGCTTAGTGCCGAACCACAGGCACATTGCTCACCTGACTAAGACAGCCTGTTCTTTCAGAGATGGAGATCTGGAGGTCAAGAGTACCCTAAGCTCAGGGTCCCTGCAGGAGCTGCTGAGGAGGCCTTCTGTTCTGGGCCAGCACAGCTACCCCTCAAGGCCACAGGAGAGGGACGGGATATAGAGCAGTGGAGGAGGGAGATCCAGGAGCAGAGGCATGAATGGATGGGCCGAGGGCGGGAAGCAGCGGATGAAGAGCGGGCGGGGAGGCAGCATGCTGCCAACCTAAACAGCCCAGCGTGCCTCAGCCCGGCATTTAATCCACAAAAATTTCCATCTGCTTCTGGAGCCCTTGGAACCCAGGCAAGGAAAGGCTGTTCCCTCAGCAAAGCAAACAGGCCTCCGTGTGTGCAGCCGTTCCCCATGCTCGTGGCCTCAGCTGAAAGGCAGAGTCAGCCATTTTGTAGATGAGGCCCTCCAGGCCAGACAGGACCCCCACCTGCACCCCAGGCCTTGGGTGGGTGAGCATGGAGACGGCGCTTGCTTTGTTAGCAGGTTTCACTGGCAGGGACCTGCTGGATTCACCTGCCATTCAGTAGAGGCTATGTGGGCCACATGCTGCACTGGGGCTGAGAGGCTCTCCCTATCCAGAGAGGCCCACTGTGACATCATCCAGGTTTGGCCCTGACTGTCACTTGCCATGCCAGGTGTTCCCAATGGTCTCTGTGCACCCCGAGGGGTGCCCCCAAGTGTGCCTCATGCCTGCTATCCCCGCCCTGGCTTCACCGGCCCATGGTTTCCGGAGCTGCCAGGGCTAAGGCCAGGGCCAGGCACGGCTGGCTGTCCCTTTCTAGGCTGGTCCTCTCCTAGGGAGGGAGGGAATGGCTCTAGGTTGGGAGATCTATTTTTGGTGGTGACCAAACTGCTGCTTAATATGCAGAGCTGGGGCATGGTCGGCCTTGGCCCACAGGGTGACAAGTTTAAAAAGAGGCTCATTTTGACCAAAATACATGTTTTTCTGAGGTTGGCTAAGGAGGCCAGGCAGGGCTGGCCACACGGACACAGTCTCACACCACCCTCACACCCCATCCTCAGTGGATGGTGCCCACTGCCTCCCTTTACAGAAGCTACTGATTAGAGATCGCCCAACAGCCCGGTGGAGGCCCAGAGCCCTCGCCTGCTACAGGCAGACACATGTGCCTCTGTCTGCTGCCCGCCTGCTCCCTGCCTCTAAGAAGCAGTCGCACCCACAAAAGTTGACATGGGCTTGAGCTAAATTTTCAAAAAAATGTAAATTTCCTCTCTAGCCAATATTTGAGACCTATAAATAGAGTCACTCAGGAGAGCTGGTGCGAGGCGGGGGAGTGTCTCCCACACAGACAGGGAGAGAAATATCCTAAGAGAAAGGAGTGCAGAGGGAATGATGGCTCTGAGGTGGGGGTTGCTGGAGACTTGAAAAGCAGTGGTCACCGTTGGAGTGGGGGAAACTGAGACCCAGATTTGGGATGATTGCTCAGGGATACATGGCAGGTTGGGGCAGAGCCAATTGTTGCCCACACTCATGCTCACACTACGAGCTCTGTGGTCAGTGCCCTGGGTTTCTTAGTTCTAGAATATTCATACAATATTACCCATACCGCAAGGCCCTTGCATACAACGGTCCTGTGGCCTGGCTGGGGATCCTCTATCAGTACATGGTGCTCACAGGACCTGCTAGATCTCCTAGCCTCTGAGTGTCAGCAGCAGGGCTTGCAACCTAGGTGCTGGCTCCAAAGGCATTGAAGGAGGCCCAGGTTCTGACCTGCATGAAGCAGACAGTGGACCATAGCGCAGGGCTTGTGGTGTGCCTGTGCACACCAACAGAATAGCATAGATGCAGTACACCTGGGGATAGCAGAGCCTGCGGAAAAGAAGGATGATGACCCTTGGCATGGGGTTCAGGGGCTAGATAGGCCCAGTGGGATCTTGAGATGAACACTGAGATCATGCCTGCAGCAAACCAGCATGGTTCCCTCGCAGGGGAGTGACCCCCAAATCAGGCCAGACTAGAAAACTAGAGAAGGCCATGATTTTCTCTTAATTTCTCCAAATTCATGGTAACTGACATAGAGTGTCCTCCCTACCTTGAATGAAAGAGAAAATTTAGGCTCACTGAAGACAGTGGGGTCTGCTAAAGGCAGAGAGGACTCCCCGACAAGGGAGTGAGCTCTAGTTCCATGTCTATCTGCAGCTTTTGAGGTCCAGATAATGTCCTTGTTATATGGATGGTGGAGAAGGTTCCCAGTCTCACAGGCTGTCTGGGTTGGATTGGGCTCTGAGACTTGCTGTCACAATGAGCAGGGTATATAAGGTCATTTTCAGGCTGACCATCATTGCCGGGCTACTCTGAAGGCCTGGGAAGAGCTGGGGCGGAGAGGGTCTAGCACACAGGGTATCAGGCTGTGATAGTCCTGGCACCATGGCAGACTGTAGCCAGACAGTTAGAGGACCAGGGCAAGGATGGGGATGACAGTTACATTGTTTCTGAGTCTATCTGTGGGTCAGACATTGCTTTCCTTCCAATGCCAGTCCTGGGAGAAGCATTAAGAAGTTGCTAGGCATCAGAATCTCCTGCAAAAGACACCCCCCACACACACCTCCACCATGGTTATAGGAAAGTATCAGCTGATAGCTTCTCCCAGAAGGAAGTCAACATGTAAGAAAATGACACAGTCACAATGGGTAACATAGCATTTGTGTCCTTGGTGTAGCAAGCTCTCTTCAGTCATAGGTTCTATAGAAAAGCCCGGGGAAGGCTGTGAGAATTGGACATCCATGTGCTTTCCAGCCTATAGCTTAAGGATAAGCTCTAGGTCCAGCAGAGAGCTGGGTTACACAAAGACACCGCTGACTGTTGACACCTCAAGAAGCTATGGAAGAAGAGGAGTTGGTCACAGTGGATACCTCCCCAAACAGAGTGTCCTGAAGTCCTATGGCCATCAGGACATAGTATGTAGTTCTGTAGGGATATTGCTGTTACCCAAGGCACAGCTGGAGGAGCAGCTGTAAGCCTCATGGCCCTTCTCTTCCCAGGTGATTCTGGTATAGCAAACCATAGGGTGAATCCTGGGTGTCTTTTGCAAGGACTCTTCTCAGGCCCTAAGGTATACCTGAAGGCAGAACCGTGTGGCTCACAGGACACAAGCCTGATGACTATGGCCTAACTTGGCGAGTGCAGGTTCTTTTCATGAGTGGCTTCTCTTAGAGTGTTAGCTGGGTACAGGGACTCCCCAGCAGCCATGCCCACTCCCGCCCAGGACCAGGGTGGTGGGGCACTATGTCAAATGGCGCTTTCATTATAGGTTTATCTTTGAAACCCTAGACAAAACAGGGCTTGTGTGGTTTGACTGAAGGACCAGCACCTCAGGACTCCACCATCCACTAAGACAGCTCCTCAGGAAAGAAAAAATACACGAACCTTAAAATAACCAGTTCCCAGAATAGCAAACGAATGCCGGCTTCTGAAGGGAGCTCTTTGATCGTCTGGAGCCCCATGCCTTTGCCTGTTTACGGCCCTGTCACTCAAGAGTAGCCCAGCAGCAAGGCAAGGAGGGGTGATGGAGTGGGGCTGGGGGACAGTGGAAAGGGGGACTTGGTGGGGGATGCAGTGCTGTGGAGTGTTCTAGGCTGCCCCATTTTCTGATGTAACCAGCCCATGCAGGTAGTGATGCTCTTAATGGCGGCTGGCAAATCAGCAAGGAGCATGGCTTGTGGGTCCCAGCCTGTGGTCTTCTGGGACCCTGGAGCGGGGGGACATGGCCTGGGGAAGGGGCTTAGGAGAGGGAGCCCAGGGAGGCCCTGCAAGTATGTTTTCCTGAGTAGGCAAAGGATTCAGGGCCAAAGATGCTGCTTCGTATCTCTCTTCCCCTCCATGCCAACTCTACTTGCCCTTCCCACTTTTCTCTTGGTGTTCACAGACCTCCTGGTCTGGTCATGGCCACCCTTGCCTCCCTGTACACCATCTATATGAAACAGTGCCAGCCAACAGCTCAGCCCCAACCCCATACTAGCTTCAGAAGAACTGAGTTCTAACTATCTAATTTTAATAAATTTAAATTTAATTGCACCTGGGTCCTTAACTGAGTTTTAAGAACATTTAAAGAATCTCTTTTCCTAGACTGGGCCTGTAATCTAAACATTTAGGAGAAACAGGGGAATCACTTGTGTTTTTAAAGTCAGTGTTAGCTACATAGGGAGTTCCAGGCTAGCCTGGGGTACATAGTGGGTTTTAGGCCAGCCTGGATTGTAGAGCAAGACCTGATCTTAAAAACAAAGACAACTGCCTCCAAATCTCCTTTCCAAGTTGTAAATTTTATGAAGGCTTAATACAACTCAGAAATTCTCATGAAAACCCAGTTTCAAATTGAGATGGACTATATATGTATAAAATTTGTCTGACTTCTGAGGACTCAGAATAAGGGAAGACTGGCAGTTGTTCTAACAGTTTCTGTATTGATTATATTGGAATCATAGTATTTGGGGTCTCCTGAGTTGAATAAAATGCTTGATTGTGATTTTAATTTCATTGTATCACTTTTTAGAGCCGCTATTGGAAAATTAAAAATCTGTGACTAGTAGCCAGGAGCTGACTAGATAGTGGGGAGGGTAGAAGCTGAGGACTCAGAGGTAGGCACTTCCAAGGGCGTCCATGCACCATGAGTTTTAGTTTGTACAATCTTACTAATGACGTTGAGCATTGGGACCTGGGTGTCTCAAAGCAGAAACCTTCACCAAGCTGCAACCTTCAAATAACTTGGTGGGAAAGTCAACAAAATTAACCCACTCCCTGAGAAGACTGTCAAGATGGCTTTAACTGTTAAGAGGAAGGGAACAGTTTTTGCCCTGGGAAGCTGTATCCTCAAGCTAGTTACAGCTCAGATTAGAGCTCAAACTCTTATCTTCTGAGTGGTCTGGAAAACCTCGAGCCTAGGGCGGAAAGGCCAGGCTGGATGTGTGCCCATCTGTGTAGCAGCAGGAGAGGGAAGCAAAGCAGGCACTTCATGGAAGGCAGTGTGTGTGTGAGAAGGAGGTGGGAAAATTTGCTGATCATATATATGTGTGTGTGTGTATATATATATATATATATGTGTGTATATATATCCACATGTGTACAACACAT
Organism: Dicrostonyx torquatus; assembly: GCA_028555095.1. Classification (NCBI taxonomy): domain Eukaryota; kingdom Metazoa; phylum Chordata; class Mammalia; order Rodentia; family Cricetidae; genus Dicrostonyx; species Dicrostonyx torquatus. Next base: position 2,588,882 of record JAQHUG010000157.1, read on the forward strand.
ACATATACAAAAGACTTACAAAGCACAAGAAAGCCATAGTACAATAATCTTTATGACTATAGATGCAAGCCAGGCATGGTAGTGCTGGAATCCAGTATTTGGGGGGGGGCAGAGTCGGGAGGATCATAGTGAGTTTGAGACCAGCCTAGGTTACACAGTAAATTCCAGGCCAGCCTGGGATAGACTATTACAAGGACATTCTGCCTCAATCTCCATTTTGTTCATCTCACAAGTGTGTGTGTGTGTGTGTGTGTGTGTGTGTGTGTAGACATAAATACAAATGTTCTTAACACAATATAGCAACCTCAGCCTTGCAACCTAAAAAAAAGCCATCACTATGACCAAATGGGGCTTATCCCAGGAATGTGAGGTTGGTTTAGTACCCCCAAATCAGTTGCGCTATCATACTGTATTAATAGAATAAGGGGTTAAATGCCAAGTGGTCACCTCGATGGAGTCAGAAAGGACAGGCAGGAAACTTGCTCATTTACTTCTGGTCAGCTCTCAATGCACTCAGCATTGGAGGAAGTATCCTTAACCGACAGGAAGCATTGATGGGAAATCCAAAGCCATCACCATCTTTAATGGCAGGTGACTGGAGGCCTTCTTCCAGTGGATTCTCCAGCCTTTTCTAACACATTACTGACGTTTCAGCCAAGGTAAGAGCAATGGGAAGGCAGGGAGAGCAGGAAGGAGGGAAGGAAGGAAACTAAAGGCATTTGGACTGGAAGGGAAGAAGTAAGTTTGTCTTCATTATCTGTAGCAGGAATGGAAAATCTAACAGAATCGACAGCAAGAACAAAACCCGAAAACCAAGAATAGCAAATTTGGAGTTTCCCAGGTCAGCCAAAGATTGTGTTTCTAGCTCCAGTAAGGAACCATTCCAAAGTGAAATTAAGAAAAACAATTAGTAATTTCATGGTGAGTAAAATAGGAGTGCATTTGACAACAACAACAAAAGTACAAAATTTAGATATCAGAAACTACAAAAAAGTACCAGAAAATTTGTGATCCTAGAACCTGAGGCAGGTAGAATTTTATGGTATAGTTAGTTCCAGGATAGCCTGGGCTAAAGAAATAAACCCTGTCATAACTTTACCTCCCAAGAAATGAAAGTAAAACACATACAAGGAAAGAGATAGTGTATTCATGGTACTGGAAAACCGACTATCAGTAAGTTAAGAAGCAGCAGCATTTTTGTGGCATCTGCTGGTAGGCAAATACTGAAGACTGTTAGACCGTTAGAGGTCACCTTTGGTGTGGACTATACCTTTTTTTGTTTTGTTTTGTCTTTGAGACAGGGTCTCACTTTGTAGCCCTGACTGACCTAGAACTCACTGTGTAGACCAGGCTGGCCTTGAATGCACAGAAATCTGCCTGCCTCTGCCTCCCAAGTGCTGGGTTTAAAGGTGTGAGCCATTATGCTTGGTCTCTGGCTAGATACCTTTAAAAGGCTGGGAAGATAGCTCAGTTGTTAAGGAACTTGCTGTGTAAGCGCGAGGACCAGAGCTTAGTTCTCAGATCTCATGAAAAAAAGTCAGGCATGATGGGCACATACTTGTAATCCCAGGGCTGGGAAAGAAAAAGGAGACTAGTGGGTCCCCGGAGTTCTCTGAGCAGGCAGCCTTTACTTACTTGGTGAACTGCCAGTCATGTGAGAACTTTTCTCAAAGAATAAAAGGGATGTCTGCTGAACAACAACAGCTGAGGTGTTTCTCTGACCTCTGTACACATGTACACCTGCACACATGTGTACCTGAACACACATGGAGGCACACATATACGCAAAATGAAGCCAACAAAAACTTAGATTTTATCTCATTTCATACCCTAAAATTATCTCAAAATCTAGACCTAAATACAAAAGCTCATTCTATATAATTTTTAGAAGAAGAAGAAAAAAGAAAGAAAGCAAGAAAATGTTCATGACCTCAGATAGGGCAAAGGGGTCTAAGAACATCAAAAGCAGGAGCCATACAAAACATACAAAAGACAAATTGGACTTCATTAAAATTAAAAACTTCTGTGATTTAAAAGACAATTCAGATAATGAAAAGACAGCCGGAGATTAGGAGAAAGTATTTGCAAGTCATACGTCTGATGGAGGACTTGTACCCAGAACATATTAAAAACTCCTGCCACTCGACAATAGAGCGGAGTACCTAATTGGAAAACGGGCAAGAGAGTTGAATAAACATTTCACCAGAGAAGACTATGAATGGCTAATAAGCACATGAAAAGTTGCTCAACATCATTAGTCATTAGGGAAATGCAAATCAAAACCACAATGAGATACCATTACATACTCACTAACAGGGCTGAAATAGAAAAGACCAGGCTTACTGCCTAGTTGCAAGGCTGAGAGAAAGTGGGCCGTTTACACATTGCTGATGGGAAAACAAGGGGAAAAAAAAAACTTTAGAAAATAGTCTAGTGGTTCCTAGAAAGTTAAACAGAAATTTACCCTATGACTTCTCAGAAATTATAGATCAAATAGATAAAGAGATTCCAACGAGGATATAGAAGATTTGAATAAAACAATGAACAAGCTTGTTCTAGCGCTTGTAAACACAGCCCTGCATCCAATGGCTGCAGAATATGCTTTCAAGTACTCAAGGCACGTTACAAAGGCTGAGCACGTGTTATACTATAAAACATCTTTCGAAACATTCCAAGGGGTTGATATCCCAGGAACACTTTCTCTGACAGTGAAACAATGTTACTAGAAAGTTCTACCACAATAATAACAATGATGAAAACCACAGTTATGCTGCCATGGCATAACTCTCGGCATAAACAAGAGATGATGGAGATTAGAAAAATACACCATAAGCGGATGAAAGTGAAAGTGAAGCACTTTATCAAACGTAGGCAGCCTGAGGCAGCACTGTGCGCAGTCCCCCCAGTGACTCTGGAGGCTAGCGTAGGACAGCCTGGAATTTGAGGCCAAACTGAGCTACATAGTGAGACCCTGTCTCAAAAAATATGCTATGCCTTGTTCAGTGATATTTATAGAAAAAATAGTGTAAATGATATGAATAGCTATCATGGCTTACACACTTTAAAAATCTAGAAAATCTGGAGATTAACAATTAATTATCCAGTTTAAGAAGTTAGAGAGAGAAAAATACATTAAGGCCAAGGATTAGAAGGAAAGAGATAAACAGATGTGAATAAGCAAGATAAAATCCCCAGGCAAGAAGATCAACAAAGCCATAAGCTTGGTGAAAATATCAATAAAATTGGGGAATGCATGGCAGGCTTGGTCACTGTGGGAAACAGGAAAGTCACAGATAAACAACACTGGGAATGAGAGCGCACAGGGGCAAAATGCAGATGCTAAAAACATGCAGTAAACACCAATAAAATTGAAAACCAAGATGAAAGGTACAAATTCCTCAGCCCGACTGCTTATCAAAACTGACACAAGAAGAAATAAAGAGCCCGAGTAGTTCATAAGCCTTAAATCCCTGTAATCAGTAGTTTAAAATGTTCTCACAAAGGAAGCAGCAATCTGTGTGGTGTTACCTTGAAGTTCTAACAAACATTCAAGAGAGAAAAAAAAAAAATCAAGACTCACATAAAGTATTCCCAGATACAGGATTGGTGGGAACACCTTACCACTTAATCTGTGAGGAGCTACAACTCAGCAAAAATGGCAGAATAGAATTAAATGGATTTTGACAGCACTTAAGACTTAATATGGGATGTGAAAGATGAAGTAGGGAAGTCTGCAGTGATATCTAAATAACTAATCCCCCAGCCAGAGAATTTGAAGGCCTGGGCTTAGAAGACATCCCACTGGAGAGAAAGGATGAAACAGGATACCCAAGGAATGGCCTGGGATGACAATGTCTCAGAGGCCACTTTGTAGGCCTCATAATAGAAGATGGTCCATGAAGTGAAGGCAGATGGTAGGGGCTGGGTGCTGTCCTTGTACAGGGAGTGTGTATGGCCTGGATTCTAGGACAGGACTAAGCAGAAGGAGTGTTGGGGCCTCACCCCCCACCCCCAGATGCCCTGTGAGCAGGGTCTGGAAACCAGAGCTCCTCTGTGTCCGGCTTTGAGCCACAAACATTTCCTGCAGAAAACAAGAAAGTCAGTCTCTTGGCCCCACTGTGCTCAGCATATCAGCACGACAGTGTGAGCTTAGCTTGTAAAATAAACACTGTGGCAGGTCCAGGTCCAAGAAGAGCTAAGAACACCATGGGGAAGAGGAGGGTGTGGGTTCTGCAGAGAGTCAGAGGACCCTAAGGAAGCCAGTCGGGGGGGGGGCAGGCAGGGCTAAGCAACAGAGAGAAGGGGCAGGACCCAGAACTCTGGGGTTCTTGTTACAGGGATAACAAGATGGCCTATACTATCTTGAATTGCCACCAGTCCTGACTGCTGTAACCCCTGGATAAGGCCACTGACCCCCTACCCAGCCGTAGCTCTCAGAGCTGATTCAAGCCTCATTTCCAAAGGATCTTCTCTGAATTGTTCTTCTCTTTCCCACATCTGTGACTGCCATGAGGACCAGCTCTTTGTATAACTAGCTGTGTGACCACAGGAGACTGCTTGATCTTTTAGAACAAAGGGATCAGTAATATACAGTGACTGCATGACAGGAGTCCATGGGCATGGCTCCCCGGTATGGGTCCCTGGCCTAGACCTAAGGAAACTCCTGGTCAGGAAAACCGAAGTACCCCTGAATAAGTTCAGCTTGTTTCTCCTGGGAAACTCTTACAAGTAGACATCCCAAATCTCCTTGGATCCTTAGCCTGATCCCCTTCTGAGAGTGAGATCCAGCTGTTTGTGAGTGGGGTTCAGCCCTGTTGTGTGGGTAGCGTATGGTGGGACACCCTTCACAGCTGAGCTAGGTGAGCTGCTGGGCACTGGAGACTTGATTTTGGCCAGCCTGCAGCTGGCCTGGAGGGGTGGGAGGGAGGGGCTGTCAGCAGGGAAGCCCAGGGGCTCTGGCTGGGCTCAGCCAGGCTGGCTGGCACTGGCTCGGCTCTGGGACTGCTGGGCTCCCAGGGATTTCCTGTCCCCTACTTCCCAAGGTCAGCAGGATTGCGCATGGGTTGTTTCTGGTCCCGATGGTTACGTTGATAACTGTGATAATGTGGGGCCCCGGCTATGCCATCGTGCCCTCTGGGCCCAGCAAAGCTCTTTCCCAGGGTCTGTCCCCACAGGGGGCAGTGGTCCCGGACAGGGGAGGGACTAGGCAGATTGCCATGGGCCGTTTGTGTCAGTGCATCTTTTTCAGCCTCTTGATGTACAATGAGGGTCCAGGCTAGATTCTGGGAGATGCCTTGGTTCAGTGTGGACCATGGCCTTGGACAGAGGACTCACTCTTCCACCTTAACCATCTTGAGGCAGGGGGTAAAGATGAAGTGTGATATTCATGAGGTGTTTGTGCAGGATCCCAGCATCCTTGCAAACCTGGCTCAGAGCCCAGACAGGGCCAAGGTCATCAGGAGCTCTGAGGATCGGCCTAGCTTTGTTCCTAAACCTTACTCCCAGAGACCATGGACTCTGGAAAACCAGCCCTTTGTTGTTCTGATCTGATGAAACACTGGCACGTACTTCTGCCCCTGCCTCTGCCCCTGCCCCTGGGCCAGTACAGGCTCCACTTTGGTCACAGAGTTGTGACCTGGTTCTTAAACCCCAACTGCTGCTGGGCAGCCATATTTTGAGTCTGGAAAGAGAGACACTGGTAGGAGACAATACCTATTCCTTCTGTCACTTACAGGAGACACCAGGTTTCTGGTCTGGGATTGAGGACAGCCTGTTGTGTGTGTAATGGGGAGAAGGGGAAAGCTGAACAGTTAGAATGGGGTAGAACTTGATCAGGTCAGGAATTTGTGCTGATTACTGGGACTGGAGATGGCAGGCTGCTTTGAAATTTTTGGTGAGAGAAGGCTCATATACTTAGGATTTGGTCTATGCTATCTGGGGGTGGGGGGAGACCTCCCTGATTCCTATCGGCAGTAAGAGTGGTCAACAAAGATGGCCTTGACCAGGAAAGACTTGGGGTTGTCTGAGAGATTGAGTAGGAGACTCAAACCGGGGTGTCTGTCACTGGTCCAATAGGCCCATGTACAAAGAAGAGGGAAGTCAAGGGTATCCTTGATCATACAAATAACAAGGCTCTGAAGTCACCACTGAGCCCAGGCCTTGTGAACTGAACGTTCTGAGTATCTTTTCCATCCTGCCAGATGAACACAATCTTTGTTCTAGCTAGCTACTCTGCTGATCAATGGCCACAGTACCTCCCTGCTCAGGTCTGGGATACTACAGGTTATACCAGGTCCTGTAGTGATACTCAGTGCCGGACATATACACCCCCAGGGTCCCAGAGAATATCTGGAGCCTAGACCACGCCCCCTCCTGATTCCTTTTACTGACCACAGAGTTCCATGGCTGCCCCAGACTGGGGACACTTGTGCTATAGTGAGGAGAAGAGAGACTTCAGAGCCCAATGCCCAGTATGTGTTAAGAAAAGGAAAGCTGGCTTGTCCTATGTGGGCCAGATTATCCTTGCCTACCTGCCCAGTTGCAGCCCATATAGGAAGAGAGCCAGAGCCAGGCGTTGCTAGGGCAACCCAGCAGCAACTACACTCCCCACTCAACTGAAATTCCACTATTTTTAGCCTCCTAGTTATGTTCAGATAAAATCCGTGTATACAGACAAGTTGTCTGGCAAGATAACGGCACACCTCAAACTGCAGAGACTTCAAAGAGTAGCAGTGGGTTGTACCATGGGCCCAAGAAAGCTCCCCGAATGAGTCAGAGCCTCCAGCGGCTTGTGAAAGGTAGGGTGTTGGGCCCAGAACATGGAGGGCAGTGGAGTAGCCTAGCGGCCTAGCTAATGCCAGCTGTGACATTCTGGAACATGAGATTGTGGGCAGTCAAGATACCTACCACAGTATCTTGAGAAGGACTTTCCACACTAGTAAGGTCCAGGGTAAGTAGAGGCCAGCACCATTCAGGAATCTACCCTATCCAGGTTCTGAGTCTTTTGAAGGTTTGGTCTACTCAGAGCAAGGATCCTATCCAGGTAGCCTATGGGAAGGTTGATGGGAGCCTGACTGTAGCTACCTCCTGACTAGGACACAGCCAGGATGCACTTAGAGCAGAAAGCTCGAAAGATAAGGAATGGAGGGAAAGAGCCAGGTCATGTTCAAGGTTTCAGTGTGACTGACTTTGAGGTCTTACTCCTTTCTTCCCAGGGCAGAGGCAGAGTCATAGGCCTTGGGACACTAGGTGGAAGCAGCCAGCAGTTAGGCAGGCTTCTGATGTCCTAAGCATACTACTGTGAAATGTATTGTCCACCCCCATGCATAGTGAGCTTCTCAAGAACCCCACAGAGGAGATCATCAGAGTGCGGTGGTGCAGTGAGATGCTGCCCTTTGGGGTATTGCGCTGGCCGAGGAGGATGGCTATTGGAGCTGACAGAGTGGATGGGAGCCTACCTTGTCTTCCACCCGGTTCAGACGGGCACCAATGGTGTTGCTGCCACGGTCCTTGCTCTTCTCTATGGGATAAAGCACAAAGTCAGGGGTATGGGCTGTGGGTGTGGGTTTGGGAGCCTGGATGAACTGAACCTAAGGAGCAGGAGTTGGGGAAATGGGTAAAGATGCCCCTTTAAAATTTCTCGTGGCTAGAACAGCAGGGTCAGTGCAGGGAGAGGCACGTTAGTGGCAGAGTGGATCTGGGCTCCATCCTTGCTCCTCCTCGCTTTGGAACACCTGAGAGTCTTCCAGGAGGGACAGAACACTCTCTGTCCATGGGTTGATTCAGCTGGGTTGTGATACCTGCTGGGCTTGGACCCATCACCAGGCCAGGGTATCTGTGTCTCAGTGGTCCCCAACATTGGATTATGCCCCACAGTCCTGTTTGAACCTCTGCTAGTACTGTCACCAGGAATAATGTGCCTTGCTTTTTCTCTCGTGCGTCTTAGCCCCTTATCCTGAGGACCTGGGGGTTCCCACCAAGCCAAGAACTAGTCCACCAATTGCTACTGTGCATCCCTTAACACCTGAGCCATCATGGCCCCTGAAACTCTGGGCTGGCTGCTCATCTAATCCATGTGCCACACCAGGCCCTTCCATCACAGGAAAATGTGCCCTTGGTTCACACTACCATACCCAGAGTCTGACCATGATGCTTTAGAAATCTGTTAAAGTGACACAGCAGGTCCTGTCATCACCAAAACATCCCATTATACAGCCTGTCTACAGACACTTTGCCTACCAGGGTCTATCTACTCCTTCTGGCTTCTACACAGGAGGTCCTAGTGGCCTGTTGTGATGAAGAGGAGGGGCAGAGGGGGTAAAGGGGTGTGAGAGAGAGTAAGTCATGGGTTTCCCTGTCCAGGTACCAGTGCAGACACCCACCTGAGATGGGGATAAACAAAGATGGCTTTCCGATGGACTGGTCCAGCCTGGGAGAGAAGAGAGGAACACCAACTCACACAATGCCTGGGGCACCACAAAGACAGGCTATTGTATCTAGGAGGACAGTATGACACTCACTCCAGGGGTATCTTCCATTGCCACTCCAAGACCTGCTAAGAGGCACCCAAGACCCTGTGGCCAATGCTCTTGAGAGAGCCAGTCAAGAAGTTCAAATATGAGAGGCAGAAGCTTGAGGTGCTTAGGCTTCTTCTCTGGATGGATGAGTGGAGTGAGAACAGAGAAGTTCTGAACCTTTGGCCTTGTCTATGGAAGGTACAGTCATTTCTCCCAGCTGCACCCAATGATATACACAGAGCTAGGTTTGTAAGCTAGACCATGAAACTAGCCTTCTAGGTCCAAACCTGTGCTGGGCCCCAGGGACCACATTGCTTCAATGGAAAAAGGGTTGACACCAGAATCATAGACCGTGTTGGCTCTGAATGGTCAGAATCCTTAGCTCCACCCCATTGGCAGGAAGATCCATGGATGGAGGCTAACTCAGGGGTGGGCCTCACTAAGAACTCTTTCTTTCCCTGTGAGGCCAGGGCCCTCCTAGGGCCGTGTCACCACACCCGTTTCTGTGCCCACCTTCTCTGTAGTTCTTTAATGCGCACCATAAGGTTGAGGTGGCCCTGAGAGTACTGCTCGATGACGTCCCGCACATCATAGGGCTTCCGTGCTTGCTGCAGGTCAGAAAGACACATGTCACTTTCCTCTGAGTCCTGTAGGCTCAGTTCTAAATGCAGACAGTGATGGGGGCAGTGACAGGGAGGAATGGCTTAGAAAATATATAGTATCAGGCTTGACCCTTGCAGGCTGCCAGTGTAGCCTGTCTGGACTTTTACTTCTAGTCATTTTGCCTGCATTTTGCCTGCAGGATTAGATAGCTCCTGCCGGTCTACTGGCCCTGATTCCAAGCCTCTTCAGGAAGAGCTGACCTAGCAGGCCAGAGACATGATGCTGCATAGCCACAGTGCATCTGGGCCCTAGACTGCTTCTCAGGGTGGGGAGTTAGTACACCATGTGTTCCAGATGGCCCCCGATGCCACACGGATTTCCCCTAACACAGTCTAGCTCCCGTGAAGAAAGGACCTGCCATGCCCAGGGTAATTCTGGGCACCAGAACCACCACATTTTCTGTGGCCTACATACCCAATGACTGCTATGAGGCCCAATTTGGGACAGCACTTAAACAGATCCTTGGTCCTATGTGCATGTAGTTATGGCAGTCTTAGAACTGCGCTTGATAATGTCTCTGGGTCTTACGATCTGCCCTGATCCTCCCTTGTATAAGATGAAATTGTGAGCCTTGTTCCTGCTTCTGTAAAACAGGATACTGAGTCTATTCCTCTTTTCTGGAAAACAGGTTGCTGAGGTCTACTCTGCTATGTCTACGAGGGAATGAGTATAAAATAAGATCTAAGATGAGAAAAGCCAAGGAATCCTGATGTGGCACCTTGTCCAGTAAGAGGTGGCAATGACTGAGTTCAGGACCTGGGTCTCTCCGTAGTGTACACTGAGGGTCACTCTCAGTAATAGGGAAGGGAACTTGTGGGCCAAAATGCTTTATGAAGTGTGTGGCACCTCTAGGCGTGCCTGGTAGCACATGGGGTAAAACAGCAAGGGAGGCAGAAACTACAGTTTGAGGCAGTGCGGGCCTGGGCAAGGAGCAAGACAAGTCCTTATGTTGGTCTATGGCTAGTCTGAGAGTCTGAGGGCCACTGTGCCCAAGCGTGCATGGGTGCCTTTGCTAGCCTCTGCAAATGTGTATATGATCAAATGTGTGGTGGGCAAGTGGGAGGATGCAGGCCTGCAGGAGCAGGACGGCACAGTTAAGAAGGATCAGAGAGCCAGGCAGTGGTGGCACATGCCTTTAATCCCAGCACTTGGGAGACAAAGGCAGGTGGACATCTGAGTTTGAGGCCAGCCTGGTCTACAGAATAAGTTCCAGAACAAAAATCAAACAAAAAAAAAAAAAAAAAAAAGGAGGAAGATCAGATACCCCACCAACTACCTACACATGGTCAGCAGTTCTCCAGGCCTGTCAAGACTTATCTTAGGACTGCCAAGCTCCCCTCCAGGACCTGGTTGGGGCTGGGGGAGCCTCTGTCAAATATCTGCCTGGAGCTACTCTAAGAGACCATCTCAGTTTTCTCTTAGGGCAAGTGTCCTCTGGCGGCAACAGGAGCCAGAGATGAGCCAAGATAATGCCGTCTGTCCAGACTGACCAGCCTATGGATGTGGGCGCTCAAGGCAAATTTTTAAGGGCTAAGAGGCCCTGGCTCCTCAGGCCAGACACAAGGGCGGCTGGCCAAGGACTTATCGGTCAGCAAGGTAGGCAGGCAATGCCTGCATCAAGACCAGCAGGGCCAGGTGGGGAGCAGGTGGGTGAATGGCTGAGGAAAGAAATCTGGGTCACTAGGGTGGCCTAGAGCCCTTGGAGCCCTTCTCACAGGGACTCCCTCTTTATTTATCTCACTCTTTCTTGGAGGCCTGCCACCACCTGTCCACGTGTCCCCAACAAGAAAGCTCACTGTAGAGCCCTTATTTTTCTTTACTTAGAAACCTCAGTACCCCTGCAGGGCCCCTCTGGCACCTGGACTGAGTGTCCAGGGGAGAAACAGAACAGGAAGGTTGGAGTTGTTTGGCCTGTTCTGATAGCTTCCTGAGTCACTCTTAGGACCTAGTGTCCAGGGCCTGAAAGTGCAGGGCTCTGGGGCTTTTCCTCCTCAGCTTCCAAACATAGCAGCAGGCAGCCAGGCCCTTTGTGTGTGCCATGGAGAGTGGGTCTGCATGGATCACTTGGATGACCTCTGACTCAAAGGGGAACTTGCTTGGAAACCATGAGAGTCTCTGTGTTCCACTGGGCATCCAGACTGCAGAAGTGAACCCCAGGGAGCCATGGGCCTACCCAGCATAATGGCATAAAACCTAGCAAGCAGGTGCCATACTGTCTCATGTGGAACCTAGTCTAACACCTACAGGGGCTACTTCTCAGCCTGGGTACTGTCTTGACCTATCAATTTCTCATGACCTTTTAAACATTAGCAATTTAAGCTACACTACTTCCCAGTGTCACACCCTAGCCCTTCCTTTACCCCTAAGAGACTGTCTTGTCAAGGTGTAATTCCCCATGGGTTTCTCGTGGCTCCTTGCCAACCTGGGAAGAGCTAGTTCTATGGGAGGCTGTTTCGTCCCCTAATCTCCTTTAGCACCCTGTGAAACTGTAGGGGACATGACTTCTAAGTCGGGGGAGAAAGAGCATCAAGCGCAATCTCCATGGGGCCTTTGGATTCTTCTAGTACACTGCCAGGTGCTTCCTGGATTTGCCCCCTGCTGGGTGCCGTCCTTATTCCTTTTGATGCTATGAAGTCCTTAGCCATGGTGGGGCTTGGGCATAATTTGGTCTACTTGAGTTGCGACAGTACCAGAGGGTGCAGGCTAACAAGTAGGCAGCAGAAAGCCACCATGGTACAGTTGAAGTGTACCCTCCAGGGTAGCAGTGAGTAGCTAGGGTGAGGAGCCACATGCTGTTCTCATTAGTGTCAGGAGTTTGGCAGGAGGGCCAGTGGCCAGCCCAAGGGCTATTCTTAGGGCTGGAACATAACAGTTGAGATGCTGAGGACTACAGTACAGTGAGTAAGACTCATGTCTCCCAAAGCTCCTCTTAATATAATGCTGATAACCTGGGATGAGAACTGTGTCTTAGCCCCTACTTCTCACAGAGTAGGGAGGGGTTTTGGTTGCTCCAGGACTGAGGTGGGGGCTGTTCTGAGGGGACAGCAGGAGCCTGTGTCAATCCCACGGCCTGGTATGAAAGGTGTGGCCTATAACAAGACTCAGGGTTACCACTGAGATTGTCCTTGGAGACTAAGATAGGTTGCCCCAGCTTTCTCTTGGGCCTTGTGGCAAGAGAATGCCTTCTCCTTGCTGCTTCTATTGCATGTTCAAAAGTAGGGAGTAAGACTCTGTCCTCCCTATGATTTCTGCTCACAACTGTCCCACAGCAGAGGAGGAACACAACCTGCCACCTTATTCCCTGGGAGTCTTGAACTCAGAGCCTCAGGAGAACAACTCTGGAGGTGTGCTGGCAGCAAGTGGATCCCAGAGCTGCAGTTTTGCCAGGAGTCCTTGTTTCCTAAGCAAGATGCAGTAGGGTAAGATACAGAAAGGTGGCTGTAGGACAGTGGTTACTTCTTGTCCAGGTGACATTGCCAGGTTGTCACTCTCACAACCTTGTACAAAAGGAGAAGTAAGGCCATGAAGTTCCTTTTAACAATCAAGGTGGAGGGACAAAGAACCCCTGGGCCATTAACCTAGAAGGAGCCTACTGTCTTGGGGAGTGGTGGAGATTCAAGGACTATGGTCACAGCATCTTGGTACCTAAGACTGAGGGCATACTACTACTCTAGTCTTCTTGGGGAAAATTGCACAATTGGACATGAGCTCACCTGGAATTTCTTCTTGGCTACAAAGTACTGCATGCGCCTGATCACCTTGATGGTAGCCCGATGATGCTCCCGTAGCCTGTGGAGGAGGGGGAGCAGAGTGTGAGCAGGTTTCATGCTGGTAACCCTTCAACACATGTCAAAGGTACCATGCTTGCATGGATGAACTTTCCAGAAATAAAGAGAACATTCTATCTAGGGTTTGCTCTGACTCTAGAGAAGCCGGAGGCTAGGGATTCCTAAAGGGGAAAGGGAGGGTTGCCTCACCACAGGTGGGGAGAAAGATCCTTTCCCTACTTGTATTTCAGATCTGGGGTGGGTGTCTGTAACCCCAGTTTGCAAGGGTTGCAACTCTTAACAGCAGAGTCAGAGAATGCCCTTGGAGGGGTAGGACAACAGACGTGCTGTGAGGGCACTGTTTGCAGACTGTTCAGAATTCTTCATTGGTTTGTCTCTAAGGCTCCTTCTAGAAATAAGGTCCTTTTAGAAACATCACTGGAGAAAGCAGGCCTGTGATCAGACATCTGAGTACACAGAAATAAGACTAGAAGACACCCAGGCAATGGAGAAACCGGGAGAGTCTGTAAAGCTCAAATTTGACCAGCCAGACTAAACCGCATTGGCAACAGAGAGCTGCTGGGAGCCTTTGGGAAAGCCAGACTCGAAGGGCCCTGAGCCCAGAAAACAAGAGGCAAGAGGAAGCCAGCCTAGCCTCCAGGCTGTGCTTCCTTCTCAGAGAAGTGTGGGAAATGTCTACACCAGATGGAATGGTGGGGCTTCCTGGGCTGTGGGGAAAACAGTGGAGCCGGGGCTACAGAGCCACCAGGATACAAGTGACAGGATTCCAGAGAACAAAGGCTATCAGGGTATCTTTTTTCACACAGTTCCCCCTTGGAAATAGCTGTGGGTTCTCACAGAGCACAGTGCTGCCAGGAGGGAGTAAAAATGAAACAGAGAAGCCAGCAGGCTCTTGCCACTGAGGACAGCAGGCTTGGGATTCAGGGAGGATGGGGGCCCCAGGAAGCAGCCAAAAATTTTGGTTGAGGTCCCCCCAAAACCTCAAGTCCAAACTAGCCCAGATTTCTTTTTCATATTAGAGGAAAACCTAGTCATCTGTACAGAGATACCTTGGAACTTCTGGGTTGTTTTTTTTGTTGTTGTTTTTGTTTTGTTTTGTTCTTATATAAAAGCTGAAGATGAAGGGGGAAAAACAGATCCTAGCTAGAGATGTGCAGGTGGTGCACTCTGCAGTCTTACCTGCTACAGGCTCTCTAGCCCCAGGAGATAGCTGTTTACACACTGCCTGAATCTGAGCTGACCTTGTGACCTAATGTGACTGCAGAGTCCTGGGGAGCTCACCATGTGTGGAAACCACAGGTGTTGGGAGTGTGGCTGGGGTGGTTGTAGGGAAGTAAGTGGAGGTGCCCAGCCATCAGCCAGCACTGATTGTGGACATGTGACCGAGCCATCTTGAACCACCCAGCCCTAAGCAGGCTACTGATGACGGCTGCCGCCTGAGTCATCCCAAGCACAACCACAGAACCACCTTCCCGCAGAGCTGAGTCCAGGCTCCTGACCCAGGGAACTGTGAGCAAGACAAATAAGTGTTAAACCACAACATTGGTTATGGTTTGCTGCTCAGTACTAGAGAGCTGATAAAGAAATTAGAAGCAGGACCCATAATCCCAGATATTTAGAAGGCTGAGGCAGGAGGATTATAAATTCAGACCCTTCCTGGGTAACAGAGTGAGTTCAAGGCCAACCTGCACTATTTAGTGAGATCCTGCCTGAAAAAATGGCTCAGCAGTTAAGAGTACTTGCTGCTTGTACTTCCAGAAGTCCTGGGTTCAGTTCCCAGCACCCACATGGCATCTTACAGCCATCTGTAACTCTGGTTCCAGGGAATTCAATGCCCTATTCTGAACTAGAAGGACACCAGACACACACATGCTGCACAAATATACATGTAGGCAAAACACATATATACATAAGATAAATAAACAAAACTTTTAAAAGTTTAAAAAAAAAAAAGAAGGCATGGGAGCTGGGTGTGTTGGTACATGCCTTTAAGCCCAGTCAGTACTCAGAAAGCAGAGGCAGGTGGATCTCCATGACTTGGAGGCTTGCCTGGACTATACATTGAGTTCTAGGCCAATTAGGACTACATAGTGAGAGCCTGTTTCAAAAAGCAGGGGTGGTGCTGGGAACATAGATTATTGGTAGAATGCTTGCCTAGCATGAACTGGTTTCAATCCCTAGCACAGAGGAGAAGAGAGAAAGGAAGAAAGGGAAGAAGGAAGGAAAGAAAAAGAAGAAAGCTATTAATTAGAATTCAGAGGTTGTGAATTCATTGTGACATCAGCCTTGTGTAATATTTAGCATTGATTTTAGGAGCAGAAAACAAAAAAGGCAGATGACAGAAGACTGGGACATGTGGTGTCTGCAAACACTGAGACCTCTAAGTGTGTTGGAGGGAGAAAGAACTTTGATTTTTAGGGAGGACTATGAACATAGAGGCTGTTAAAGATAGGTGAAAATCCCTCTTTGTGCCTGCCATTAAAGATCTGAGTCTGTTCCCACCACAGTGTTGTAAGCTTCGGCCTCAAAAGACCTGCAGATTTCACTTTTACCCTCTCAGAAAACTTCTGCCTCCGGGACAAGTCCGAGCTAGCCTGCTAGTGAGTGAAGGAGGAGAGTTGAAGGGTTGAGATGACAGCTGACAGCTTCAGGCATGTGAGGCTGACACTGCTCAGCCACCAAATGAGTGTTCTGCCCCCAGGAGTGCGTCCGGCAGAGCAGCCCAGAGTCTGACCTACAGAGTCATTGGTAGATAGATGGCTGTGGCTTGCATCAGACTTTCTAGATGAGAGCTTTAAGATAACTGTGATGGATAGAGTCAAGAAAATAGATGAAGAGATGAGGGTTTTCACCATATGATAAAAACTATCTCTAAATACTAAAAAAGAAATTCTATAAAAGTCAGGCATGGTAGTACATGCCTGTAATTCCAGTACTTGGGAGGTCGAGACAGGAGGATCAGGAGGTTCAAGGTCATTCTTGGCTACATAGAGGTTTGAAGCCAGCCTGGGTTACCCGAGGTTATGTCTCAACTGTATTCTATGATCCTTCCAATTGTATTCTATGATCAATCAATCAATCAATAAATAAATAAAAGAGAGAGAGAGAAAGGGCAACACAATAGTGGAAATTAAGAGTGCAATTGGTGATTTGATAAGAGAGACAATATAGTAAAAAAAATAAAGAAAAATAGTAAGAAAAATGGATAAGAATGTGCATCTGAGTGAATCGATATTCCACTAAATAGATCAGAATTGTTAATCAGGATTAAAAAGCTAAGACATGAACTCACTAAAAGCATAAACAAAGAGACTGAAAAGAAAGGGACAGAGAAACAGGTATCCTAGCATAGTTCTTTAAACATAGGCAATCTGCACACCAGCACTAGGCACTGCAGAGTCAAAGAAGATTTCAGAGTTACAAAGTTACCAGCTCAGGGTTACCTGGTAAAGAGCTTATTTTACAAGATCAAGGACCTGCCTTCCTTCCTCAGAACCCTCATTAAAGGTTAAAAAAAAAATCCAGGTATGGTAGCATGTGTTTGCAATCCTAAGGCTGGAGAGTGGAGACAGGAGATACCTGGGGCTCACTGGCTGACTATCTGAGCCCACTTGGCAAGTTTCAGACCAGTGAAGAGACCTTGTCTCAAAAAAAAAAATGCACAGCACTTGAAGAATGGCATCCAAGGTTGTTCAGAGTTTCCACCCACGCCTATATGAAAAAGTGTCAGTCAGCGGGAAAAGATTAATTCCAAATCTGTATGCACCTACAAATAGAGCCCTAAAACATAGAGCAAATCGGGAGAACAAAATGTTAAAAGAAAACTCTACAGCTATATAATGGTTATGGACTGAAAAGATGGCAAAACATCAACAGAAACAAATACAACAATCCAAGTGTCAGTCTACCCTAACTGACATGGACAAAACAACACCATCACAGGTCAGCACATGCAAGTATTTACAAGGACATCAAGTGCTAGGTTTTAAAAGCAAGTTTCAACAAATTTCAAATAAATTAAATCATGTTTTGCATGACCACAATAAACTTAAAATACAAATTAAAAATATTACTAGTAAATCCCCAAGTGTTTTGGAAATTAAATGGTCTAAGTAACCCAAGATCAAAGAAAAAGAATCTTACATGAATTAGAAAATAGTTCTAATTGAATAATAAAAATGTATGAAAAATTGTAGCTAAATTAAATGTGGGGTGTACACCTATAATCTCAGCACCTCAGGAGGCCAACTCTTGAAGATCACAACCTGGGCTACTTAGCAAGATGCCGGTCTTGAAGATGGCAAGATGGCTCAGTGGGTGAGGGTGCTTACTGCTAAGTCTGAAGACCTGAGTCTGATCCCCGGGACCTGCATGATGGAAGGAGAATAACTCTCAAAAGGTGTCCTCTGACTTCCACATAAGGGCCATGACACACTCCCTCCCTCCCCACACACATGTAAATGTGATAAAAATTTAAAAATTGTGCTTCCAAAAATATAATTAAACAAATGTTGGTGGTGCATTGAAATATGGACACTGAGGGGAAGATAATATATGGCCTTAAGTGTGTTTACTAAAGGAGAGGCTGAGATCCAGCTCAAGTTAACAAACAGAAAACCAAAAACACACACACACACAAAAAAAACAAAACACAAAACCAATTTAAACCTGAAGGAAGTAGAAGGAAAGAGATAATAAAGATAAGGCTGTAAGTTGATGAAATAAAAAATGAATGTTGCATTAAAGAAAATCAACAAAGCTAACATTTGACTTTCCAAAGAGACTAATAAAAATGATAAAACTTTTAGCAAGATAGATGGAATGAGGTGAGGGGATCACAAATCACCAGTGTTGGGAGTTAAAAAATGAACACCACTGCAGAGCTAGAGACAGAAAAAAGCCAATCAGAGGATAATATGAGCAAAAAACAATTTTGATAATATAGATAAAATAGATTAACTCATCAAAACACATTTTAAGAGAAGAAGAAACAAATACAAACTGCCCTATGTTAATGGAATTACACTTGGAATTTTAACGATCTTCCTACAAAGATGTTGGTCTAGATGATTCACCAGTGAGTCCTTCCCAACACGTAAGAAGTTCACAACTGTATACAAAGCTTCTTACAGGGCTTTTATGAGGTGGTCTGGTCTTGATACCCAAATCTGACATGAATATTCCTGAAAGAAAACTCAAGGGTAATGTCTGTCCTGGATGTGGAGGCAGCCTCTAAAAACTAGCAGCCAGTGAGAACCAGGGCTCATGTCAAGATGCAGGATCAGTGTGGCTTAATCCAGTTATGCAAGGCTGGTTTAACATTTGAAAATCAACCAACAGAGCTCACCACATCAACAGAACAAGAAAAAAAAACATATAATCAACTCAAAAGATGCAGAAAAGCACTTGATAAAGTTCAAGGCCTTGTCCTAATTAAAAACACAACTCCTAGGAAAGTAGGAAACACAATTTAAAAAAAAGAACAAAAATGAAAATTGAAACAAAAAATCCCAAACACTATGCATGCATCAAGTTTAATGATAATGTAGAAATCACTTTGTTCCTGAGATAGTGTATCCCATATTTTCTAACAGTGTCCATAAAGTCCCATACAAATAAAATGTAATTTAACAGTAGAATAAAGCACTTAGGAGCCAGAAGCAGGTGAATCTCTGTGAGTTCAAGGCCAGTTTTGTCTACATAGTGTGTTCCAGGACAGCTAGGGCTATACAGAGAGACCTTGTTTGAGAAAAGCAAAAATAAACAAAGAACAAAAACAGCTAAACAACAATTAAAACCAAACCAAAAAGCAAAAAAAAAAAGAATTAAAAATTAAATTTAGCAAATCCCGACCTGAGCTTGCTCCATGGACATGGTAGTTCAGGTAGCTCATGTCTGTAATCCCAGAAATCTGGGGGCCAAGAATAAGGATTGAAAGAGGAACAAGCCTGGTTCAACTAAAAGTTGAAAGCTAACAATCCATTATCTTACTATCTGCTGGGAACAAATAATTAGACCACAAAATACTAACTGTAATAGTGCCAAAGTTAATATGTCTATTTAAATTGCTCACAGGTGAAACCTATAGGCACTGAACACCAGTGAGAGCTGAAGGTGACTTGAATTCATGAAGGCTATAACATGTTTTCATCTGTGGGGCTAGAGAGATGGCTCTGGGATAAAGAACATTGGCTTGCTCTTCTAGAGGATATGGGTTTGATTTTTAACCTCCACATGGCAGCTCACAACTATCTGTAACTCCAGTCCCAGGGGCTCCAAAGTCGTCTTCTGGTCTTGAGAGTACTACATGCACATGGCACATACATGTATATGCTGGCAGAACACTCATACACATAAAAATAATAAAAACATGTAAAAAAATCCTCAGTGTAGCTGGGCATAGTGGCACACACCTTTAATCCCAGTACTTGGGATGCAGAGGCAGACAGATTTCTGTGATTCAAAGCCAGCCTGGTCTTATACAGTGAGGTCCAGGACAGCCAGAGCAATACAATGAGAGCCTGTCTTAAACAAAAAAGCAACAAAAAAGCCCTTCTTATTTACAAGAAGATTTTCTTCAAGCTTTGGTACCGATTTCCCATTCCAGTTTCTATAGTTTTCATTATCTTTCTACTTTTTGAAACTTACAGTCTGATCTTAAAATATTTATGAAAATACTAAGTACAATTCCCATGGCAATTCTGAAAACAGCTACAATATTGAAGACTTACACAATCAGAGTTCAAGTATCACAGTGAGATGGGTAATGGCTCTCTGGTACAGCACTTGCTGTGCATATGTGAGGCCCCTGGGTTTGATCTCATATAAACCAGGCATGGTGGCTCACCCTATAATCCCAGCAACTTAGGAGTTGGAAACAAGAAGATCAGTAGTTCAAAGCTATTCTTGGCTAATATAGAGTTTGAGGCCACCTGGGGCTATCTGAGACCCTGTCTTGCAAACAAACAAATGGTAACTATAGGGTTGGAGAGATGGTTCAAGGGGTAAAGTGCTTGTCACACAAGCATGAGGAATGAGTTTGAATCTCCAGAACCCATGTAAAGCAAGACAGAATAGTGCATATTTGTAACACCAGTGCTCCTATGGTGAGATAGGAGAATCCCTGTGAGCTCGCGGGCAGGCCAGCCAGCAACTGTGAATGGCACAAGGCGGAAGACAGGGTAAATACCTGAGGACATCCTCTGACCATCATATGTGTACTGTGGCCTGCATGCCTGCATTACACACACACACACACACACACACACACACACACACACACACACACACACACACACCACAAGATCTTAGATGCCATAAACACACATGTGGCCTCTGCGTCTATCACCGAAGCTGTTTCAACAGGGAACCAATGTTCTCAGTAGATGTGCTTGGATACCATAAGAGTTAGATACTGTAATTCTTCCCTCCCCACAGCTGCAAAGCTAGTTTGTCAGGCCTTGAACAGGAAGGGAGAGAGACTGGGTTGTGAAAGGCTAGCAAACGCCTGCATAGCCTTGGGCTAGATAAAGGTTTCTTCACGGAATCCAGGGAGCATGAGCTATTAGAGAAAAATGCTTGACGAACTGGAGGCTGCCTGAAACCCTTCATTCCAGGCCTGGCCTGAGGAGATATGGCTCTGTTCCCTTTCCATCCCCCTGAAAGGCCTGAAAGTGGGTGAAAAGTGGGACTCCATGAATATGTCACCACATCAACCACAACTGTGGTCTTGAGATGCTTCAATCTTAGCTGTAGTAATCACCCCTATGTTCTTCGTCCCTTGGTTTTTGTTTTCATATATACTTTTGATTATATCTATATGTGACCCAGAAGGCATATATTTTTTTATTTTGGTGATTCACTGAAATAAAAAAAAAAAAGCTAGGCATTGTTGCACACACTATAATCCTAGCACTCTGGAAGCTGAGACAGAAGGATTACTGTGAGGCCAACCTGGGCCAGAGAGTGAGACCCTGTCTCAAAATAAATAAGCAGATAAACTTATACCAAGGTTATTCAGCCCTGCCTCAGTATTATTACTCCATTGCTGAGAGGCCCTGATGAGGCTGTCTGCCACTGTCTCAGTCACATGAGCTGGCAATAAGTTCTCCTTAGCATGTACATCCATGTTTATTCATTTTCTTTCCTCCTGACAAAGGTGTGGCTAGTTCTAGGCCTCAGGCCTGTGGACAGTGCTGTGACACACACATTCCCTTCTCAAGGTCTGAATACCAGAGTTTCCTGTGAGTGCAAAGTCAGACATTGCCTTGCTCATCAGCTCTGGGGCTCTTCCACCTCAGAGGTGATGCCACATTTTCAAAGGGGTAGCTATATACTGACCAGCAAAACGTGTTTCCTCTGCTGTAGTATAAGCAGGCTGGTGGTTCCTCAAAAATATTTAACACATAACAACCCCACTTCCATATATGTATCCCAAGAAATGAAGACATACATTCAAGTAACAACTCCATCAGTAGACAGACATGGTTTGCCTATGCAAATGAGTATCATTCAGCCATACAAACTATGAGTGTTGACATGTTGACGTGTATTACCAAATGGATAATGCCCTACAGGGCATTGTGCTAGGTAAAAGAAGCCAGCCACGATAGACCCCATGCAGTAGACCTCTAGTTCCAAGAAATGCTCAGAATAGCACATTGTAGAAATTCGAGATTGGTGGTTCTTTAGGTGGGGAGAATAGGGAGTGACTGCTGATGGGTGAAGGTGGCTTTTGAGAGTGATGAAACACTCTAAGGTTAGCTAGTGGTGATGGCTGCAGAGTGCGACCATGCTGACGTGTGCACTGAGGTGGGCATTGTAGCAGGGGTGACTGTCCTGCAGATCATGCAGAGAGCTCAGCAAGAGAGATAGGGAGGCTCTGGAAAATGGAGAGAACTCCTTTTCTCAGAGTGTTTCAGGAACCCTGGCAGGCACCCAGGGTGTACTGAAGTTGGTCTCATTCCCTCCCTGTAGGCACGGCAACCTATCCTCCAACTGTGCATCACAGGGGATGCTTCCACAGGACAAAGTCCAACTCCTGAGATTCCCCCACCCAACCCTGCAATCCTTGCTGCAGCTCCCTACCACACCCAATGACATCCACATTCTCAGGGCAGCCCACGACCCAGTGTTGTGAATTTTGACTCTCTTGGCAGGTCTAAGTGATGTCTCATCACGTACAGTGTTCAACGGGTGGTTCTTGTGTTGTTGTCAAATTATTTCCATATCAGCCATCAATGCGAGCCACCCCATGCTAGGCTCCCACCCAGACAAGCCATAGCAGACATTTTTATTTGGCACTAACATTCTGCAGGGTCTCAGGAGGCAGGTGGCTGCAATGCAAAGGTCACTCATTTCAACTGTCCCAGAGCTGAAAGAGGAGGGCAATTTTGTTTCCCCAGAGTCAAGTCTCTTGGGTCTGAGTGTCTGCATACACTAAAACTTCATCTCCAAGGAGACTGTGGTGGAGCCTTTGGGAGGACATTAGGTCACGAGAGGGGCACCCACATGAATAGGGTTAATGATCTTATACAAGAAGCCTGAGGGGCTTTAGTTATCTCTTTTTACCCTTCTGCCATCTGCCACAGGACACACAGAAGACACTATCTGTGGGGCAGACATAGACCTCACTAGATCCTGAATCTGTCAGAACCTGAATTTCTCAGTCTTTAGAATTGTGTACAGTAAATCTTTATTGTTTGTAAATCACCCAGTCTAAGGCATTTTTGTCAGGGGGCTAATCCTGAACTTGGCCCTGAGAATGCGGTGTTGATGAAAGGCAGTGTTGGGAGAAGGAACAGACAGGGGCCAGAAGGGGTCTGAAGCTCATGAAGAGACTGAGGATGGCCTGGGTGTGGTCTTGAAGGCCAGAGCTTTAGAGATTTCCTGGGGATGGGCAAAGAGCTACAACCGGGATGCTGGTGGTAATGGGAGATGAGAGAACAGGCTGGAGAGTCTTGGTGGGAACATAGAGCCATGAAGTAGTGAAGAACCTGGTGGGATAGTGTCCTAGGGTCTTAGTGTCTGTATAGGATGGCACTGCTGAGAAATGAACAAGCCTACGTAGCAGAGGATATCCCTCAGCAAAGTGTTCATGGCGCTACCTAGCCTCTCTTGGTTGCTCATAGTACAAAGTAAAAGGAGAGTCACAAGCCAGTGACAATCACAAGGAAAGCAAAAAAAGATACCCACCTGGATAAGACAGCTGCCAGAAGGAAGAAAAAATGAAATGGCTCCAGGCATGGTGAACTACATACTTGTGTAGTCTCAACATTCATAAGGCTGAGACAGGAGGATGGCCTAGAGTTCAAGTCAGCCTGGACTAGCACCAGGCCAGTCAGGACCACACAGCAAGATACACAATAAGACCCTCTTTCAAACCAACCAGCCAAATGGGAGAGAATGAAAAAAGTATGTTCACGAGACAGCAGAAAGGGAGGAGGTCAGAATGTGATATGCCCGAAGGGGAGCTGGTGCTGCTCACTAGGTGACACAGAGACCACAGAGGCATTTCAGGGAGCTTCAAGGCCACCTTATCCCTTCTCTCTCAAGCCTCTGCTTCCTGAATTCCAGTTCAGGGTTCCTGTGATACCCCAGCTGGGGCTGCATTGGCCAAGTAAAGTGCTGGCACAGTGACTACCCCTCCAGTGGGTGGCAGGTCTCAGTGGCCTTCATGAGGCCATTTCTACCTGGTATAGGAGCCGAGGGCAGAGCTGTCTCCACTCAGTAGATGCCCCAAAGAACAGAGCTGAGGCAGAACTGATGCATGGTGGGACTACAAGAGAAATTCCTAGCCCAGCCATGTGGGTAGGCTTATCTCTAAAACCCAGAGTGGCAGAGTCATCAGCACTGAACTCCAGCCTGGATGACATATGGGATATATCCAGTCAAGTCACAGCATCACAGCTATGTGGAATCTTGGCTTAGTGTACTCAGAAAGTGGGACAAAGACTAATGTTTCTCGGCCCTTGCAAGTTATTGCTATCTGTCTGGTTGAGGTTTAGATGTATTTGAGACGGGTCACTCTTCTGTTCATTTCTTCCTTTTGTGAGGGGACGCCATCTTTAGAATGGCCTCACTATAGTAATTTGGAAGCTCACGGCCTTTGTGATTTCACAGGCTAATAGCTCTGGAGACCAATTTGCCTCAGGATGAGTCTGACCCTGGCCTCACTCATTTTGGACACTGAAGACTCTTGTGTCAGTACTGGAATAAGATAAGATCCTCAGAGCTCTGGGGATTCAGGGACTGTGTGAGCATGTGAAAAGGACATAAACTTGAGGAAGCCAAGTTTGAATGGTGTGATCTGGGTGGTTATACTGCAATCTGTCTGTAAGTCTTATCAGAAAGTAGAGTCTCTGGGAAGGGATTAGGTCATAAGGGTCCTCTGTGCAGCGTGCAGAACCCGTAGGAAGCACTTGAAAGGTACTTTCTGGATACTGAATTCATACGTTTTCTCAGTTGAATGTTTTTGTTATAGAGGCCCAAATGGCAGATGCTATAATATTCCTTTGGATCCTCAGAGACCACATGACCCAGATCAGGTATAAAGTTACTAGTTCCCCCTCACCCATGTGAGTTTACTTGGCTGAATTTATATCAACTCCCCTTGGTCCAAATCACGGTAGCTCAGCATCATGGAGGTGAACGTAAGTGAACTCAACTCAGCACGGTGCAGCGCAATACAACTTGACCCCCAAACTGCAGAGGGCTGTCTTGTGGTGGAAAAGGAGGGACAGGCCTGATTCTTTCTCAGAGACTTCTCAGGCCTGGGGGTGATGGTGTCACCTAAGTCTACTACAGAGGAGAGTGTCAATGTGTGGGGAAGGGCTTTTAGAGAGAAGTGCCTTTGCATAACCTGTGCTATGGGCCTCAGAGCCCACATGTCCTGGGGGTGAAGAGGGCAGACTATAGTAGAACCTACCCTCCATAGTGGCCCTAAGACCAGAAGAAAACCCCAAATAAGCTCCACCCCATGCCACCAGCATTGTCCTTTGAGGTACACCCAGAAGAGAGCAGATAAGAGTGAGGGAAGCTGGAGTGGAAGGGCTTTGTAAGGAGCTGAACCAACAGGCAGGGACCTTACCATTAGCGGGGACACACAGACACAGAATAGGGTGCCTTTGCCAGAGAAATCAAGGGGATGAAAGGCAGAATTTGGAGACAATAAGACAGCCAAGAGTGGTCCAGTTTGTAAAAACACCTCTAATCCCTCCTCCTAGAGGAGAATGGGGGCCAGCTCTGTGCATGGGGCCCCTGCCTGACACATGAGCAGTCTGCCCTGTGTGATGGGCATGAGCCAAGCACTTCTGTGAACATAGTAGTTCCCTTTACCTACAAGGAACATGCTCCAAGATGTCAAGCAGATGCCCAAAGCCACGAGCAGTTATGAGCCGTGTAGCTGGAGGAGAGACAACACAATTAGCGCTGACTTCTTTTTCCTTCTTTACAGCTTTACAGATTTGTTCTTCCCGTGGGTCTTGGCAACCCAGCATGCCACTGTTTCCTTCCCTTGTTTACTCAGGAACTTTCTTCTTTTCATTCAAAGGATATACTTTAATGGCTTCTCTTTGACATATTTGAATGGCCAGCACCATGACTGGTGTAATTTTTTTTTTTTACTATTGTGTATTATGTTTTATTATTAAGTAAGAGTTTAAAGGCAAGCCTTGTGACACCTAGATGACAGACCTGATGACTGAGACAGTTACTAAGTGGCTAATGGGTAGGTAGTATAAACTGTTGGATATGGTGGACATGGGCCTGACTCATATCCCAGGTGGGACAGAGTGTGATGGCATGAATCTCATAACACTGCTTGAATGACAAGTAATTAAAAACTTATGCATTGTTTATTTATAGAATTTTCCATTTCATATTTTCTGACCATAGTTGGAGTAACTAAGAAGGCAGAAAGTGAAGCTGATGACAAAGGAAATGACTGTAGTCCATACAATAATAGTTTTAGGGGGATATTTCAAAAGATTATATAGAGTAGAAAAAAATATTCATCCAAGAAGACTGATACCATTAGGGTGGGAGAAAATGAGCTGAGTGCAAGGTGGGAGATGAAAGCTGTGAGGAGTCCAGGTTTGTTAGCAGTATGGTCTGAGGAGGTCTGTGTAGTTCCTATTCCAATAGGCCCATATAAAATAATAAATGAGCACAAACTACCCAGAAACCAATATCAGGCAGCACAGCCATGCTGAACATCATGCCTTAGTTTCGTGAGCACACCCTGTCCTCATGCTGAACCTAGGGGTGTTCCTGGGAGGCTCCTTTTGCAGACTGCAGGTTCAGAGATGCTGAACACTGTGTGGTGGCTTCCCCAGATGTACAGGCACATAGCAATACCACTCCATGTCCCCGCTTTTGTTCACCCCGTATTGAAGAGTAAGAGTGCCACAAGAAGAGAGCCCATTCAGAACATCCACATATCTCAAAACAGTGGCCCATTTTTGTGAGATGTGTGCCTTGTGAAAGGAGACTGGTTAGACTCGGTGGCATGTACCTGTAATATCAGTACTTGGGAGACTAAGGCAGGAGGATTGCCATAAGTTTGGGGTCAGCCTAGTCAATATAGTAAGTTCCAAACAAACCAAGACCTCATAGTAAGACCTTGTCTAAAAAAAAAAAAAAATCAAACAACAGAAAGTGTGGTTGAGGGGAGAGGCTGACCTGGCTCCAAGTCTGGACCACTGGGTGTGCAGGTAAGTATTCAGCCCCACCCCACAGCTCTTGGCATTACTGAGGCCTATGCTTTCACATCAGGGGAAGGGGTTGTCGGCATAGGATGGACGTCTACTTTGGGTATCAGGACAGCCCTCCCTTTTCTGTGTTAGTAGAGACCACAATTCTTGGCCTGGACCCTCTCCCAAAGATGGCACTCTTTGCTTCTGTAGGCTAGTGCGAAGAGGGAAACTTCATGTCCTGTAAGAAAAGTCCCCAAACCCATTGCTACTCTGGGACTCAGAAGGCTCCAGTAAATTCTTAGATCTTTTGGGTGTCTCAGGAGCTAGAGAAATCAGAAAGAAAAGAATAGATAAAGTTTTCATGTTGACAAAAAAGTATCCTGGGAGGAAGAACTGCCAAGGGTGGGACATGCTGGCAGCTCTGAGACTCATACATTGCCTCTAAATCCAGTGGGAGACAGAGGTGCTAGTGCCCCAAGGTAAACTGATGGCCTGAAAGTCTAGGGGAACCTGTGTGGAGCTGCTGAGTAGGAATGGCAAAGACATGTCTTTGTCTAAGTTTGTACCAGGAGGAACTGGGGCATAAAGGTGAAAAGTCAACAAGGTTGGGGTATGGGCAGGCACTGGAGAGAACTCATTTCAGTCCTGGGGAGAAGCTGGGAAGGTTGGGGTCTGAACAAGTGCTGGGGAGAACCCTGCTTCGGTTCTGGGGAGATTATGAGGACATTTGTTGCAGACTGTCAGCCCTCATTAAGTTAATGGAACTGGCGAGGAGTTGGCCAGGTTCCAGCACGTTGGAGAAAGAAAACAAGAAAAGCGTTTTCAGCGAAAGAGCTGAGAGATCCCATTTCGCTAGGCAGCCCCGGGAGATTAGGGGCCGTTGGTAATGGCCTCACTGAAATGGCTTATTGGGGACTTGTTGATTAAAACAAGAGAGAGAAAACTAATGTCTAAGAAGAATTACATGAGCTGCGTCCAGAGGAGTGATTTGTGCGTATTTCCTTGTGAACTACACAGCAACTGGGCCCAACCAGGGCCTCTGCAGTCACTTGGGTTATAAGCAGAAGGGGGAAAGACAGGAGTTAAACTAGAAGAATTCAGGAGGTAGCTCTCTGGGCTCTTGGAGAGGGATTCAGCAGCCCAGAGACTAGGTTCCTAGAGCATAAAGCCCCTGAAGTTTTGTGAGACTGGAAAATCTGGGACCTCTGACCCACCTTTCTGGATAGGGCACGAAGTCCTGGATGTGCTCATAGTGTGCTCATGGTGGATTTGTCTCTCTGGGACACTTTGCTATGTGTCCAGATGTTTTTCTCACAGATTCCCTAACCTGTCAGGTCACACACAAGCCCACCTGGTGACCAACTCCCAAGGGTTTTGCCTTGGACTCTGACTTGCTCCAATCCCATCTTTCTCTGGAATACACAGCATCCTCCAGCATTGACCGAAACCCTAGATCCAGCAGGCCTCAGGTGGGCAGCCTGCAGATCCTACTTTGCCCCAGGCTCCCCAGAGATACTCTATTCCTTTAGTATCATCATTAGCTTTTTGCCTAGATTCCTTCCTCTTACCTTAACCCCCAATACATGTTTGCTGCAAGCTTCCCAGGCACCACTGTTCCTGTGCTTTAAAACACGTTTAATGTCCCAAACCTTCTCCCTTATACAAATAAGGACAGAAACCAGAGAGGCTCAGCTTTTTGGCCTTAGGTCACACAGCCTTGGAGGGGAAGAGTGGCAACCTTCAGAGTTCATGTTTCCCCAGCAAGCAGATTGTTAGTCTTATCTCTAACTGCTCCCATGACCCACATCCTGGAGTCAGGCCCCCCTAACACCCCTCAAATCATGTGTTCCCCACCCTTGTCCCCAAGCCCCTTTCCACAGAGCCTTTTCTAGACCTGGCTGGTAGGTCCTTGCTCCACACTGGAACCTGGAGTCTGTTGGACTTTACGGTGGGTGGTGAAGGAATGGGCCCCTAAATCAGATGGAGGAATTAGACTAAAGTCTGTGAGGTTTGCCTGGGACAGAACCTCCTTCCTCCCAAAGCCCAGGTATGAGGTGAATGCTCGCCAGGGTCCCCTGTTCACTTTCACTCTAGGAATGGCAGGGCCGGGCGGTGGTGGCGCACGCCTTTAATCCCAGCACTCGGGAGGCAGAGGCAGGCGGATCTTTGTGAGTTCGAGACCAGCCTGGTCTACAAGAGCTAGCTCCAGCGCAGGCTCCAAAAGCCACAGAGAAACCCTGTCTCGAAAAACCAAAAAAAAAAAAGGAATGGCAGGGATGGGCTTGATTGACAGGGTCTGAAGCCTCCACCCATTTCGGAGACCTGGATCAAGTCCTATTACCCTTCAATATCTCTTGTCACACAATGCAGTGAACCAAGAACTACATCCTTCAGTCAAGGTTAGAATCAAAGACAAGGTAACATCTGCAAAGAGAGACATGGATTTCCCAAGAGTGAAGGCCCAGAAGATTGACAAGAGCCAGGGATGCTGGCCTACTGACTTCTACTTTCTAGACCTGATCATAGCCCCCAAGGTCTTATGTACAACAAGGCAGGCCTAACCTGCTTCTGTCATACAGAATCCTCAAGGTTCAGAAAGGAAGGGGTGGACTATAGCTTAGCCTACCCTGAGCACTGATGAAATGGGCTTGGTGTTGGAAAGGGAAAATCTCTACTGTGAGCTCTGGTGGCCTCCAAGACTCTATGTCTCAGGCTTCCTGGGGCTCTAATACCTAGAATTGGGTCCTCCTTGGTAAGCTGGACCCACCTAGGATCCCTATTTCTATGCATATGCCTGGCCAGGGCACTGGTTGAAATGTAGGGCATGTACAGACGAGACTATCAGAATGCTGAGGAGGCCTGTCTGTGGGGACGAACCCCTGGGAACATTCTGAGGGGACTCATGGTCACACAGCCAATGAAGACCCCTCAGCCCTAGTCCAACTCATCAAGTTCTCCAGTTCACTTGCTGTATCAAATACAGCATTTCCCTTCTGGAATCTACACATAGGCCTCCTTCCTGGGCCTCACCAAGTGAAGGCGGGGTGAAAGGCCAGTTCAACTTGTGCTTTCAAAGGTGGGGGAAACTTTTCTCTCTACCCACCCAAGAGGTAGGGGTCAAGAGGAACTCTTGCCTTTCTGGGGACCTGAAGGTGTAGTCTAGGCTCTTCCCTGCCTAGTCCTGGGCTTCTTTCAAGCCCAGTCCATGAAGAAAGAGCCGGCATCTTGTCCAGCAGTAGGTGTCCTTCCCTATGGGTAGATTGTGAAGTTCTGCAAATCTAACAGTTTTCAGCTTGGGCTGAACTTCCTTCCAGAGTGTCCTGTCCCTGTGGAGAAGCAGCTTTTCCATGATATGTAGGCTTGCTTCAAACCAGAGAGATTGTTTTGAGACCAAATGCTATCTAGCTTCATCTGGGAAGAACAAGGAAGCAGGCTCCACAGGGCTGGCTGCCTTACCTGCTCAGGCTAGCCGTGCCCCATCCCCCTCCTCCCAGAACCTTCCCTCTGGCCTCTGAACACTGTCCACCATGATCCCCCAACCTAGCCTGGCTATTCACTTCCTCTCCCTGTGTCCTTTATCCTGCCCCACCTTCTCAGACCTGACCCTTCTGCAGGAAGCCTGCTTTACTTTCCCCGAAGCCATGTACCTTTCTCCTAGGATACCTGTGATAGATATGGGTTGATGGCCTCAGGGGCAGTGTATTTTTTTTTTTTTGAGGGCTCTGTTTCTTCAGGGCTGTGTCTCCAGAACTTGGCTCACAGTGGGGTATTGACACTGCTTCAGTCAGAACCAGCAGGGACAGAGTGCTGGCTGCCCCAGGGTGCAGAGCTGGCCTGCTGGGCAGAAGCAACATAGTGGGCAGGGCCCTCCCAGGGCCACCACCCGGTCCCCCAACCCCTCCCTCCTTCCCTAAAGGGAAGGAGAGGTTAATAAACCAATTACTTTGGGCAACGAAGCAAAATAAGTCCCATTAAAGTAATTAATGTCCTTTGCACAGTCCCCATTGGAGAAGACTAATAAATTGGGGCTTTGTCACCATCCGGTAATTTCTCTCTAAGGCGTTTCTTCACCCCCATCCGACAGCACAGTTTAAGGCTCTGTTAATGCTTTTAAGACGGGCTCAATGCCAGACTAATTAGATTTGCATTTCCACCATGGGCCAGGCTGGGCGCGGATGTGCCCAATGAGAGAGGCTCCAGGACCCTGCCGGGGCCCAGGGACAGCACCCGCCTTTGAGAAGGGGCCATGTGTGGATTCCCACGCCTGCCTGGGGCGATGGCCTGCTACCCTGTCTGCCTGCTCAGCTTCCCGGTCCCCGGGGAACAGGGCCCATGGCTTTGATCCAGGAGGAGGCCAGACCTCATTCTCAGGGGTCCCTTCATGAATGGTCCCCACTGGGGCCCACAGGGTCAGCAGTGTGATCCATGTCCTGGAGTCTCTCCTGGTGACCAGGGCCAGGTCCTGGTGGTTTCTAGAGGGACAGTGTAGAGAAAGGGGACAGAGCAATATAGCCATTGGGAAGCCAGACAGACACAGTCCAGCCAGGATAGCCAACCCTAGCATAGGGGTAAGTTGTGCAGTTGGCACCCTTAGTGGGAGGTGAAGAGGGGACCTTTCCTAACCTGTAGAATCACCTAATGCTGAGAAAAATGTGATACAACCCAGTGCAGGACGCCTCTCAGAACCCTTGCAGAACCCATGGTCATACCTAGGATAGAAAGAGATAGTTCTGGCCTGGAGGAGCCTCAGGAGGCAGGTCCTCAGGTTGTGTGGAATCCTGGATGGGTCCTGGAATGGGAAAGGGATACAAGGAGACATTGAGGAAGCAAAGAGCTGTGTGAGGTGTGGTGGGCATTGGTGGGCACCACTGACCAGCAGCAATGAGCACACACTGTGACATTATGTTCCTAACAAAGACCCTGAAGAGGACACACATGCACTCTACTGACTTGCTGTGATCTTACAATTATAAAACTGTCCTACAATATGCTTTACATCAAATGAACAACATTCCATAATAGGGAGAGATAAGAGGGTGGTAGAGGTTGGTCTTACTATTGTCCCCTCTTGCCTGTGGTTCAGGCAGGCAGACAGGTGTCCATTATGGACATGAACAGCTAGCAGACGGAGATGATAAACCATCATCAGCAACCCACTGTGTGCTGAAATCTCCAGAGCATCCCTGCAATCCAATGCCAGGAGAGAGGAACCACCCTGGACAAGGGATGCAGGAGCCTGTAGCTATGCTCATTCCTTGTGGGGAAGGTACTCCCTGGGCATCTCAACGCTGGAGCTTTTGGCTTGAAATCATGCTGAATGAAGATGTGGAGAACCAGTCCTGGATAGAGTTCAGACTGCTCTAACATCTGAACTCTGAGAGAGTTCCTCATCTCCTGAGCCCTTGTATCCTGCTTTATGTGATGGGTGCCATTGCCAACAAGCTCACCATGAGCTCAAGAAGCTCCATGGTCAGGCAAGGTCAGGTAAGAGCACATTTCTGCATGGTAGGGATTTACAAGTCCATCCTTTCTTTCTTTCTTTCTTTCTTTCTTTCTTTCTTTCTTTCTTTCTCCCCTCCCTCCCACCTTCCTCCCTCCCTCCTCCCTCCTCCCTCCTCCTTCTTCTCCTTCTTCTCCTTCTTCTCCTTCTTCTCCTCCTTCTCCTCCT